>QXTE01000038.1:4684319-4812959 GCA_003942145.1 Platysternon megacephalum | reverse complement strand
TTCTGTAAAGGGAAATCGTGTCTTACTAATCTATTAGAGTTCTTTGAAGGGGTCAACAAACATGTGGACAAGGGGGATCCGGTGGACATAGTGTACTTAGATTTCCAGAAAGCCTTTGACAAGGTCCCTCACCAAAGGCTCCTACGTAAATTAAGCTGTCATGGGATAAAAGGGAAGGTCCTTTCATGGATTGAGAACTGGTTAAAGGACAGGGAACAAAGGGTAGGAATTAATGGTAAATTCTCAGAATGGAGAGAGGTAACTAGTGGTGTTCCCCAAGGGTCAGTCCTAGGACCAATCCTATTCAATTTATTCATAAATGATCTGGAGAAAGGGGTAAACAGTGAGGTGGCAAAGTTTGCAGATGATACTAAACTACTCAAGATAGTTAAGACCAAAGCAGATTGTGAAGAACTTCAAAAAGATCTCACAAAACTAAGTGATTGGGCAACAAAATGGCAAATGAAATTTAATGTGGATAAATGTAAAGTAATGCACATTGGAAAAAATAACCCCAACTATACATACAACATGATGGGGGCTAATTTAGCTACAACGAGTCAGGAAAAAGATCTTGGCGTCATTGTGGATAGTTCTCTAAAGATGTCCACGCAGTGTGCAGAGGCGGTCAAAAAAGCAAACAGGATGTTAGGAATCATTAAAAAGGGGATAGAGAATAAGACAGAGAATATATTATTGCCCTTATATAAATCCATGGTACGCCCACATCTCGAATACTGTGTACAGATGTGGTCTCCTCACCTCAAAAAGGATATTCTAGCACTAGAAAAGGTTCAGAAAAGGGCAACTAAAATGATTAGGGGTTTAGAGAGGGTCCCATACGAGGAGAGATTAGAGAGGCTGGGACTCTTCGGCTTGGAAAAGAGAAGACTAAGGGGGGACATGATAGAGGTATATAAAATCATGAGTGATGTTGAGAAAGTGGATAAGGAAAAGTTATTTACTTATTCCCATAATACAAGAACTAGGGGTCACCAAATGAAATTAATAGGCAGCAGGTTTAAAACAAATAAAAGGAAGTTCTTCTTCACGCAGCGCACAGTCAACTTGTGGAACTCCTTACCTGAGGAGGTTGTGAAGGCTAGGACTATAACAATGTTTAAAAGGGGACTGGATAAATTCATGGTGGCTAAGTCCATAAATGGCTATTAGCCAGGATGGGTAAGAATGGTGTCCCTAGCCTCTGTTCGTCAGAGGATGGAGATGGATGGCAGGAGAGAGATCACTTGATCATTGCCTGTTAGGTTCACTCCCTCTGGGGCACCTGGTATTGGCCACTGTCGGTAGACAGATACTGGGCTAGATGGACCTTTGGTCTGACCCGGTACGGCTTTTCTTATGTTCTTATGAGGTGGCTTTCCACAGTCATGTAATTATGGTAAAATAAGTCACCTGACCAGTAAGCAGGAAGAAAGCACATTTTCAGATCACAACGTGCTTACTATTATGAAGGCACCTGGAGTTTGCTGTAGAACAAGACAAACAAAACCAGATAGCCCTCTGTGTCCTGCTCCATCAAAAGCAACTTCATCACAAAAGAAACAGATGTCCCATGAAAGACATGGAAACCTTTTCTCTATTCAAATGAAAGGTGAACAATTAAATATTACATGGTGTTAGCCGTGCAAACAAAGTAATAGAGCAGTGATCCCAAATTAACAATTATGTTGTGCTGTTTTTCATAGATTCCAAGGGCAGAAGGAACTATTGTGATCATCTGATCTGACCTGTATATATGCAATAGAACTTCCCCAAAGTAATTCCTAGAGCAGATCTTTTAGAAAAACATTCAATTTTGATTTAAAAATTGTCAGGGATGGAGAATCCACCAAGACCCTTGGTAAATTGTCCCAATGGTTAATTACTCTCATTGTTAAACTTGTATGCTTTATTTCTAGTCTGAATTTGTTTAGCTTCAACTTCTAGGCATTGGCTCATGTTATACCTTTCTCTGCTAGACTGAAAAGCTTATCATTAAATGTTTGTTGCCTATGTAGGCATTTATAGACTGTAATCAAATCACTCCTTAACCTTCTCTTTGTTAAGCTAAATAGATTGAGCTCCTTGAATCTATTGCTATAAGGCATGTTTTCTAATCCTTAAATCATTCTCGGGACCCTTCTCTGAACCCTGTCCAATTTATCAACATCCTTCTTGTACTGTGGAAAGCAGAACTGGACACAATATTCCAGCAGTGGTTGCTACTCCTGGGGGAATTCTGCACCAAAAAATTAAAAATTCTATGCACAGTATTTTAAAATTCTGCAAATTTTATTTGTCAAAATAACACTACATAATCACGCCAGTTTCAATTATTTTGGTAATTTATTTCAAAATACCAGTCAGCAAGTATGTCTGAAACAATACACACATACACAAAAATTCCCCCAGGAGTAGAGAGTTATAGAAACACATATGACAACCCAGTTCCTGTTTCTCTGCTCCCTCCCTCCACAGAGCCCAGCTGTGGGCCCCCCCAGCCCAGACACTCACACCCCCTACCCTTCTAGAGCCCAGGGATAGCTTAGTGGTTTGAGCATTGGCCTGCTAAACCCAGCGTTGTAAATTCAATCCTTGAGGGGGCCATTTAGGGGTCTGGGGATTGGTCCTGCTTTGAGCAGGGGGTTGGACTAGATGACCTCCTGAGGTCCCTTCCAACCCTGACATTTTATGATCTTGCCCAGGATTGATGTCAGACAAAAGAGCTTAATATTACTCTGGTCATCCCCTTTAGCCTTTACCCTTTTTACATATTGACACAACATTAGCTTTCTGTTTAATAACCTATCATTCTAGTTCTTGTAGAAAAGTGGCAGAGGCAAAATGTGCATGTTAGTTATAAAAACATCTTTCCAGTATTAGAATATGTCATAAATACAGGCCTGTGCACAACTGGTATTTAAAAATGTTATACTATTGGCCCAAAACCTTAGACAGGCAAATGCAGATGAGGTGAAATTCACTTCCCCCACATTGAGGAGTTGTATTTGGGCTATATGTGGGTGGAGTGCAGGGAGGTGAAATTCACTTCATAAATCCAGGGTCATAGCTTCTACATGTGGCACCAATGCTACTGAATAAACTTGAAAGTAATAATACCGCTCTGTAGTCCTGGCACACCACATGGAATACATCACACAGAAATCTCCTCTTCACCGGTTAGGGAAGCTTAAAAAAAATAAAATTGAGGAAAAATACAAAAAAGGACCAAAAATGATACAAGGATGGGCCAGTTCAAGAAAACACATCAAGAAATATGAAACATATGAAGAAAGCATCTAGAAAATAAACTTGAGAGAACTACAATCCATCTATAAATACCTGATGACAATGTAAATAAAGGGGATTATTCACAAACTCATAAGAAGTTAACTTTAGGCCATTTCTTCTTATCTTATGGAAGGAAAAATGTAGGTTCCATATTAGGTAGCATTAACACATAGAACAATTGGTTAGTACACCAGATAGTATTTGCAGTGGTTAGCTAAGACATCAGTAGGAATGAGGTAGTGATTAGTTCTGCAAAATGCAAGCAGAGAGATTACATGACTCTGTAGATTCTTCTGAACCTACTATTTAGAATCCTGTTAAAAATTTTACCAGCCAGTTTTAGCTTTCAGAACAAGTTAGTCTAGTCTGATAGCACTAAACAATCTACAGTTTGTAGAATAGCAATTTCACAGGATCTGTTTTGACCACTTCCCAATCATTATAAAAATAATAACCAAGACATTAACATTTGTGATAATTTATTATTGTGCTTGTAAGCATATAAACTGCATTACCAAATGTTTTGAGCAAGTAAAATTGAGGCTTTTAACTTTTTAGCTGACTATTTGGGTTAGGGGGTGTTGATTCTCACCAGAAAGCAACCAACTAAAAATGTGCTCAGCTGTTTAAACACAATGGATGAAGTTTTCCTCTCAGTTTGTACCAGTTCAACTCTACTACTTTTGCAACAGGCACTATCTTAAAGCAGTTAGAAAGATTCTGCACCATAACAATGATTGTTCCACTTGATACAATTTTATTACCTTTATCATCAATGAAATATGAATAGCTGAACCAAAATGCAGTTTGCTGTTAACTATACCTTAACTGTTCCAGTGAGATGATATCCCCATCATTTGTGATTTAATACTGATTTTAGGCTCCCCTGCATAACTAATGAGCTTTTATAAATCTTCACTTGAAAAAGAAAACCTTTAAAATTCCACTAGATTGACAACAGCTCCACTTCATATATCTGAAAACTTTATTTAACAGCCACAACCGTTCAGAATAGTTACATCATCGCTTTGAAATATGATTGTACACAGCTGTGCAGTCCATTGAAATACTACAAAACAGGGAAAAGGAAAAACCTGGAGAGTAGAGGAGCTTTGTTCGCTAAACTGAGCTGGTTTGTAGCAAGCTCCAACCCAGTATGGAGACAATGTCCTCATGCTTTCTGGTAGACTCTCGTACACTTGCAACCATTCATGTCACATTCCTGGAAAACAAAGACATTAATTCAGTAGAGTATAGGCCAGCGGTTATCAACCAGGGGTCCAAGGCCCTATGGGGGGCCATAAGCAGGGGGGAGGGATAGCTCAGTGGTTTGAGCAGTAGCCTGCTAAACCCAGGGTTGTGAGTTCAATCCTTAAGGGGGCCACCTAGGGAACTGGGACAGGCAAAATCAGTACTCAGTCCTGCTAGTGAAGGCAGAGGGCTGGACTCAATGACCTTCAGGGTCCCTTCCAGTTCTATGAGATAGGTATATCTTCATACATTTATTTTTCAGGGGGTCCACCAAAATAAACCAGAGAGCAGGACTAGCAGACTCACTTGGACCCAGGGCAGAAAGCAGAATCCCAAGCCCCGTTGTCCAGGGCTGAAGCCAAAGCCTGAGCAACTTAGCTTCACAGGGCTCCCTGTGGCATAAGGCCCTGGGCTATTGTTCTGCTTGCTACCCGCTAATGCAGTGGTCCCCAACCTTTTTTGTCTGGCGGGCGCCAAAAAACAAACAAACAACCCTGAGCGCTGCCAGCGGCGCAAAAACAAACAAACAAAAAAACCCCGAGCGCTGCCGGCGGGCACACTTAGACCCCCCGGCGGGCGCAATGGCGCCCGCGGGCACCGCATTGGGGACCCCTGCCTTTTAATCTACTGAAAAACAGTTGTTGTGGCACAGGTGGGCGATGGAGTTTTTTATAGTAGGTTGGGGGGCCTCAGAAAGAAAAAGGTTGAGAACCCCGATATAGGCTAAATTACTGCAGGATACAGGGATGCAGATGGCAGTTTATAATAGATTTTGAGTCTCTTTTAAAGTTAGATTCCTGCTATAGTCTACAGTCTTGCAGTAGTTAATGATCAGAAAGTAGGAATGCACTCACCACCACCAGTTTCCCATCCTCTATCTTCCGGGTTATTGTGGACTCCTTGCCATCCCACTGCTGGAGCTGAGTCAATGTGTTACCATCTAAGGTGACAAGAGTCTGCAAAGAAAAGCAGGACTTAAATATTTTACTCAGTCTCTTTGAGTGGAGGTGATACACTCCCACACTATACTCCAAGGCCCTACTGAAGTCAATGGGAGTTTTGCCATTGACTTCAGTAGGGCCAGGATTTTACTCTACATTTCTCATGACTCCTGTTCTTCTTCCATTACTTTGCTACTTGTTCAGTCACTGCTTTGGCACATTTATACATGAAACATGACTTCGACAGCAATTTAAGTGAACAAGACCTGCTTAGTGTGCTAAGTTCGTCTCCTCATACATGTGCTTTGGCTTTTTGTATCGTCTACATCGGAATCTTGCACTTGGCAGATGTGTTGCCAGTGCACAGGTGAGGAGTGGGAGGGTCTTGGCAAGTGGCCAGTATGCACACAAGGAGATAATTGGCCTGAGAGAATCCTATGGAGAGGGAATAATCTTTCTTCACCCTCCGCCACCTCCTCCCAGGGATAGTCCCTTTAATCAGTCAAGTTGGAAGCTACTTGAACTCTTGTAAAGATGGGGAATATGGAGTCTGAGTTACACTTAATTTACTCCCTATATAGGTTATTCCACTTGTTACGCAAGGCTTTTTTGACATTAACTTAAATGAAAGTGAAATTTGGCCTTTGGTATTTTTAACATGGGTCTGGAGGGCTGCCAGTTTTATCACCCCAAGGTGCGTCACAGCTGCCATACAAAATGATTAACCAAACACACCAGGCTTTATCTGGTTTCAGTATTTTATGATTTGTAGACTGGTTAGTCCATACAAACTGATGGATTTCAATGGGGCTTGTGATGACAGGGGTACCCCACCCACCAACAGAGCAGGATACTACTCAACATGAGAAAGAGTGGGGGAGACTGGGTCCCTAAATAGCATTTATATCTGTAAGCCAGCCACTCCAGTGGACTGGATGTATTCAATGAAAAAAAACTCTTGTACTAACCTGAACTTTCCTGCCGTCTAATGTATTTTCCTCACATTTCTCATCCAGCTTGAAACTGAGCTGTGAAGATTTAAAGGTGCTTTCTGTTTTTATGGTGATTGTATCTCCATCCTTGGTGATGTAAACATCTGGTTTGGCCATGCTCCCCATTTTCCTCAGGGCCACACCCACACCTACAGAGCAAGAGCAACAGTATATCAGAGGAGACAGTTAAACACTAGGCCCATATAGAGAGAGGATCCCTTTTAATTATCCAGGGCATGGGAGGAGAAATTCATTTTGCAGACTCATTCATCTTGAATGCTCCTGAGATTTAAATCGAATCTATTTCTCCCCCTATAGGACCTGCAGGTCTCCTGAAAAGCAGTATCTCCGTTCACACAAACCGACTTGTAAGGTGGAAAAGGGGAAATAAGAGCTGTAAAGTAGTGTTACAAGAAGATTGTGTCCAAGTTTACGTGAACTGTGTTTTAAAAGTTCTCCAATTGACTTTTCAAACTGTAAAATTAATCCACTTTTATATTTATATACAATTTACATTTAAATGTATATTCATTATATAGATGTATTTCTTCTAACTTACTTACGGAACACCCAGCTGTCACTCTAGACATGTGTGTAAAATGTCAAAAGTATAAAAAAAACCAAACTAGAAGACTCCCCTCTGCAGAAAAAAGCTTAAGGGAAAAATTGGAGCTGTGGAGCATGACTTGAAATTCAACAAAGTAGGACTTTAGCACACGACTAAAGGAAGCACTTGAGGTCCCTTCATCAAAGAGCACCTTGCCTCCAGCCCCCTCTTGATTAATCCAGTGACTCATTAGCTTGAGTGCTTCACCCAACTCAACAGGTTTCAGGCTTTGGGGTTACTCAGGACTTTCACCATGCAGAGCTTTATACAGCAGCTATTAATCAGCCATTTAAATTGCATCCAACAATAAACTGGAAGCCAATGAAGAGCTCCAGGGTGACATTCTTTCTGCAAGAAGTATCACTAAGTAAGTCAGAAGCTGCATTCTGTAGTAGCTGTAGTTTGAATAGTCTTAAAGTGCCCTCACATACAGCACAGTGCAGCATTCCAAAATGAAGCTGATAAGGGCATACGTTACTGTGGTGAGATCTGCATCCAAAACAGAAGGGCCTGGATCACAAAGGCAGTACGATGCTCAGTATTGCGACAACTAGAAAATCACAGGAACATGCTACAATCCACAAAGCCTGAGTTAGGCACCTAGGCTCCCAATACAATCATGGGGAGAGACAGGTGCCTTCAAATGCAATCCACAAAAGCCAGCATGCTAGGCAGGGAGCCACCTAAGCTAGCCATTGGGAGTCATGCTCAAGAGAGGGTTGTGTACTAAGCCCCTCCCCTCTCATCAAGATAGGTGCCTAAGTCCAGGCTGCAGGGAGGTGCCTATCTTTGCTTAGCAATAGTGATTCATGAACAGGAAGCCGATGCCTGGAGTCAGGTGGCTCCAGCACCTAAACTGTTTCTTGCAGGAATGAGTTAGGTGCCTGCCTTGCTGTGCACAAAAGAGCTGGAAGAGGAGGAGCCCACTTAATAGCTTTAGCTCAGTAGTTAGAGTACTTGCCTGGGAAGTAGGATATACAGGTTAAATTCCCCACTCTGCCAGAAGAGGGGGAAGAAAGGATTTGAACAGGGGCTGCCCACTCTCCTGTTGAAGCTGTTCCACTGTGGCTAAATAATGAAAGAGTGATTGGAGCAAGGGAACTGGCCTGGGGTATCCCACATGAGTACTCTAACCACTGTACTACAGAATCATTCTGTCTCTGGCCCAATGACTATATAAGTATTTATACTCAGTGAAACCGTCATTTGGGGGGGAGGGGCAGGAGAGGAAGCAGCACAGAGAGAGAGAGAGAAAGAGAGACTCTGTAGCATAGGCGCCGACTTCTACTGGTGCCGGTGGGTGCTTGAACCCTCTCTGCCCCCGGCCCCGCCCTGACTCCATCCTGCCCCATTCCAACCCCTTCCCCAAAGTCCCCACCCCAACTCCACCCCCTTCCTGCCCCTATTCCAACTCCTTCCCCAAATCCCTGCCCCAGCCCCGCCTCCTCCTCTAAGCACGCCACGTTCCCACTCCTCCCCCCCGGAGCTTGCTACAGCTGTTTGGCGGCAGCAAGCGCTGGGAGGTAGGTGGAGGAGCGGGGATGCGGCGTGCTCAGGGGAGGAGGCAGAGGCGGAGGAGGAGATGAGGTGGGGCGGGGAGGGGCGCTTGGCTAATTTTTCCCCGTGGGTGCTCCAGCCCCGGAGCACCCACGGAGTCGGCACCTATGCTCTGTACTCCAGAAAAACTAGTAGTCCAAAACTAGTCCAGTGGTTAGGGCCTCCATCAGGAAGACAGAAGAGCCAAGCAATCTTGAGACCCAATCATGACACAGGTGGAAGTGGAAGTACCATTGAAGAACCAACTCTTTGTAATGTTTAAGATTGTAGGTGGGATCTGAAAATGTGAATCTGTGGCTTGTGGACAGACATGTAACTGCTCTGAAGGTAATATTTAGAACTGATCATCTGGACAGGAACTGTAGAAGGAGCTCTGTGTTAAGTGCTAACAATTCCTTGCAGACTATATTTAGAGCCATTCACTCTTTCAAAACTATACTCCTAGCAAAATCTGCATTTAATCTTGCAAACTATTTAGATTTAAAATCTAAATTCATGTGGAGCCTAAATATGCCCTACACTATCTTAAATATGCTTTTAAAAAGTGTTGATAAACACGTTAAGGGTGGTGATAAAAAATAAGTCAGAATTCAGGCTGATACCTCTTTTCACACTTGTTTTCTGGGGGCGGATGNGCTAATTTTTCCCCGTGGGTGCTCCAGCCCCGGAGCACCCACGGAGTCGGCGCCTATGCTCTGTACTCCAGAAAAACTAGTAGTCCAAAACTAGTCCAGTGGTTAGGGCCTCCATCAGGAAGACAGAAGAGCCAAGCAATCTTGAGACCCAATCATGACACAGGTGGAAGTGGAAGTACCATTGAAGAACCAACTCTTTGTAATGTTTAAGATTGTAGGTGGGATCTGAAAATGTGAATCTGTGGCTTGTGGACAGACATGTAACTGCTCTGAAGGTAATATTTAGAACTGATCATCTGGACAGGAACTGTAGAAGGAGCTCTGTGTTAAGTGCTAACAATTCCTTGCAGACTATATTTAGAGCCATTCACTCTTTCAAAACTATACTCCTAGCAAAATCTGCATTTAATCTTGCAAACTATTTAGATTTAAAATCTAAATTCATGTGGAGCCTAAATATGCCCTACACTATCTTAAATATGCTTTTAAAAAGTGTTGATAAACACGTTAAGGGTGGTGATAAAAAATAAGTCAGAATTCAGGCTGATACCTCTTTTCACACTTGTTTTCTGGGGGCGGATGGGGGGGAGGAGACAGACGGACATGAGCTAAGGACCTAGTGTGTTCACTTTAACCTTTTAATTTCCCAAGTGTGTGGTTGACTTGTACCTCAAACTAACAATTTATTATATTTTGTACTTCACATAGACTGTCTTTGCAAGGTCTGAATTTTAAGATATGGATTTAGATTTTTTTTTTTTTGAAACAAACATTGCCTGTGCTCACTCTTGTTTAATGTCATAAGCTGCATAGCAGGAAGTTGTATTGCTTTGCTATGAATGTTTACAATATCATAAGTTGCACTGTCTTGTTATGAGGCAATTTATTAACAATTAAACAGTTTATCATTTTTTAAAAAGTTCTTTGTGAGTTCTTTAAGACTTAGGGTAGGATTTTCAAAAGTGCCTAAGGGAGTTTTTTGAAAAATTGACCTTAAATCTTAATTTTGCTGTCTCTGGCTTGCAGTACAGTCTTCTGTCACAGTACGGCAAATGGCTTGGCAAGGAGCAATCACACCACATTGTGCTGCAGTAAGGCCATTAAACTGTTGTAGCCAAATGTACATTCCGCCCCCCCCCCCCACCCCGGCTAGCTGCATACCCAGTCCCCCTGCTCCAATGATTCTTTCATTATTTATCCGCAGGGGAACAGCTTCAGTGAGGGCGCCCCACATCAGAATATCCCATAGCTCATCTTGAAAACATGACCCTAAAAGATTCAAAACCCACAAGGGAAATTAAAAGGACTCCAACAGTTTTTTAATCCAATCTCAGAATTAGGAGGAGGGGGCTCCCTTGTGATTTTTGAACAGTTGAGATTGGCAATTCAGGAAGAAAATACTTGGGATAGAAAGTGAACTGGTGGTGCTACCACTGAAACTGTTAAGGAATACAGATACATTTTACATCTAGCAATAGAAAGAGTCTCTTCAATGATATTTTGTATCCCAGTAGCAGCTGCATTGATATGACTCCTTCTGATAATCTACTATCAGACAAATTCATGTGAGAGTATTACAGTGCAAATTTAATAGAAAATAGGAAGAGGCTGATAATTGTGTGTTATAGTTGCGGATTTCCCACTCCATTCTCTTCTCATCCTATCATTTACCCACCTGTTCTTAACACTAAAGACTGTCATTTAACTGAAAGCATGCCTGCACATACACAAGTTTCCAATCTGTTATTGAAATGTTAATATATGGAACTGTGATTCTAGTCAGTTTCAGTCCAGTGTGCTCTGAGTTTGCAGATTTAATGCACAACACAAAAACTCATCTCAAACCAGATAATATGCAAGCTACTTTGTTTATAACAATAAGAAATTCAGGGTGTATATACCACTGAGTCCCAATCTACTCTCACTTCCACTGATAAAAATCTGGAGGAATTTCAGTTATTTCAGTGAGTTATTTGAGTGGAACTGAGAGCAAATTATGGCCCAGGGGTTCAGACATTCAGCAAACCAGGAGGTTACAAATGCCTCACAGCAGATGCTTTGTTTAGGCAATGAACGCACAGATGTATTGGCGCTACCCATCTCAGGTGCAGTATAATAAAGACTAACATGCAGACATGTTCATTTTCTCTATATTGGATAGATTTTGTTTTCTGTTCTTCTCCCCTTTCCCTAACCCCAGAGCAGGACCAAAACCATTCCAAGAGGTCCCCTCTCCATGAGAGTGTGCTCTGCCCAGCATCAGCTTAGCCAGCAGCGGGGAGAGGCTCTTGCTATTCAAGCCATTGCTCCAGGTCGCACGGTTACTTTTATTTTGACGCCCTGGGAATTGTCTCCTTTCACTTTAGTTAGCAACCTATTCCCAGGCGGCTCCTAGCATCAGGCACCGAGACGCCCCGCAGACCTTGGACAGAGCATCTGAAGAAACCAGGCACAAAGCTTTGGATCCCAGATGAACTAGCATAGTGGAGCTAGCTCCGGGGGCCCAAGGAAGGGGCACCTTAAATCTTAGGTCCTTGCCCTCTCCATACACACACACACAAATCCAGGATCACACAGACAATACAAATAAATTACACACACGTATACGAGAGAGAGAGCGTTTTTCCTCCAGCGGGCAGCAACAACGGGATTTAGGGAGATAGTCATAGAAATCAGAGTCCACCAAACCTCATTTCTTCCCCCAAACCTAACAGCCAGGGAGATCCTGAATGAAAAGTCCTCGCTGCCCAGAGTGCGGGGGGAGGTGGGGGGACAGTCCTTTATTGTCTATCCAGGAGCAGAAGTATAGAGCCCCAGCACCCAGTCCGCCAGCCAGCCACCCGCACCTTCCCCTCCCTCAGACCCACAGACGGTGATCGATGATTTTTATCCCACGCGGTCTCTCTGCCCCGCCAAGGCTTCCTTACCTAATTCCTTCATGTACTCCTCAAAGCATTCGCTGGAGACGAGGCTCCACTTGCCTACGAAGTCGTCTATGCTCATCGTGCCGGCTCGCTAGGAGGTGTCCCGCGGGAGGTGGAGGCTGGAGGACGGTGTAGGAGGCAGAGGGGGGCCAGAGGCGTCTTTATCCTGCTGCCCCTGAACATGTGCTGCGGCAGAGAACCAATGGGGACCGACAACGTCAGGGATTCCTACTCCTGGTCCTCGCCCCCTTCGCTCATCAGCCCCCCGGGAGGACAGAGCGGGGTGAGGTTCACACCGCCGCCCGTCGGGAGAGTGCCTGCCCGGGGGCGCCAGGCGAGGTGTCGCCCCGTCAGCGCCTGCAAGCAGAGACCTGCTCCTGTGTGCAGCGTCGGCATTTCGCCGGCGAGCGCGGGGAGACGAGGTTGCATTTCTGCCGCCATGCCAAAGGCAAGTGCTGTGGTTACTGGAGCCCGAAGGAAACGTGCACGTGCTCCGCGTTTTCCAGCGCAGCTCCCCACCCCCCGAACATCTGCAGCGCTAACAGCGTCACACCGGGGGAAAGGTAACGCTACAGCCGTCTGGATCCTGCCAATTTGTGTTACCAAGCCCCAAAGTGTCCCACGATCACTATAGGGAACACGTGCACCACACATACACACACACGCGTCCAGACCCTGGTACCTACTGCAGCACCAGTGCAGCAAAAACCCGGATCCAGCCCCTGCATCCTGCTGGATCCAGCCAAATCTTGGCCGTAAGACTCTAAATTGTAGTGACTAACTAAACAAGTCTAGCTGCTCTTACTGCACCTGGACCGTCGTGCATTCTGGCAAATGAATGCCACAAAAACGCGGAATCTAGCGCATGGATCCTACTAGACACACTCAATTTTGGACATAAGAATGGCCATACTGGGTTAGACCCAAAGGTCCATCAAGCCCAGTATCCTGTCCTCTGACAGTGGCCAATGGCAGGCGCCCCAAAGGGAATGAACAGACAGGTTATCATCAAGTGATCCATCCCCTGTCGCCCATTTCCAGCTTCTGGCAAACAGAGGCTAGGGACACCATTCCTGCCCATCCTGGCTAAAGTAATAGCCATTGATGGACCTATCCTCCATGTATCTATCTAACTCCCTTTTCAACCCTGTTATAGTATTGGCCTTCACAACACCCTCTGGCAAAGAGTTCCAGAGGTTGACAGTGCGTTACATGAAAAAATACTTTCTTGTGTTTGTTTTAAACCTGCTACCTATTAATTTTGGCTCTCACATTCCAAGGCCTGAAAAAATAACAAGTGTAGCTGCTCTTACTGCATCAGAAAATCCAGCACAAACTCATGCAAAACCTGGATTTTGCACCTGGATCCATGGAGCGTTGCAATTTCTGGTTCCAACCACCAAACTGTACAATTTCTTATTAATCATGTTTTTTATGGTAGTGCCTGAAGATCAGCCAAGAATGGGTTGTGCGAGGCACTGTACAGATACAGAATAGTAGACAGTCCCTGCCCCAAAAAGCTTACAATCTACATCTAAATAGAAAACAAGGATAGCCATTCCCACTACACTGGAAAAATTGAACCCCGCATGCATCTCAGCCTAATAACACTGGAAAAATGCATTTCTGATACCTGGACCGTGCCAATGTTTAATGACAATGCTCCCAAATTCTACTAAATAGACAAAACATAGCAGCTATTAGCTGCTGCAAAGTGGCACAGAAGCACCACAAAAACATGTATCTGGCATCTCAACCCTGCTGAATCAAGCTAGTTTTTTGTTCCTAAAATTCTACCAGCTAAGTAGAGGAGTGCAACTGTTCCAGTTCCACTAAAAACTACAGATCCCAATGCATCCCTACTCAAAAGCACCCCAAAGATACATATGCAAGTTCTGGAGTGGCTGGATCCTACCACTTTTTTGGCCCCAAGCTATCAAAACAGACAACACATGGTGTCACTCCTACTTGACCAGAAAAATCCATGCTCCAGCAAACCTCAAGATGCACCAGTGTCTGGGGTGTTTGGGTGCAGTAGAAGCAGCTATGCTTGTTTTCTATTAATGCCATGGAATTTAAAGTTGAGGATCAAAAATTGAATGAATACAGCAAGATCCCTGTGCTGGTTCTGGGTTTTTGCACCAAGATACGTCAGGGTTCTGAATTGTTCTGGTGCAGTTGGAGCAACTGGTCTTGTTCTCGCTTTAGGCATTAGATTTTGCAGCAAAGCTAATCCATGAAGCTAGCTGGAAAATTTTGAAATTCCAAATTATTCATTGAAAAAAGAGACATCATCCCATTTTTTGACCAGCTCTCACAATCAACCAGGTTTTTTAAAAAAAGATCCTGTACAAATCCGGTTGTTCAATCCCATAAACCAAACAAGCAGTGCAATATTCCCTTTCTGGTTGCACTGGGTTGTCGATTACTGCTCTATAGGTCCTTAATCTTCAGTAACCCTATTTTTTAAAATATGTGAATAATGTCTACTCATAAGAAAGCAAGTCACATTGTTTTCTTGTCATTAAATAGCTAACTTTAGACATAAACACTTCAGTTTCCTTCCTCTTTGATCTTTCTTGCTTGCGCAAGTGGATCTGAGTGGGTTTTAAATTAGCCTGATATTTGCCATCTATTTCATGTCACAGCAGCTACTGTGCTGTCGGTCTGGTAGTCTTAATTTCAAAAAGGATAAATTAAAAACCATCTGATTACAGATCAAACAGAACATCTGTTAGTCACAATCTTTAATATATTGGGAAGCACTGAGTCTTCTGTCTTGTGACTGAGCACAAGACTGCAGGATATGTCTCCCTAGAAGCAGAAATCTTGCTTTTACTCTACCATTGCAAAATATTAATTTCTGATCCAGGACTTCTGAAGTCCTGTCTGCAGAGGGTTTACGTGCACATAGACTTCTGGTTCACCCTCTTGGCAATACAACACGGGAATGGAAAACACTCTATTTCCATCTAGTGGTGAGACAATATTCCTTTACCTGAAATCTAGGTATCCAGCTAGAGATCTAGTTACCCATGTATCTACAGCGATGACAACTCTTGCGATTTTAGCATGTCTTATGATATTTGGTGTTTTTCTTAAAGTCCCAGCTCCAGGAGTCATAGGAATATGGAAGAATCTTAGCTTTAATTTTAAAAAAGTGTCTAGCCCCACTAGTTTGCAAAGAAAGCTTGAAAATCTAACCCAACTGTACCCTAAGGCACTAAGGGCAAATACAAATTGTCCCCATTTTTAAAATAAATCAAATGCATTTTAAGATAATCCTGTGATTTTTCAGAGGAAATACAGTCTAATGATTTTTAAATGCTTGGGATTGGCAATGTTGAGTTGTATTTATATCTCCAATAGTCAGACTTAAAAAAAACTTCCCTGACATGGGAAATACTGCTGGAACTGGTGATATCTCACACAACAGAAGAAACTTTGTAAGTGTGACCAATGTAGATGTATCTTTCTGCACACACGTACATTGCGCTACAACATATTATTTATGTTTGATTACTGTAGTAAGATGAGGCCCGGAAACATAAAAACCCTTGGTATAAGAGGCCCGGTATGAGGCCTGAGGCCTGAACTGAAGTAATGGTCAAGATGTTGCTAACATAAAGCAAAGTTAGACTGTGAGCCAGAGGCAGGCCCTGCTCACAGAAGTTGGCAAGAGGAAGGCTGCTAAAAGCACATATACACATGTAAGCACTAATAAGATGAACGTATGCCAGGACGGCACCAGAACAGCCTGGTACGAACACATCCCACACAGATAACAAGGAACAGGCAGACCCAACCTAAAGACAGTATAAAAAGACAATATGATGGCTAGACAATATGATGGCTAGACAATATGAAAGGACAATACGGTGGATAGACAGTATGATGAATAGACTTGTTTGTTCGAACCAGCCTGTACCAGGAGAAAGACAACACCCTAATGCATAGAGGGGCTGTACCTCAATGATGTGTAACCTGTTTGTACCTGTGTATAAGAATGCATCCCTGAGTGAACGTCTTTGTCTGGCCTAAAGCAACAAAGAGTCCTGTGGCACCTTTAAGACTAACAGATGTATTGGAGCATAAGCTTTCGTGGGTGAATACCCACTTCGTCAGACGCAAGTGGGTATTCACCCACGAAAGCTTATGCTCCAATACATCTGTTAGTCTTAAAGGTGCCACAGGACTCTCTTTTGCTTTTTACAGATCCAGACTAACACGGCTACCCCTCTGATATTTGTCTGGCCTAGAGGGCAGTGGCAAATCCCGCACTGACTGAGCCAGTCCATTGTCAGAGAGCACATATGTACTAGCAGAACTGTAGACATCTGATCCGGGGAGCTAGAGACTGTGTTTTGTTTGACAATAAACCTGGCCAGGTGCCTTCGTACCTTATTAGAGTCTGTGGTCATTGGGCGGTACGCTCGAGATCTGTTGTGCCAGCTATCTGCGCAGAGTTGGGGCAGCACACAGAGGGAACACGCACGTAGCCGACTGTTATCAACATTGAACAGAGCAGAGCACCACACCAGTAGCGTCTGACGACAATTACTTTACATAGTGTTGATATTGGCTAAACATATCAAATGTGGGTGAATGAATTTAGGCACCTAAATCCATATTTAGGCACCAAAAAAAAGTGGCTGCATTTTCAGAAATGCAGAGCTCTCATTGGCTCCCACTCAAATTTCTCTTCAGATTTCTCTCTATAAATCCCTATTCAAGTCTGAGTTCAGGTTGGCATCAAGTTCGGACTACCTTAGAAAGAGCCCCTCTCTACTGGCCAGCTTCCTCTCCACTCCAGCCACATCCAAAGGGAAGGAAAAGCTGTACATTTACATTGGAGCATAATGAGGCCAATCCATGTGCCAAGTATTACAGTTCCAGTCTGGATAGGATGAGCACTTTGAGAGTGTGACAGACCTGAAATTCTGAATGTGTCACTAGTCGATCATTATTGTCCAAGAGGAACAGAATAGAATCAAATTCAGTGCAAAGAAAATACATAGCCAAAATTAGAGACACCATTTTGACAGCTTGGGTACAGCCACAGAGGGATAGTACAGAAGCGTGTTGACCCCAAATAGGCAGATCCTGCTTGAGTTGTGTAAGGGTGGGGAGTAATTTTGTTGTTTATCACTGACTGCAAGGGCAGAAGGTGGAGAAAGGATGCAAAGAGCCCTTCCCTCTACACAAGACACCTGTGTATGATGCAGACAGATCATGGACTTTGACTGCAATGAGAGCTGGGAATTGGGGACAGCTAGCATTACTGGCAGATATTGTTCTAATGTGACCATAGTCTCACCTCCTCCATTCCAGCCAAGGGAGGAATTAACGTCTTTCAAAATTACAATAGATGCTGCTTGGGCAGGGCACCTCCTCCCTATCCACAACATATTGCTGGCTTGTTGTGCGAGGCATAATTCTGTCCCAGACGTTGCCTCATTAAAATGCCCATCTACTTAATCTGGGAGGAACCTGTATAAAGTTGCAATCTGATAGTGTTATGTGTGGGCTGTATTGGGTAAGAGAGAAGAACTTCCTTTCCCCTAATTAATTATATGTCTAGAGAAATGGCCAAACTCTCTTTACACCAGACTCTTTATAGGTGTGAGGTGGGTCAGCACCTACTGGAGCCTTGCAAAATTGTCCAAAAATATTAACAGCACAAACAAAATCTACTCACCTGCCCTTTAGCAGTGAAAAAGCTAATAGCATTCTACTAGGTCGGGGTAGGCAACCTATGGCACGCGTGCCAGAGGTGGCACGCGAGCTGATTTTCAGTGGCACTCACACTGCCCGGGTCCTGGCCACCGGTCGGGGGACTCTGCATTTTCATTTAATTTTAAATGAAGCGTCTTAAACATTTTAAAAACCTTATTTACTTTACATACAACAATAGTTTAGTTATATATTATAGACTTATAGAAAAAGACCTTCTAAAAATGTTAAAATGTATTACTGGCACGCGAAACCTTAAATTAGAGTGAATAAATGAAGACTCGGCACACCACTTCTGAAAGGTTGCCGACCCCTGTACTAGGCCATCAAAAAAAGTTACTCACCTCTCCTGCTCCATGAGTAAGAAGAATTTTGCAAGGCTGACTGTTTCTATTTCCTTATTGTGTGTGGGTGGTACTCTGTTGCCAGCTGTGTAGTCACTGGGCTAACAAGATGAAACATGAGACCCTGGTTACACAGCTGATGTGGGGTAAGCCGTACTCAGTTCCAAAGGGACTACGATACTACATCGAGAATTGTGAAGCTATGTGTGACCCTTGACCTTTGCATGTCAATACTCTCGCTATCCTTTAGTTTACAGATATTTCAGTAGTGTCTGAGCTCTGGGAAGAAACTGAAATATTTGGGTGTGATTCTGACTGGAGTGGGTTTTATGTATATGTAGGGCCCTACCAAATTCACGGCTGTGAAAAATGCAACACGGACCGTGAAATCTGGTCTCCCCCATGAAATCTGTTTGTGTACTTTTATCCTATACTTTACAGATTTCATGGGGGAGACCAGCATTTTTCTCAAACTAGGGGTCCCAACCCAAAAGGGGGTCATGGTATTGCCACCCTTACTTCTGCGCTGCCTTCAGAGCAGGTGCCCAGCAGCAGTGCAAAAGCAGCAGTGCAGTGCAGAAGTAAGGTGGCAATACCATACCATGCCATCCTTACTTCTGCGCTGCTGCCTTCAGAGTTGGGCAGCAAGAGAGTGGCAGCTGCTGGCCGAGGGCCCAGCTCTGAAGGCAGCAGCACAGAAGTAAGGGTGGCAATACCATACCATGCCATCCTTACTTCTGCACTGCTGCTGGCAGTGGCACTAAGCTGGGCTCCTGGCCAGCAGCCATTGCTCTCCAGCTGTCCAGCTCTGAGGCAGCGCCACCACCAGCAGCAGTGCAGAAGTAAGGGTCGCAATACCGCAACCTCTCCCACAATCCTCCTTTGGGTCAGGACCCCTACAGTTACAACGCCGTTACATTTCAGATTTAAATGTCTGAAATCATGAAATTTATTATATTTAAAATCCTATGACCGTGAAATTGACCAAAATGGAACGTGAATTTGATAGGGCCCAATCTATATGCAATCTGCTAAAATTTAAGTCAAAACAAGGTTGCTCTAACCCCGTACCCAGCAAAGTCTCCCTGGTATCTGCAAACCACGCTACATGCTTTCTATCTCACCAACAATATCCGGGAATCAACGCTTGGTGTCCCATTCTGCCCTTGGACGTGTGCACCATATCTAGGCAGAGTTTTGCCCTTAGGTGGCAGGTTTCCCAAAGATGCATGTGGCAGAAGAATATACAAAATGATCCTCAGGACCTATATTTGCTGTATATACAGTAATATGTATTTATGTGCAACCTAAAGAAATTACTTCTTAAGTGTCACCTTGAGACTCATTTGAGTGATCAAAAATCACACCTGAAGGTTTTCATCTTTGGTCCACAGCTAGAGAAAATTTGGCATTTTTTGTTCTGTTTTGGCTTTTTTGTCCTGTCAAGAATCTAGTCAGAAATTTCAAACTTTAAATTGTAAGGTGTAAACTTAGGGATTGCAATCAATGCAATTTAAATTCCACTTAATAGCACTAGTCATCAAAAGGGATGCATGCTCCTCCCCCCAGCTGCCTTTCTATTATAGTAGGGGCCAGATTCTGCCCGCATACAATGGCTCCGAATGCAGTATGGCTGCACAAATGTAGGTGGGAGTATAGCTTGGCAAAATTGCCAAAATCAGTGGTTGAGATTTTCAAAGCCAAATAGGGGATTTAACCTTGCAGCACCTATTGAAACTAATGAAAGTTGTGTGGATACATCCCCTAAGCAGTCAGCTTGGCAATCTCAACTGACACCTTTTAAAAAAAAATTAATGCATTTCAATTTGATCACTTGATTAAACTTTTTTTCAGTAAGAAAGGCCTCTCTCCTGCAATAGCTACACGCAGGCAAATTCCTGTACCCCTGCAGAGTCCCTGTGAAGTCTCTGTGCAGATCTGATTGCCCGATAGCAGCCCTTAGCCCAGAGGTGTAGTAGAAAACTGTAATTAGCCAACCGATTAATTTAAAAAGCATTCTGTGTCACGATACGGTCAAGGCTTGGTCAAAAGGCAGTTCCATTAATTATTCCAAGATCTTCTGTAAAAAATAAAAGTTATGCCTTCAAAATTATTCCCTATTTATTTGGGAGGGGGAATGTTATACTGGTAAATGGTGAGACCTTGCTGAGATAATCTCTAGTCAGTTTCCTTGTTAGAAACAGAATCAGGCTCTAAAGTACTGGAAAGATGAAAAACACGGTGGGCCTGATGCTGGGTGACCTCACCCAATATTAATGTCAATGGGAGTTCACAGTCCGCAGCATCTCAAAGGCAGAGCTCAGCATCTTGCAGGACTGGACCCTAAAGGTTAACTATTATTATCCCCTATTAGAAGTGCCACATTTTTCAGTTTTTACTGAGCCCACAATTGTCAGTTTTTTCAGCACTCTGGCTCAAATGCCAGACTATCATTTCCCACAGACATTGATGTGCTCCTAATTTAATACATACCCCATTGTTAAGCTAACATGTCCTACTTCCTAGGTTACCATATACTTTAGCCCAGGGATCGGCAACCTTTGGCACACAGCCCATCAGGGAAATCCGCTGGCGGGCCGGGACGGTTTGTTTACCTGCAGCATCTGCAGGTTCAGCCGATCGCAGCTCCCACTGGCCACAGTTCACCGTTCCAGGCCAATAGGGGCTGCGGGAAGCGGCGGCCAGCACATCCCTCAGCCGTGCCGCTTCCTGCAGCCCCCATTGGCCTGGAACGCAAACCATGGCCAGTGGGAGCTGCGATCGGCCGAACCTGTGGATGCTGCAGGTAAACAAACCGGCCCAGCCCACCAGCGGATTTCCCTGATGGGCCATGTGCCAAAGGTTGCCGATCCCTGATTTAGCCCATCCTATGGTCATCTTCATATTAACTCTACCAGAAACAAATAATGGATGAATTTATTTGGGTATAAAATAAAGGGTTTTAAATAAAGGATCAGAGCACAGGACCATCAAATGTAGGGTGACCAGACGTCCTGTTTTTAAAGGAATAGTCCCGTATTTAAACCCTCCTTCAGGTGTCCCGACTTTTTCTTAAAAATGGGCAAATTGTCCCATATTTTCTGCTTCCCCCCATCAGCCTCCCTGCTCACCAGTCTCCTGCCCACCAGCAGTGAGTGGGGAGGTCCAGTGGCTGACAATGTGGGTGGGTGTGCAAGGCTGGTGGTGGGGCGGAGCTGCAGCACACGGGGCCGGCCACTCCCTCTGAAGGTTCATCAGCACAGCCCCCGCTGCATGCCAGTTCTTGGCCAGCAGGGCCCCGCACCCTGTCCTGTTTCTGGCCAGCGCTGGCTGCATGCTGTGGCAGCTAATAAGTATGGGCAGGCGCCAGGTGGCGGCCGGCAGGACCGGCTCCAGGGTTTTTGCCGCCCCAAGCAGCAAAAAAAAAAAAGTCGCGATCAGCTCTGCCGCCGCTTCAGTCTTCGGCGGCAATTCAGCAGCAGGTCCTTCACTCCGAGAGGGACTGAGGGACCTGCCGCCGAAGAGCCGGACGTGCCACCCCTCTCCGTTGGCCGCCCCAAGCACCTGCTTCCTGGGCTGGTGCCTGGAGCCGGCCCTGGCGGCCGGTTACATGTTGTCTCTGCTACCCACCCATCGGCCCTTTACATGCTCCCCCTCTCGCTGTACTCTCCCTGTTTTGCCCCACTGCTCCTCCATATTCCCCCCGGCGGGGCGCGTCCCGCTCCCAGCACTGTGCGGAGAACCAGCCCCTGGTCTGAGCGCTCAGCTCACCAGCAGCCTGGCCAGGAGACTCCTTCCTTCCCCCACTGCCTCTGGCTGGGCTGGCACCCCAGGAAAGCCCAAGACCCTCCAGTCCGGGGCACTAGCCAGGAGGAGCCAAGCCCTGCATGTGCCAACGCCCTGCACAGCGCTGACACAGGGAAGCCTCTTGGTCCTTCAGCTAAGCTCTGGAGTGGGGAGGATGAGGGGGAAGTGATTTCCAGACTGTTCCCGCCCCAGACCTGCTGGCTCCACAGCAGCCCCCCAGCCAGGGGCTTAGCACTCTCTTCACCCGCCCCACCCACCACCACTCTGGGTCCTGCCCCCAGGGATTGGGGGTGCTCCGTCCCCTAGGCACCCTCCTCTGCTGAGCCACCTCTCTGGCTGGTTCGCTGAAGCCCCCACAGTGAGGTTCCCTGGGCCCTGGTGCACAATGCGTCCTTAGGGCTTAACCCCTTCCTGCCCGCTCTGTAGCCGGGGGACAGGAGGGGCCTGGGTAATGTCGGTGGCCAGCAGCAGCCTGGAGGTGTTAGCTGCCTTTCGACACTGTGCGGGCAGGAAGGGACAAGCTGCTTCCAGCCATGGGGGGGAAGGGGGAGGTAGAGATGAACTCTGCAAAGACACAGGCCAGGTCATCCCTTCCCCCTCTCCTCCTCCCCTGCGGCTGGAAGCAGCTCCTGTCCCTTCCCTCCCCTCCTGCATAGTTCTGAAAGGCTGCTGCTGGCCACGTTCTGGTGTGAACCCTGGCAGAAATCGGGGCGGGGGGAGATGTGACCCCATGTGCCCCCCCACACACATGTTGCCCTGGGAAGACGCATGCTAGGTACCGAGAGAGGCGGATCCATCCCAGGGGCCCAGCCAGACATGGAGAGCAGAGAGCGCCAGGCAGGTTGGGTCAGTCGGTCACCCCCTACCCCCATGTGAGAGAAGGGTACGTGTGTGTGACCTCTCCCCTTGTAGGGGGGTAGGGTAGGGGTTTGTGTGTCACCTCCCCTGTGTGAACCCTAAAGCCTTAAAGAATAGCAGGTAAATAAAAAGAATCCAACTACTCATTATTTCTTTTTAATGGGGCTCAGTCAACTTGATGTTCATTTGAACGTTTGTACTGCATATTTCTGACTGAATGCCATTGAACTCACTTGAATACGAGTAATTTTACCAGGTGTCCTGTATTCAGCACAGGGAAATATGGTCACCCTAATCAAATCTAGTATCTTGCCTCTGATACTGGCCAATAACTGATGATTCAAATAACAACAAATGTTACACATTGCGAAGGGGGCTCTTTTCTCCCCTTTTCAGTGATCAGATTGTCCCCTCCAGCATGAAATTTCGTTAACTTTGCCTCAGTGCATATAACTAGAAAAATTGTTATTGATCCTAAAATATCTAGTTTTATAAAAACCTAACTAAAGCATTTGACAAGCCTGTGGCTTGTGACTGTGAATTCCACAAACTGACTACTTGCATCCGAAGAAGTGGGTATTCACCCACGAAAGCTCATGCTGCAAAACGTCTGTTAGTCTATAAGGTGCCACAGGATTCTTTGCTGACTACATACTGTGTGTATGTAGTTTTCACTTTGTAATTCAGTGTATGTAATTCACAAATTACATACACTATGTGTATGTAATTTTCACTCCATGCAGCTGAAGAAGTCAGTTTTTTACCCACAAAAGCTTATGCCCAAATAAATCTGTTAGTCTTTAAGGTGCCACCAGACTCCTTGTTGTTTTTGTGGATACAGACTAACACGGCTACCCCCTGATACTTGATACTGTGTGTAGAAGTACTTCTTTTACCAATATTTGTTCTCAATTTACCTGCTATTAATTTCACTGAGTGTTTCTTCTCTTTGCATTAGGAGACAGCATAGAAAGGAAAGACTGATCTGATTTTACTTGGTTTTATCAGTTTTAGATCAGATTTCTGTGCATCCTTTGAAGAGCAATACTAAATTATTATCTTTTAAACTGTCTCCTCTCCTCTCCTGCTAATGAGCCATTCATTTATACTAATCAAAGGGCCCTTTTAACTATCACATCAGATATGGAAAATGTGTAACCAGTCTAATTACTCCTTTTACATTTTTACACTTATAACAACCATCAAAAAGAAATGCTCATTATAAATATCAAAATCTTAGCATCTAGTACAGACACTTTTACTAAATGAAAAGGATGTTTATAAGCATCCATAGTTTGTCACAAACTTGAATAACTTATTTTATATTCTAAGGGATTGTCTACATATGGATGTGACCCTGTGCCTGGGGCAGCCCTCAATGAAAATGCAAAGGTCAGGGCAGGCTGCAAAAGGGAGAGCCGATACTCCCAAAACTGGTGGTTAAACTCACCAACCAGTCACAAACTGTGCTTCTGATCCCTCACACTGGCTATCAAGAAGCTGAAAAAAGAAATCACACAGCCCCCTTTATTGCATTCCAGTTCTCTGACTCCCAATCAGCACATAGGTACAGCACAGTGAGAAGTTATTTAAAAACTCTGCTCACTATACAAAATGTTCTTCTGACCCCAAAGGGTCAGTCGTGGTCAATATTAGTTTGGATCTTACCCAAAATACGACGCTGCCAGCCAATGCTTTAGTGTCTAAAACTAAAGGTTTATTATAAAGAAAAAAAAGAACAAGAAGAGAGTTGTTAAATGGTAAAGCACTCAGATACATTCAGAGATTTCAAAGTCCATATATCAGGTTCTTAGCAGTATAGCTGAGTTTGCTGGCTTGAAAGTCCCTCTGGAACACATCCAAAGCTTGGATGGGTCATTCAGTCCTTTGTTCAGAGCTTCATTTGTAGAAAAGTTACTCCAGAGGTAAGAAGCAGGAATGAAGACAAAATGGAGATGATGCAGCTGCCTTTTATATCCTTTGCTATCCAGCTTGTACTTCCTTTGTCCCAAACACAAGCGGCACAGTACATGGCATGGAAAAGCCTTACAGTTCTGTCCATAGGCATGCCCCTACATATCTTGCTGACACATCAGGTGTATTCCCTGGCTCCTTTCAATGAGTTCATTATACAGATGATGACCCTTGATGGGACAATCGAACCGGCTAGGCAGTGCTGATGCCAATCTGTCTGGGGGTGTCACCCAGAAACACAGCACAAGTTCGGAAATACAGATATATCATACATATCTATAACTCACAATACAAAGGTGATACAAACATATAAACAAGATTATCATACTTGGCAAATCAACATTTTCACAGATACCTTACATGGCATATCTAGCATGATTCATTGCAATTTTATAATACTGGTATTAATAATGATAATATAAAGTGTTTCACAATTCCATACAGCGTCACAATGGAGTTATTCAGGAGTAACTATTCCAGAATAGCTATTCCTGAGTAACTCCATGTATGGACACCCTTATTGTGGAATCTGCTTTGGAAGTGGCGCTAAACCAGAAAAAGTCATTCTTACTCTGGAATAAATGTCTTTCCTGTGAGGGCATATCTACACTAGAAAGTTAAGTTGACACAAGGTACTTACATCAACCTAACTATGGAGGTGTATACACTGCAATGCTCCTCCTGCCACTTTAACTCTCCTATTATGCTGACCTAATAAAACCACCTCTATGAGAGGCATAGAGCTTAGGGCAATGTAGTTAGAGCGACACAGTGTCAGTGTAAACTCCATTGCTTACATCGCCCTGGCTCTAGGTAGACTTCAGGAGGTATCCCACAATGCCCACCATTACCACTCTGGTCACCGTTTTGAACTCTGCTGCCCTGCAGCCAAGTACCCAGGTGAACGCCGCTCCCCATTAAAGCCCCAGGAAGTTTTGAACTTGCTCTTCCTGTTTGCTCATATAACAACCACCCAGCTGAGCATGTCGGCTCCATGCAGCAAATACGCTCCTGCCTGGAGTAAATGGGAGGTGGTGGATCTCATGGGTTTGTGGGGAGAGGACACTGTACAGTTAAAGTTCCACTCTAGCCGCAGGAACTTGCTTGGGGAATGTAGGAGAAGGGCTATGATTGGGACATGCAGCAGTGCCATGTAAAAATCAAAGAGCTGCAGCAGGCATACCAGAAGGCAAGGGAGGCAAATAGTCACTCTGGTGCAGAGCCACAGACATGCTACAAGGAGGGGGCTGAGGTCAGGGTGATGGTGTATGGGTGGGAGGCTGGTTGGGGGAGCAGTCAGGGTGGGGGTCAGGGTGCTTAGTCTTAGGCTATAGAAAAAGAGGGCATGGTTTTAAGGAAGAATGAAAAGAAACAGAACTAAAACTTTCCCTGTACAAGTAAAAGCAGATACCACTGGCATTCACTTTTTCATATAGATGTAAACTGCGCAGGGTTAAATTACTGATGGAGGGTGAGAAATTGATACAATTTTTGTGTGCCTACTGTAGATTATTCATTAAAGAAAAGAGATTTACTTCTCGAGGAAGGTTTTTGTGTTAAAACAATACCCAGTTTTCAAAACATCTTTACTTTAGTAAACATGTTATGTTAAAATAAATTGCAGCGTTACATGGCTCTGTACAGTGTTATTAAAAGTGAATCAGTGTCATGTGGACAGAGGGTGTATTTCCATTACATTGCACATATTCAGAATTGGAATGAACTTTTGTTATCTGGACAATATGACTTGGGTCTGTAGCTCCACAGTGATCACAGATCCTTTGGACTCTGTCAAAAGAAGGAAGGAGGTGTCTGAAAAGCAATCAGGTTTCAGAAAAAAACTGGACCAGTGCCTCCAATTTCAAGAATCTCTGTCTTTCCACTGCACCTGTAGTTACTTTTGCTCTGATATGCTCTTTTGAATCTATTGCCTCAATTCTGTATTGGAGTGGTAGTACTGAAATGTAGAATTCATAAGAGCTAGTAGCTTCAGAGAAATCATAAACAAAGGGTATCAAATCCTTTCCTCTTTGCATAGGTGCACAAGTCCTGCTATAAAGAGAAATCACTGTAGGGAAGCAGGGGGAGAGAATCACAAAGGAGTTCTCGTACACCTCATACTACAGCGGCTGCATGTGAGTTACAGCACTCTACAACAAATCATTAGATAAAAATGTAAATAATCTCTATCTGAAACAAATTCACGTTTGAGATTTGTTTTAATTCTGGCTGAAACCTCCAATCATACAAAGCTTAACTGAAAAAGAAAAAGCATTCCAGGACCTCCCTACGCCCCCAGCCCCACCCCCACCACACACACATGCCATGTATCTTCTGGGGCTGCAGCAGTACCCAAGGCACTCCATTCCATGGGATATTAAACATGACAGCCACACATACACCCACCTGTGAGAGACTCATTGGTGTATGTGCTTGCCAATTTCCTGTTCCCTCCCCTTTAAAGATACTTTCCCCTGCATGTATGAAATTTACCTCAGCATTACATAGGTATGTTTGAATGCATGTGGAATAAAAAATCTACTTATGGAAACTGAATTTATCTTTATTCTTCTCCATCACATGGTGGCTGCAGCTAACCATAGCAATAGGCGTGTGTGCATTGTTACAGTCAGGCACACACAGCAATCATTACAAGATTCATAGCACGGTGCAAACAATGCCATGCTCAACACACTACAGCAACACAAATTACTGTGGCACAGTGTTAAAATGCTCCTTGAAGGCCTCCCTCAGCTGAATAACCCTCTCCCCTGTTTAGCTCCTCTTATAGCCTTGTGTTCATAACGCACAGGACAATACTGAAGAGCAGTGCAGGGTCCAGGCTTTCTGACAGAGATGGCTGGCACGCAGGGCAGTTGAAAAGAGACAGGAAACAGAGTAGGATGCCCATGGAATGATGGGATTGAGAAAACCACATCATGTGACCAGGGCCGCCCAGAGGATTCAGGGGGCCTGGGGCAAAGAGGGGAGTGGACATAAAAAAAGGCGCCACCCGCTGCGGTGCTTGTATTCACTGGGCGGCGCTCCGAGGCAGCGGCGGCGGGTCCTTCACTCGCTCCGCATCTTTGGCAGCACTGAAGGACCTGCTGCCGAAATGCCGCTGAAGACCCAGAGCGACTGAAGGGCCCCCCGCTGTCGAAGTGCCACCGAAGACCCAGACCGCCGCCGGGTGAGGAAAGGGATTCTCGGCCAGGGCTTGCGGGGCAAATTGCCCCACTTGCCCCCCCCCCCCCTCCCCGGGCGGCCCTGCATGTGACGCTGAATCTGCCCCCATGAGGCATTGCAAACCCTTCCCAAAACACCTGCCGCTAGTTGCACAGTGGGATAGCTACCCACAGTGCACTGCTCTGTCGGTGCAAGAACTGCTATTGTGGATGGCTCTGCTGACACAAGGATCATAGTGTGGACATGCAACAGTAGTTTAATTACAGTGGTGGCTGTTCATCAACGTAATTTAAATCGACTTAACGTAGAGTAGATATGGCCTGATTTATTCAGGAATAGCTATTCCACATTCAATTCACAGTTTGCCTTAATCCAGAATAACTTTAATGTGTAGATAAATCCTTAACTGCTCCAAGGTTTCCCATTATTTGTATAAGGAGTGGAAGGAAGGGCAGGTTTTAGTCCTTTAAAATATTGATCTAGATTTGCCCACTGCTACCTTTTGTGTTTTCTCCCACTTCATCCTGCTCTGTGTATAGTCAGGTTTTATTAATGCATTTTCAGTGTGCTACAGTAGTAATCTCAGATCACAGTTTAAGCATTTCCTTTTAAATTTGCTATGAACATGCTGAGTTCATGTTAGCCAACATATTGCACATATGCATAGGCTGATTATTACTTGTATTATAGTAATACCTAGAGGCCTCAACAAGGATCATGGCCGCACTGGGCTAAGTACTATACAAATAGAGAGTAAGAGATGCATCCCTGCCCAGAATGTCTTGCAATCTAAGGCTCCAATCCTGCAAGTATTTATGCCTATGGTTAACTTTATTCACATGCTTAGGATTTTAAAAAAACATATTACACAGTTTAATCACCAAGACAGTGTCATACAATTTCTTTTAAATAACTATTTATATATAAGCATATATCTGCTACCAGCATTTGGAATACTTGTGCAAATTTTACTTAGGCAACTCGTACGCCGTAATTCTATTGGTGTTTTCCGACATAGACTTCCTCACTTTGTTACCTTTGCAAAAGTTTCACCACAAGGTGTACCTGGATTTCAAATGTTTGCTCCTGGGGTAACGACCAGAAAGTAATCAACCAGATATGCCATGTAAGATATCTGTAAAAATGTCATAATTTGCTAGATATGATAATCTTGTTTATATGTTTGTATCTACTTTGTATTATGGGTTATAGATATGTATGTATGTATGTATTTCAAACTTATGCTATGCTTCTGGATGACACCCCCAGATAGTTTGGCATCAGCACTGCCTAGCCTGCTTGATGGCCCATTAAAGACCATCAGCTATACAATTGACCCATTGATAGAAGGCAGATACACCTTATGACTCAGCAAAGCATGCAGGGAAATGCCTATGGAGAGAACTCTAAGGCCTCCAAGCCATGTGCTGGGCAGCTTGTGTTTGAAACAAAGGAAGCACAGGCCGCATGTCAAGAGACTATAAAAGGTAGCTGCACCTTCTCCATTTTGTCTTCAGTCCTGCTTCTTATCACTGGAGGAACTTTGCTACAAACTGAAGCTCTGAACAATGGACTGAATGACCCATCCAAGCTGTGGATGTACTCCAGAGACCTGACTTAACCCAGGAGTTTATTCCATCACTGCTACAAACCTGAGCCAAGAACTTTGCCATTACTGTATGTAATTTATTCCTTTAACCAATTTTAACTCTCAACTTTCTTTCTTTTTAAGATCTGAAACATTCGTTAACCTGGGAGTTAATGTGTCCAATCCTTTGAGATTGGTAGAACCCTTTCTTTCATATGATGAAATAAGATTTACAAAAATTTTCATATTTGACGTGGGTACCTGGATGGAGCCCTGAGGGTGGATCACTTTAAGGGAACTGTGTTGTTTGGACTTCTGAGTAACCAGAAAGGTAAAGAAGCTGTTTTATGTTGGCTTGGTGAATCTAAGTATTAGAATATCCACCAGCTTTTGGGGGTTTGGCTGCCACATTCTTTGCAGTTCACCCTAATTGAGCGACCATAGCTGGCCCCCACTAGGACCCCGGTCACAACTTCCCTTCAATCTTTTCACAGCCATGACTTCTCAGTCTCTGCAGCACAGCATCAGAAGTGTATGTGTGTCACCTGGACTTCTCAGAGCCAGAGGTGAATGGCAGCCCCATAGCTCCCCTCCTTACTCCTCAAAATCTCCTCCACAAAACAATCCAATGATCTTCATAGCCAGCAGAAATTCCAGTCCTGGAATCAATTGTTGGCCATTTCCTTAGCTTGCAGTGAGATAGGGAGGCTGTAGTCTGGATCCAAGGTGGCATTGGCTCTGGGATGCGGCCCTCACATTAGACGTCTTGGTCCTGTATTGTTCAGCCACTGAGTCCAGAGGGCTGTCTCCAGTTCCTCCATTTATAACATTTCCCCTTCTGATTAGCTCAGCTCCTAGACAGTGAATGTATGTAACCTGCTAGACTGCTTGCCCTTAATGGAAATCCTCTGCACAGCTTCAGAAACATATACTGAGCATGCTCAAACACTATCACACTGCCACCATCCTCCTCTACATCAGTGGTTTTCAAACTGCGGGTCACAACCCAGTACTGGGACACGGAATGTAAGGCACTGGGTCGCAGCGGCTCTGGTCAGCACCACCTGTCAGCAGTGCTGCCCAGCTAAGACAGGCTAGTCCCTATCTGTTCTGACACCGCGCTGTGCCCCAGAAGCGGCCAGCAGCAGGTCCGGCTCCTAGGCGGGGCGTCCACAGGGCTCCGTGCGCTTGCCCCACTCTGCACTCCCATTGGCTGGGAACTGGCCAATGGAAGCTGCGGAGGGGGGGGGAGGGGGAGGTGGCGATGCCTGCAGGCGATAGCCACGCGAACCTCTTGCACACCTCCGCCTAGGAGCCAGACCTGCTGCTGGCCACTTCCGGGGTGCAGCCCAGTCTGTGGTGCCAGGACAGGCAGGATGCCTGCCTTAGTACCCCCGCTGCGCCACTGACCGTGAGCCGCCCGAGGTAACCCTGCGCCCCAACCCTGCACCCCAATCCCCTGCCCCAGCCCTGAGCCCCCCCAAACCTGGAGCCCCTTCCTGCACCCCAAACCCCTCATCCCTGGCCCCACCCCAGAGCCTGCACCCCCAGCCCAGAGCCCTAACCCCCCCTGCACCCCAACCCAGAGCCCCCTCCCACACCTCAAACCTCTCATCCCCAGCTCCGTTGGGTTGCGGGTGTCACGGACTCACAGATCATGCCCACTCTTGGCCCCGTGCGGGAACCCCTTTCAATGAGACGGCCCTTTTCCCGGGGGTCCACTCTCTCTTGGGGTTAGGCCCCTCCACCTCCTGGAGTCGCACCTCTCTGAGCCTTAGCACGTGTCTCTCTCCGTGGGCCCCCTCAGGGATTCCACTCGCTCTGGACCCCTGGGGCCTCCACCTCCCGAAGGAGTTGATGCAACCCTGTTCTCTAGACCGGAGTGACTCTCAGCCAGCATAAAACAGGAGGGTTTACTGAGCATTGAACACAGCATAGGAAACTCTCAGGGCCTCAGGCCTGGCCTCCCTCAGCACAGCACATCCCAGTCTCCCCTGCATCTAGGTGGGCTCTGCCTGCTCTCTCTCTCTCCAGCCCAGAGCCCCCCTGCTTCCCAGCTGGGCATCTGATACCCCCGGCCCCAAACCCCGCCTCTGTCCATTGTCTTCTCTCCAGGGAAACAGGGTCATAAACGGGGTCCCCTGGGCCTCCTCTCCTCTCTTCTGTCCTCTGGCCCCCTCTGGCTGGAACCGGCTGGTTAGGTCACTGGGGTCCTCTCTTTACAGCCCATTGTCCTCCCACTGGCCAGAACTGGCTGCGACTCCTGAGCTGGGTCCTCGGGTCGTCAGGTCACCAGGTCACTGGGGTGTTCATCCTCCAGGCCATCGGCTGGGGTCCCAAGTTCCCTCGCTGGTCCTCTGTAACAACAAACTCCCTCTCCCCTCACCTCGTTAAACCAGTAACACCCAGGGACACTGAGTCCCACTCCCTCTCCATGCAAACCATTGGAAAAACAAGGAAAACACAAGAAAATCCCCCACTTTGTCACAGCGGGCATCAACAAATTTCTTCAACTGGGTCGACAGAAAAAAGGTTTGAAAACCACTGCTCTACATGCCTCTGGGCCTTTCCAAGTGACGACTTAGAGGATTCAACAAAACTTCATGGCTCCTCCCCACTGCTTCTCTCCCGTTTCGACTAAAAAAAACAAAACAAAAACAAAACACCAATTGCTTTACAAGCATGTGGGTTACATACACATCATGGGAAGGAATGCTGCATCCATGTCTGTATTTCATAATTAAATGTGTTTCACTAGGAAAGCATGACAATTGCATTGATTTGTGATTTCCAGTTGGAATTTAAGTTGACGGGTTTGATCCATAAAGCACTAAATGGCTTGGGGACCCAACTACCTGAAAGACCTGAGTCCTTTCGCACTGGGGAGTTCAATGGAGCCACTGGAGCTGACAATTTGCTGCTTTGAAGGAAGCGGAGCTGCCAGTAGGGCATTTTCTGAGAGAACCTTGCGTCTGAAACTCATTTCCCCTTTAGCCTGACAAAGCTTAGATTTGTTAACCTTCTGGGTACGTTCATCTATTTTAATGTGCTTGTTTGCACAAAGTGGGGAAAGGTTCTGACTATTATGGGATTACTATGTTATTACTGAGTTTGTTATTTTATCAGTATAAAGGCTATGTTTTAAAATGACTTGGGCAGTCGAGTCCTTTTATCCTATTAAGGATATCTGTCCTTTTGCCATGGTTTTTAATAACTGTACAATGCCTAAAGGATTGATAGGTGATTTAGTAAATGTAAATTTTAAAAAATCCATTATTACTACACATATTGTGGTCGTGCCTCATTGGGCTAGCCACTGTACAAACACAGAACAAAAAAAGGGCTTTAACTACCTCCTCTTGCCATCTTTCTGAAATAAGAGGGAGCCTAATGGACCTTACCATTCTCCTTTCTATGGGCCCAAACTACAAACCTGTACTGGTAAACTGTCCTTCCTTCTGCAGATTTTATGCATATGGAAAAAAACACACAGAATCAGGCCTACTCTGTTCTTAAAAAAAACTAACAAAACTGGACCACAGCAAATGACCTCTCCTTCCAAAATACTGAAAACACCAATTCATCTTTCACTTTGGGCTATATTCTGTCACCCTTATTCACAACAAGTAGCACTTTTTCTCTGTGGATAGTCCCTTATAAGATGAGTCTTACACATTCTTATTTATTTTGTAGCTTTGATTTCATTGCTGAGTTAACTAAACAGTTATTAATCTTCAGAGATTCTTGAATCAAAATCAGTTACTTAGTGACAGACAAGTAGAACACTACAGAATCTGTGCTATTCATCACATTTATAATTACTGACTAACTTTAAAAGCAATAACATTGTTTAACAATCTAATGAAGTTTTGGATACCAGTGCATAGCATGTATACTGAAAACACTGTCTAAACTTAATTTTTCCATTTGTAACGAATTTATTAGGCTCATCTTCATTATTCATATTAATATACAAATAGGCATGGCATTGATCCAGTGTGTGCATGGTCAAGAGACTGATGGTTTGTGTATATGGCTAGAGGAATTTATTTGTGCATACAAGACTTGCCAACCCTGCCAGAGTTAATGATTTTAGCTTCTTCGTTATATTTTCCTTAGGAAAAATATATATTTATATGAATCATTCAGCTGTATGTTGAAGTGGCCAGCATTTGTCCATGTCTTTTTAAGATTTCATGTCAGTTATTAGTGAAGTTTCCTATGTAGCTCTGATGACAAAAGCTGCTCACTGCTTTTCACATGCCTAAACAATTTTAACCATAATTGTTCCTTTGATCTTCAAGCACCCTTTTTCTTGGTTTTCTCTTCTGCCTTATGGTCTTTTGCTATGCATCTAGAGTTGAAAGCTGATAACATTTCTGCAGCTGTCAAGTTGGCTCCTTTCATTATCAATCTGTCTCCATCAGCTGTAAAGGAAAGATCGTAAGTTTTAGAGGTGACAAAGTTATAAGAAACAATTTAGCATACATTCAAACTAAAATCGGTGTAAACACTCAGTTCATTCAGTTTACTTATAAATATTCAATGATTTCATATACCCGTTATCATTGAATCTGTGCACATACCATACATTAAGAGAAAGGAACACATTAAAATTAACTGCCCACAACAACAAAAACAGCCTCCATCCCTGAACTGCCTCATCCAAACATAAGGAAAAGCTCTCCAGATATGATCTAGTTTCAGAACAGATATGTTACTAAAGTAGTTCACACTATTCTCTGAAGGTCAGCAAACTTGGACTCTAAGGGTATGTCTACACTAGAAAGGTAAGTCGACCTATATTACGTCGACTTACAGCCACTGCTGTAATTACTGTAGCGGTACAGTTCCACACTACCCTCCTTGGGTCGGTCTGGTGTGTGTCCTCACCAGGAGCACTTCCACTGACCTAAGAGGGGTAGTGTGCAGAGCTGAGAGACCAGTCTCTCAGCTCCCGGTTGGCCCACAGACTTCCTGTGGGTTGCCCTCCCTCCACTCGGGCGGGGGTGGGGGAAGCTGCCCGGGGCTTCTCGCCCCGGTTCCTAGCCGGGAGCAGGGTCCAGTCACCAGGCTTCTCACCACGGCTCCCAGCCAGGAGCGGGGTCCATTCTCATCCCAGCTCCCAGGCGGGACCGGAGTCCAGCCGCCCAGCTCTCCAGGGGAGCGGGGGGAAGCTGGACTCTAGCTGCCTGCTTTCTTGTCAATTTCATGGCTCCTGCCAACAGCTGATGTAAGTAAGGCAGTGTCTACCCATACATTGCATCGCCCTATCTACACCAACATAAGCCTTACGCCTCTCATGCAGGTGGAGTTATAACGGTGTAGTAGGGCACTTAGGCTATGTCTACACTTACCAGAGATCAACGCTGATGTGATCAATGTAGTGGGGTCAATTTAGCGGGTCTGGTAAAGTCCTACTAAATCGATTGCAGAGCGCTCTCAGGTCAACTCCAGTACTCCACCGGAACGAGAAAAATAAGGTAAATCGACAGGAGAGCGTCTCCCGTCAACGCAGCACGGTGTAGACACCACAGTAAGTCGACCTAAGCTACGTTGATTCAAGTTACGTTATTCATGTAACTAGAGTGGCATAATTTAGGTCGACTTACGGCAGTAGTGTAGACAAGGCCTTACATCGGCAGGAGGAAGGCTGTTGTGTAGACACTGAGGGTACGTCTACACTACCCGCCCGGATCGGCGGGTAGAAATCGATATAGCGGGGATCGATGTATCGCGTCTCGTCTGGACGCGATACATCGATCCCCGAACGCGCTCCCATCGACTCCGGAACTCCAGCAGGGCAAGCGGAGTTAGCGGAGTCGACGGGGGAGCCGCGGCCGTCGATCCCGCGCTGCGAGGACGCGAGGTAAGCGCGGGTAATTCGAAATAGGATACTTCGACTTCAGCTACGCTATTCTCGTAGCTGAAGTCGCGTATCTTATTTCGATCCCCGCCCCTAGTGTGGACCAGGCCTAACATAATTAGGTCGACATAAGCTGCCTTACATCGACCTGTGTAGTGTAGACCAGCCCTAAGGGAGTGGATTCCACATCTGAAAGTGACAAGGTGGGTGAGGTAATATCTTTTAGTGGACCAACTTCTATTGGTGAGAGAGACAAGCTTTCTCACCAACAGAAGTTGGTCCAATAAAAGATATTACCTCACCCACTTTGTCTCTCTAGTATTCCGAGACCAACAAACTACAACTATACTATATATTGTGTATAGTCAGTTTCAGTTTCCCCTGAAGAGGAAGCAAGTTAATCAGTTTACCCTGTTCATGCGTGTCTTTAATACAGAAACAGGTAAGAACAAACATTTTAAAAATTAGGAAATTTTCATTTTAAAACCTAAAAATTGTCAGGGAGAACTAGGAACAAAATGTAGTGCATAAAACTAATTGTAACTAAATTTCAAAGTGACTAGATTTTTCAAGTTGACAGTATCCCTCAAAAAAAAACTATAGCAAGCCCAGCAGCATAATACACTGTCTTGTGCAGTTTCCAAGTTCAGGTCCTGTGTTCGCAGGCTGCAAGGGCTGGAAATGCTTCCTTGGCAACATGCTCAGCACCTTGGGAAAGTGAAAAATTGAGAGCAGTAGTTCCTGGCATCAGTAAAATAATCCCTTTCGGCAGAGGCTCTGCACAGCATTGAGCTTCATCGTCTAGTATACCCAGGCAAGAGATAAAGATGGGAAATAAAGGAGGAAGGAAATACTGTAGAGACACTGATTGAAAAATATATATGTTTGACATATCAAAGCTAAATCTTTGCAGTGTTCGCTAGAAATGGCAGCTGACACGATTAAAATATGAAAGTTTAAAGGAAAACAAATAGATAATCATTAGTGAAGGAAAAAACTTAATGGGCTGGGTTCTCTGCTGGACCTCTTAGAAGGCAGCAGAACAGAAGGTAAAGCTCAGGAGAGAGGAGAACAAAGGTGGATTAAAGCGATTTGTGAAGTGCCTCAAATCTAGGCTGCTCTGGGGTTGACGGAAACCTCCAGTATAAGTTAGAGGAGCCCACAGAGCTGGGTGCACATCTCGTAGACCCATTTCTGCAAACATTTATACATATGAGCTCATATGACCAAGTTACTCAACTGCATAAGTAGCTGCTGGATCAGACCTTAAGTTCTCAAGACTGAGAAGTCTTAGACTCCAATATTACAAGTGAGATGCACAGAGGTGGACAGGTCTGTGGCAGCACAGAGCCACATTGATTTCAACAGGGCTCTGCACAGGTACAAGGGTCCACTTGCAGACCTCTCATTTAAGTATTGGAGCTTTATGTTTGTAATGAAATCAATCTCTTTTTTTTAGCATTCTCTTTCTTCCCAGTTCTAAATCCAGTAGACGGAATTTTTTTTATGATTTCCTTCCATATCCATTAACCTGACTGATTCCATCCTACTTTTGCTCAAAAACATGTTTGTACAACACCTAGCACAATACGGTTTTGATCCATAACTGGGATGTTACGGTACTATCACAATACAAATACAAATTACAGGAAATGACCACAAATATCTTCCAGTGTGAGTCTAGAAAGGATACGTTCCCTTTAAGATGAATGATAAACTCCTCACCAAACATGATGTCTACAACTGGTTCAGATCCATCATGTCTTACATCTGTTGTCACTACACAGTTGATATTTGAGGCACGAGCTTTTTTACTGTTTACATGTTCAAGAAATATTCTGAAAAGATTTAAGAAATATAGATTAAGTAAGAATATACTGAACATATTTCTGCAATTAATTTACAGAGTTTGATGTTGCTAGCTAACCAAAATACAAACCAATTAGGATTTATATTTACTGCCCCAGTTCTACAAGGAGTTACATAAGCGCAGACTCGATTGCATGATCATTTTAACAGATTATTATTACAAAGAAATTTTAAAATCCAATTTGCTTTTCACTATTTTGTTTACTTTCTGCATTTCTTTTTGATTGCATTATCCCAGCTATCAATCAAATCAGTTTTATTTTTCTTTATAACCAATTTTACTTTCAGGTTGTCAATGTTTGGAGTTCAGAGAAATGTTTATTTTGTTTAAATATCTGTTTCCATTGGATTTTTTCCCCAACTCCATGGTAACATTTCTAATGATCTGCTGAAGTTTGTGTAATTTGTTTTTCAACATTTAAATTTTGGCCAAAGTTCAATTAATAGGGTCCCTTTGAAGCCAGGTCAGTCACCTGCAGGAGTCAGGAAGAGATTCCCTGCACACACACCAATGTATTCTGTTGTGGGTTATTTTTATTGCCTTCCTCTGAAGCATCAGCAATGGCCACAGCTGGAGATATGACATTGGAAGGGGTGGGCCAGAGCTCTTAGGTGGCATCGAGCATTCTCTCTCTCTCAAGATGCTTGGCTGGCTGGTTCTTGCTCATATGCTCAGGGTCTACCTGATCACCATATATGGGGTGAGGAAGGAATTTTCTCTCAGGTCAGATTGGCAGTGACCTTGGTTGTGTTTCACCTTCCTCTGTAGTGCGTGGGTGGTGGTGGCGGCGACCTGTAATATACAGGTCAGACTAGATGATCTGGTTGTCCCTTCTAGACTTAACCTCTATTACTGTGTGTGTATGCACATGCACGCATGCGGGTGTGTGTAAAATACCTCCTCAAATCTGCTCCAAATTTGTGTTTTATGTTCCTGTAGTGAAATAGTTATGTCATGGAAAAAGCACAATTATTTGGACTTCAGGCAATTGATTACCAAAGAACATCAGCATTGTGTTTTTCCTCACTATTTCTAAGTATTGTAACACTAATAACTAGGGCCCTACCAATTTCACAGACATGAAAAACACGTCACGGACCATGAAATAAGCCATTCCTCGCAATGGGGGCGGGCTGGGGGGGATGACTAGAGCCACCTCTGGGAGCCTCCCCCTGCTGCAGGATGCTCTGGAACTGGGCAGCAGCCCCAGAGGGTTCCTGCAGCTGGAGGAGGCTTGTGGAGTTGGATCCGATCTTCCCTGTGCTGTTGGGAGCATCCCAGCAAAGGGGGCTCCTAGCTGATAGTCCGGGCAGGGCTGGGGCAGGACAGAACTTGCTCTTTCCCTGCAGGGGTGCTCTTGGGTATCTCTCCTGGCTGCAGATAGCTCCACACTCCCTCCTCCCCACTCTGTCCAGCTCTGAAGGCAGACCCGAAGTGAGGGTGGCAACCCCATGACCCCCCCACAACAGGTTTGCAACCCTCCCACACATTCCCTTTCTGGGTCGGGACCCTCACGGTTAAAACACCATGATATTTCAGATTTAAAAATCTAACACCGTGAAATTTACCAATTTTAAAATCCTGTGGTCATGAAATTGACCATAATGGAAGGAGAATTTGGTAGGGCTGTACTAATAACAAAGGCCCTAATCTTACAGCTGACTCCACGTGGGCTGACCCTTGCACTCACATGGATCCTCAATGACTTTAGGATTGGGGCCTCTGTGCTTAGCATAGTAAAGTTAAGCACATGTGTGTTTGCAGGCCTTAGTAAGTACCTCTACACTTTGAGCTGGAGGTGCAAATTCTAGCTCGAGGAGACTTAACCCGTGCTAGCTCTGACTGAGCTATTGTGCTAAAAATAGAGTGTAGCTGTGGCAGCAGGAAGGGCTACCCACCCACCACATGCTTAGCGTCTCAGACTTCATAGTGTGGCTAGCTCCATCCCCTCTACTGCTACACTCTATTTTTAGCATGCTAGCTCAGTCACAGCTCCAACAGATATGTCCCCTCAAGTTGGAATTTACACTTTCCAGCTCATAGTGTAGAGTAGACATACCCAAAGACACAGAAGCAGAAGACAGACTAGTTGTATTTCAACCCATCTTCTGATCATTTGTTACAGTATATCTTTCCTGTGGAACTTCATTACGATACCTTTCTTCTCTGAAAAGTGAATAAAAAAATGGCATCTTTCTATTAAAGAATTGCCTCCTCAGTGTGTTCAGACATATATCTGCTTACTGATAGTAAGTCATATCATCTTATTGTAGTGACAGTAATTTTCACTGCTGCATTTTACTCTCATCAATGTAGTAAAGACAGCACATCAGAAGGGGAACTATCTATTCCTTCTTTTACAACATCAACAATTGTTTGCTAAATTCATGTAAATTATATTTGTGCAAATCGAGTGAACACATCTGTACAGGTGTCACCAAACCAGTAGTCTGAAAACAATGGGGTTGCATAGGTCTTGCCAGGGTCTTAACTTGGCCAACTCTCACGATATTTGATATTTTAACTTAAATATAAGAATGGCCATACTGAGTCAGGCCAATGGTCCACCTAACCCAATATCCTGTCATCCAACAGTGGCCAATGCCAGATGCTTCAAAGGGAATGAATAGAACAGAGCAATTAGCAAGTGATCCATCCCATCCTCCAGTCCCAGTAGCTGGCAATCAAAGGCTTGGGGGCGGGGAGGGGTATGGGGGGACGGGCTGCTCCCCGTGAGAAGGGGACGGGGGGCGCCCCCACGGACGGGCTGCTCCCCGTGAGAAGGGGACGGGCTGCTCCCCGTGAGAAGGGGACGGGGGGGGCGCCCCCACGGACGGGCTGCTCCCCGTGAGAAGGGGACGGGGGGGGCGCCCCCACGGACGGGCTGCTCGCCGTGAGAAGGGGGTGGGGGGGGCGCCCCCACGGACGGGCTGCTCCCCGTGGGGGGGCGGAATGGGAGGGGGTGTCTGGCCGCCCTCCCGAGCTCTCCTCACCGCGTGGTTTCCACGTTGGTCTGGAAAGGACACAACCGGACCATGACACTCTTCACGTGCCTCAGCGCCACCGCGGCCTTGGGCACCGCCATCTTCCCCTTGCTCTGCCTGGGACTACAATTCCCAGAAGCCCCTTCGCCAAGGCGGGACGCAGAGGGCAGGCGCGGTGCGCGCAGCGCTGTGGGAAATGTAGTGCTCGGCGGGCGAGGCGGGGCGGGGCTGCGGCGGGCCCCGGACTGCCGGAGCCCCTAGCGGTGCCGCTCTGCTGGTGCCTGGGCTTGTGCCCTAGGAATACTCCCAGCCTGGCCCCCTCCCCTCGGCCTGGGAGCTAAGCGCCGGGGTCCCGCCTCTCCCGCGGGGGGATGATAGAGTTTGCTGCTGGGTCTGCTCAAATGAGCAGTTTTCACTCATGTAAAGAAATGATCCCCGTATTCAGAACGGACTCAGATTTTGCGCTGGGAGCAGTCGGAGGGGGTGCGGGGGAGTGTACGCCCCACCAGGTATCGTCCATTACAGTGCAATGCAATGAACAGAAACGAGTGAAGAGCAGGACACCCCCTGGCCTCATCAAAGCTTTCAAAAGACAAAGAGCAAAGATTCGAGTTCAGGGCAATTGTTAGGAAATTTGATTATTTTCATGTTAACATTTTTATTTGATTCTTTTTTCCTCATCAAACAGCAGGAGCAAAAATATAGAACTATAAACGTAGTATATATCCCTGACACAGTGCCCTAGGTGCCCTGTAGTTTGTTTATACACGGACCCACTCCAACTGGCTTTGTGCAGATGGACATTCATTGGCTTCAGTGTGGGTTGTCAATAGAGTTGCCAACCCTCCAGGATTGCCCTGGAGTCTGCAAGAATTAAAGATTACTTTTTACTTAAAGATTATGTCATGTGATGAAACCTCCAGGAATATATCCCACCAAAATTGGTAACCCTAGTTGGCACATGAGGTATCACTTGCAGAATCAGGGCCTACCATAGTTTCTTGTAGGTTTCTCTGCCTTCATAGAATTTAGAATTGCAGGCGTTAAGGATATAAAGACATATATCCCTGGCAATATACGGCCCTGATCCTCTAATGCGTTGCTGTCTGGGCATGGATACATCCATGCAGAGCTCACTGCAGGATCTGAGTCTATTTCTGTAAGATGTTCCAATTGGTTTCCACCACTTCTCCTAGGAATTGTGTCTTGCTTTGGTTTGCCTGGCCTCCTCTGATAATATCTATCAATTTTTGAAACAAACCGTTTTTATAAGAATGGTGATATACTAAACAAAGGGCAATCTGAATCATTACTGTTATAAAATATAGAAGAGAGACCTGCTGAGGAGTCTGATAGAAATGAAAATAAAGACTTTTTAAAATAGGTGCATTAGAAAATATATAAAAGGAGGTAAGATAAACAGCTAAATAATAAGTCATTAAACAAACACTGTTGAAGTTGATTGGAATGCAGCATAGCCGATGCAATTCATCAATTTTACAGTAGATGGCAGAAACAACTTTCGTAAAGTTTTTGGGAGTTGTGTGCTATCTGAAATTGTTGGTAGAGTACTGGGATCCTAGCAAACCTTTGGCGTAGGAGCTTGGAATAAATCAGCTTTGGTAATGTATTTAAATACAGTGTGAAATTCTAGGGAGTCTTTCAATACTGTATTTCATTTTTACCTTGGTTGAAGTGCTGCTGATGCTTTTTCCCCCAGTAACCAACTGATGTACAAAATAGAATAGTTGGCATCATTTGGAAATGCTAAGCTATTGTTGTAATGTAGCTTTAGCTCTTTTTTTAATGTAGTCACTAAATTAACTCCAGCTTTCTAGTGAGATGAAGCCTAAACAATACATTAAATAGTTAAACTAATTTCAGAAGTAAGTATTTTAAAACTTTGTCTCCAAATTCATTTATATTATAGCTTTGTCTTTGCAAAAATAAGTCTCTGAAAGAAAGCATTGTAACATACATACTCCGTAAGCAAAAACTCAGTGATCTAAAAGAGGAGTTGCCTGAGTAAGAAGTGCCAGATCAAGCACATAGAGGGCAAATAGAATGTGTTTTATATTTAAAAGGTGAAACCAAACTATAGAACTTCAACAATCCTTCTCTCTCTTCATTATAATACAAATCAGTAACAACATTTCCATCAGCCTCTCTTAGAGCAGTATGGATCAACCTTGATTTGGGAATGCGGAAGAAAGGATGTATTTTATTGATTGTTAAGAGTTCAGTTCTGCCAGGTGCTGGGCACCCTGTACTCCTGTTGATTTCAAAATAGGTAAGGCAGAAATAATCTTTATATCATCCCCTATTGATAGCAGTTTCCTGTAGAATTTGTACAGTTTGCTGTGCAGAATCCAGGGCAAAGAGAACCTTCTCCAGTCATCTCCTCCATAATGCAAATCAACCAACCTGTTGGCCTTTGTCATAATCTATAAAAGTTTTATCTTTCCTCCTAAATCTGAACCATCACTTTGGAAAGATATAAAAAAATCCCCTTTTCAGTAATTTATTTTTTAGCTGCCTGAACGTGATCCATCCAACTTAAACTAACATAAGGGAAAATATAAGTTCAATAAGCTTAAGACAACACATTCTTTCTTCCTCCCTTAAAAAGATGGCTTCATTTCATAGAAAGATTCTAAGGGAAATGAGTGCAGGCATCTTGTTTGCTTAAAGAAAGATCTTCTCTGTACTTGGTTACAACCAAGTCCTAGAATAAATATGGAACAGAAGCAGGAATCTTAGTTTTGATCTTTTACACCAGTTTAACTCCATCAGTGTCTCCGCTTACCCTGGATTTACACAGGTGTAACTGAGATTGAACTCTGACCCATAGTGTCTTAATTTGATTCCAGAATAGCTCATAACAAATTATCCACAAAGGACCTGAATCATTCCTTTCCATTCCAGCAGTTAATCTGAGAACTCTGAAATGTCTATGCTAGAGACTATTCTCCAAGGATTCACATTTGAAACCAAGTGATTAATTATTCTTAAGTACTGTATAGTGATAACTAGAGTATAGTTACTTTTAACAGACAATTATGTTGTAACATCTGTAACATTGGTATCCCAACCTGATTGATTTTTATTCTAATTACTATTTTAGAGAGGCAAACTTTCTCAAAAGGAAAAATACAGTAGTCCCATTGACTAATTCAGCAGTCCATAGTTTTATATCTAACCAATGTATGCATCAGGCAGCAATTCAGCCCCTTCACACACCCTCATTATGGAGAGGGTGTTAGCCTGAGACAGTTGGAACTAGGTTTTACTTTACAGAAGATGGGCTATCTGCAGTGTTCTACCCCCTCCGCATCTATCACCGGCAATTGTGTAGTTAAGACAAAGGCAGATTGAGGTTGCAAATAGTCAGGTGGTGTTTATTAAGAGTAACAATAACAGGCTAGGACTCCCTGAAAACTAAGATAACACAATAACAGCTTGGTTGTTAACACAAATGATGTAAATGGGGGTGAACCCCAGAGCCCCAAACCCTATACACAATGAGGTACACAGGACTTAACAAGAAGGACTATACCATATCTTGCAGACACTGGACAGGAGAACAGGAACACAGACGGGAACCAGGTTCTCAGGGACAGGTGCCAGGAACAGGAACACAACAGGAACTGGACCCTAGGAACTTCGGTGACTGGTAAGTAGATCTTCAGTATGGTTTCTTCGGTCTTCTATTCTTGATTTCATCGTCCTGCGTGCTGAATGCAAATGCTATCTCACGTGATGATGGAACAGGTGAGTGGAGGTAAGTTAAGGGAACCTTGGTAGATGTTACTTGTTCACCTCAAGTCCTAATCCCTCAGGGCTCTAGCTAATAGCAAGGCTGGTACTTTCACAGCATCCAGAGACACAGAGACACCCTCAGACGGTGACACTCCCTTATATGCGTTCTCTGTTGCTAGGCAGCTTCTACTGCCACGAGACACTATCTTTCCCGTCTTTTCCTTGTTTTGGTGCCAAACTTGAAAAGAGCGCCAAAAGTTGAAGGAGAAGGGATGCCAAGATGGAGGACTGATTATCCTTTTACCAATCCAAAATAGCGACTATGTACCCTTAATGAATTCAACCTTTTCTACCCAACAACAGGCGGCAGCAAGCTATCATTTTAGCTAGATTTGTCAGCCTGTTTTTTTCTCTTTGCTCCTTTCTCTTCCTTGTTCCGATCGTTTTTTCTTTTGGTCTGTCCCTTGTCCGTTACTTCTCCTCACTTTCATTTTCCTTTCTGTAATATACTTACATAGAGAAATGTATGTGCTTCAGAGTTGAGATCTGGCTTCAGTTTCTTCAAAGGTCATGTTTGGTTCTGGAGTCTTGGTTCAGGCGCCCTTCTGCTATTAAGTTGATTCCTTCCCTTGAATCCTTGAATCTTTTTTTCCTGATTATTTTCCCAAGACCCTCTGTCACAGATGGCTACAGGCCCAGGATTTAGCATTTGGTAATTAATTTCCAAACACCTATTCATGACACAAGGTACTCTCTGTATGAATAAAACATAATGCAGCAGCCCTCAAAGAGGAGAGGTGAGCCAAAACAAGCCCTGCATGCCTGCCTGTTATGTGCAGAGGCAGTGTCTCCAGCTGGCTGCACAGAATGCTGAGCTTGGCTGTATAAAACAGGTCTTTTCTGGAAGCCGAGAAACACACACACCATGTCTACACTACAGGGACTATACTGTCAGAGCCCAGTGCCGTAGCTATGTAGTGTAGATTCAGCCATCATTGACAGAATGGGTTTTTCCATCAGTGTAGAAACACCACCTCCCAGAGTGATGGTAGGTAGGTTGAAAGAAGCATTCTTCCATCAACTGAGCTGCATCTACACTGGGGGGCTAGGTCAGCACAGCTACATTGCTCAGGGGTGTCACCCCGCCCTGAGTGACATCGCTATGGGTAGACCAGTCCACAGACTTTAAGGAGAACAACAGCAAGAGGCAGATCCTAGTACCTACTATGAACAGAGACCGCTAAGAGCAGTAAGGACGTGTGGGACACCCTTGTTAAAATTCTGCACCAAACTGAAGGGATGACTTCCCCATTTCCCATGGACGATCACTGACTTACCACTGAGGTAAGAGATGACTTACCACTGAGGTTCATAAAAATACTTCAGAAGATCAATCACAAACAGAGGAAGCTAACAGGGGAGTTTCAGAGGGAGTAGTTCCAGCTGCAGCCTCATGCGTGGAGGTAGCAGGGCTTGGTGAGTGGTGCATTTGGTCTATCTGTGGGTTGTTTGTTTGACTCTTTGTTTGTTGTTCTTTATGTACCGGCTGTGGGCCCCTGAGCAAACCCTTGGGGCTTTGATGAGTGCCTTGCTAAAGGCTGCAAGGGTCTAGTCCTTGGAACAGAAATGACTGAGGGGGGAATATGATAGATGTCTATAAAATCATGACTGGTGTGGAGTGTTATTTACCCCTTCACGTAACACAAGAACCAGGGGCCATGCAATGAAATTAGTAGGCAGCAGGTTTAAAACAAAGAAAAGGAAGTACTTCTTCACACAACACACAGTCAAGCTGTGGAACTCATTGCCAGAGGATGTTGTAAAGGCCAAAACTATAACAAGGTTCAAAAAATAACTAGCTAAGTTCATGGAGGATAGGGCCATCACAATGGCTACTAGCCAAGATGGTCAGGGATGCAAGACCATGCTCTTGGAATGTCCCTAGCCTCTGACTGCCAGAAGTTGGGAGTTGACAACAGGGCATGGATCACTCAATGATTGCCTGTTCTGTTCATTCCCTCTGAAGGGCCTGGCATTGGCCACTGTCAGCAGACAGGATACTGGGCTAGAGGGACCATTGGTCTCACCCCGAATGGCAGTTCTTTTGTTCTTGGAGCTTTGATCAGCTCAGCTGTTTGAAGTCTGAGTGGTTAATTTACCTAGTGAGGTAAATAGAAAGGAACATAAACACTGCCAAATTAAGTGTAAAAATGTAATAAGAAAAGCCAAAAAGGAGTTTGAAGAACAGCTAGCCAAAAAATCAAAAGGTAATAACAAAATGTTTAAGTACATCAGAAACAGGAAGCCTGCTAAACAACCAGTGGGGCCCCTGGACGATCGAGATACAAAAGAAGCACTTAAAGACGATAAAGTCATTGCAGAGAAACTAAATGAATTATTTGCTTCAGTCTTCATGGCTGAGGATGTTAGGGAGATTCCCAAACCTGAGCCATCCTTTGTAGGTGACAAATCTGAGGAATTGTCACAGATTGAAGTGTCACTAGAGGAGGTTTTGGAATTAATTGATAAACTTAACAGTAACAAGTCACCGGGACCAGATGGCATTCACCCAAGAGTTCTGAAAGAACTCAAATGTGAAATTGCGGAACTATTAACTATGGTTTGTAACCTGTCCTTTAAATCAGCTTCTGTACCCAATGACTGGAAGATAGCTAATGTAACGCCAATATTTAAAAAGGGCTCTAGGGGTGATCCCGGCAATTACAGACCGGTAAGTCTAACGTCGGTACCGGGCAAATTAGTTGAAACAATAGTAAAGAATAAAATTGTCAGACACATAGAAAAACATAAACTCTTGAGCAAGAGTCAACATGGTTTCTGTAAAGGGAAATCGTGTCTTACTAATCTATTAGAGTTCTTTGAAGGGGTCAACAAACATGTGGACAAGGGGGATCCAGTGGACATAGTGTACTTAGATTTCCAGAAAGCCTTTGACAAGGTCCCTCACCAAAGGCTCTTACGTAAATTAAGCTGTCATGGGATAAAAGGGAAGGTCCTTTCATGGATTGAGAACTGGTTAAAAGACAGGGAACAAAGGGTAGGAATTAATGGTAAATTCTCAGAATGGAGAGGGGTAACTAGTGGTGTTCCCCAAGGGTCAGTCCTAGGACCAATCTTAGTCAACTTATTCATAAATGATCTGGAGAAAGGGGTAAAAAGTGAGGTGGCAAAGTTTGCAGATGATACTAAACTGCTCAAGATAGTTAAGACCAAAGCAGACTGTGAAGAACTTCAAAAAGATCTCACAAAACTAAGTGATTGGGCAACAAAATGGCAAATGAAATTTAATGTGGATAAAAGTAAAGTAATGCACATTGGTCACTGTCGGTAGACAGGATACTGGGCTGGATGGACCTTTGGTCTGACCCAGTATGGCCATTCTTATGTTCTTATATTCTTATATAATCACTCCCTGGTGGTGCGGGGCAAAACTGAGTTGAGCGAAGCAGGGAAGACTTGTTACGAACTCAAGAGTTGTAGGCGAACTCAAGAACCACTAACAGAGACAAGTAACAGGAGAGTTTTGGAAGGAGTTGAGAGAGGATGTGTGTGAGGCTTTTCTTCCAGGTTCAGTAGTACGTGTGATATCAAGATGGTCACTGATGGACCAGTGACAGTGACCTGCAATGGATGTGCCATGTACTCTCTCCTGCCTGAAGCCAGAAGGGATTTCCTGTGCGTGAAGTGCAAGTTGGTTGCTGTGCTGGAGGAAAAGATTTTTGGATTGGAGGGGCAAGTTGAGATGCTACTAAGGATCAGAGAAGCTGAGGAGTTCCTAGACAGCCAGGTTCAGGAAACACCAGTACCCCAGGTTCAAGGAAGAATGGAGCTGCCCACAAAAGAATCAGTGAGAGAGGAAGTCAGAGAGGAGGCCTGGCAGTTCACAACCACCAGAGACAAGATCTCACAGCAGCATTCTACGTGGTTTGAGACAGATGAGGATAGGCAAGCTGTGGCCACCAGACAGAAGAGAAGGAGGAGGAATTTGTTGCTGACTGGAACATGGACAGTCAGGTCTAGTGGTGAAAGCGAGAGTTTTAGAGCTGGGTCCAGGAGGGGCAAAGTCCAGGAAATTAGCTGAGGGTCAGTACCAGAGGAGCAGAAGCCAAATGCCAGAACCAGAGGTTCAACCATTCGTAAGCCAGAGGCAGAGCTGGGGGTTGAAGCCAGAAGTCTGGCGCCAGAGGGGAGCAAAGACTGGAAGCAGGCTGGAGCAGGGACTGGAACAAGAGCAAGCACAGCAACAGGTGTGATATGTGGTGAGCAGATGTTGATCTGTTGTGGGACCAGGCGTACTGGCAGGGCACTAAACCAGCCGCCAATCAGGGGCTGTGGCCACTCTGAGTTCTAAGGCAGTGCAGATGGGCTCATTGGTTGCCTGGCAGCACAGTTAGTCAGGGAGCAGGCCAACAGCTATTCCTAGCTGGTCTGGTCCCTCACAGAATTCCATACAGCTAGAAGTTTCAAATAGATGCCACATCCTCAATATGGAATCTATGGAAGATACCGCTCAAGATCCAGCAGGTCCAAGGGAATGGAGAGATGTACAGAACACGTGTGGTCGGCAGCTCAGCCCATCCTGTAAGAAAATTAATCTTACCTGCAGAGTTCTCCGACCATCCAAGGAAGACAGACGATTCTTGTTGGAGATTCAGTACTCAGAAATATCAAAAGAACATTTTGCAAGAGCTAGGCAGACGGAGAGTGTGCTGTCTTCCTGGAGCCAAGACACAAGACATCACTCTAAGACTGTAGTCTTCTGAGGTCAATGGACAAGGATCCATTGGTGATGGCTTATATCAGCACAAATGACACTACGTCACAGGATATCTCACAGATAATAAATGACTTCAGGAAACTTGGAAGCGTGCTAAAGAAGAATGTCTGAGCCATCTTGTAAAACAGTCCCTTTAAGTTTAGACAGTGGAAGACCCAGGAAATGCCCAGTTATCTACACTGGGGTGGCTTATGTTCAGGGCCCAGTCTCTAGTCCTTGCAAGGGAGATCCCACCCTTTGCAAGCTTTTTTATGTCTCTTCTGATGAGGGATCAAAAAGAAAATAAATGTTCCAGCGCACCCAAGAATAATGTCTTCCTCGAGTCAACTCAAAGGGCAAAGGCCAGCAGGAGCTTCTTACTCTGAGGATGCCTGCATAGTGGTTTTCTAGGAGTCCTTCTGGCTGTGTAGCTGAATGGGGGCTCACCCTGGAAGTTTGCTGCACTCCCTGAAGGATGGGAATTCTCCCTGCAGCTTCAGGAGTTGCTCCAGCCATTTTTTGCTCAGAATGATCTCTCTCCCTAGCAGGGGCGCCATTTGAGGGCAGGCAAAGGGGGCAGGAGCCTCCCCCTGAGTTTCGTACAGGAGGTGTGCGAGCTCCCAGGTGGGGCTCTTAACTACAGCACAGAATGAGTGTGAAATGTAAGTTCTGCAGACGAGATGTGGTCCTGGGGCAGGGAGTCAGTATTTTGTTTACAATCAGAGGCAGGGTGATTAAGATAAGAAGGGCCTGGTGATTAAATTAAGGATCTGGAAGTTAAGCCTGTAAAACAGGAATCCTTGGGGAGGTGGATGGATGGGAGGGAGGGAGGAGGGGTTGTTTTAGAGATAACACAGGGGACTCAGAAAAAATACAACTAAGCCCTCTGAGGGCTTGTCTACAATTACATTTTATAGCACTCTAACTTGCTGGCTCAGGGGGGTGAAAAATCACCCCCCTGAGCGCAGCAGGTCTGAGCGCTTTAAAGCGCTAGTGTAGACAGGCTCCAAGCGCTGGGAGCTAATCCCCTCATGGAGATGGATTACCAGGAGCGCTGGGAGAGCTGTGTAGACATACCCTCAGCCGAGGTTACATTCAGAAAAGGGGGAGATTTGGGGGCATAGGTGAAAAGAAATGGCCCAAATCCCAGGGAAGGGATAGCGATGGTATAGAGAAGTTCCCACTGTACCTGTGGTACTTATGTGGCCCCATCACTGTAGTATCTGAGTGCCTCACAAGGTCTAACCCAGGGGTCTAAAACACACGGCCTGTGGGGTTATTTCCAGCGCCCCCAGCAGCTCCCATTGGCCGCGGTTCCCTGTTCCCGGCCAATGGGAGCTGCTGGGGGCAGTGACTGAAGCAAGAGCAACACACAGACCCTTGTGCCCCTCCTCCCCCAGGTTCCGGCCACTCCCCGGAGCGGCGCGGGGGCAGGGCAGGTCAGGCAGGGAGCCTGCCCTGCCCCCGGTGTGCGCCGGGCCAGAGCCCGCCCCCTGAACTCCTCCTGCAGCCGAACCCCCTGCCCTGAGACCCCTGCCGCACCCTGCACCCCGACCCCCTGCCCTGAATCCCTTGCCACACCCTGCACCCCTCTTGCACCCCAACCCCCTGCCCTGAGCCCCCTGCTGCACCCCGCACCCTTCCGGCACCCCGACTCCCTGCCCTGAACCCCCTGCTGTACTCCGCACCCCTCTTGCACCCCAACCCCCTGCCCTGAGCCCCCTGCCACATGCTGCACCCCAACCCCCTGCCCTGAGCCCCCTGCCGCACCCCTCCTGCACCCGACCCCCTGCCCTGAGCCCCCTGCCGCACCCTGACCCCCTGCCCTGAACCCCCTGCTGCACCCTGCACCCAAACCCCCTGCTGCACCCCTCACCCCTCCTGCACCCCACACCCCAACTTCCTGCCTTGAGCCCCCGCCACACCCCTCCTGTACCCCCTGGGGGCAGGGAGGGGGCAGAGTTGGGGTGGGGATTTCAGGGAAGGGGTGGGAAGAGGCAGGGCAGGGGCAGGGCCTCATAGAAGGGGTGGAGTGGGGGCGGGGCCGAGGCCGGCGGAAGAGAGGTGTCAGTAATGCAGCCCTCGGGCCAATGTACTAGTCCTCATGTGGCCCTCATGTTCATTTGAGTTTGAGACCCCTGGTCTAACCTATTTCTCCTCACAGCCCCTCAGTGAGGAAGAGCAGTGCTGTTATCCGCATTGTACAGATGAGGCACTGAGGCACACAGACTAAAGGCCAGATTTTCAAAGGTATTTAGGCACCTAGTGGGATTTTCAAAAGCGCCTAGAAGGTTAGGTGCTTTGTAACCCCCACTAGATGCCTAGCTGTACCTTTGGGTGCCTAGCTGCACCTTTGGGTGCCTAAAAGCTTTTGAAACTCTGTCCTTAAGGCACTGGCCTGAAGTCCATGGGAGAAGTAGAACCCAGGTCCTTCAGCGCTAGCTCCCTATCCATCAGACCAGCCTATCTCTCTGCTGCATGCTGCAAAAAAAGAGGACTCTTATAGATGGGAGCAAAACCAGTTCTCTGAGACTCCTGCAAACAATCCCAGGAGGTTGGGATGGATATTACGGTTGACAGCATGAAAAGCAGCACAGAGGTCAGGAAGGATGGAGAATGAGAGTCAGTTGAGAGGAGATCACTTAACTCCCAAGGGGTGACAGGTTCTTCCCCATTTTTTTTCTGAGTTTGAGAAATGGAAGGAATCAGAAAGTGTCGTATAAGTATCAGATGTGTTTATGCCTCAAATTCTTAGGGTTTCAACTGTATCCAGGCCAATTCCAGAACAAAGAACAGAAATTGCATCCACAGAGTCCATAAAGTCAACGATTATTATCATGATTTGTATTATTCACTGGGCATCATCTGTGTGCTCAACACTGTTCAGAATATGCCAGAAAATGTAGTCCATGAGCCAATGTGTAGCCCTGGATAAGATGGCTTAGATATTTAAGTATGAAGTGTATAGTTATTAAGCATATATTAATATTCTTCTGTGAGAACTGCAACTCAATCACTGTAGTGTTGTGTCTAAGAGCCTTCTGGAAAGTAACTAGCCTTTAAATAGAAGTAAAAGCAGTGTTGCCAACTCTCATGATTTTGTCATGAGTCTCATGATAATTATTGTTTTCCCTAAAGCCCCAGCTCCTGGAGTCAAGTGGATATGTGATGATTTCAGCCTTCATTCTTAAAGAAAAATAACGTTTCTAGCCCTTGTGGCTTCTGGAGAAAGCTTCAGAATGTGACCCCAGTGCACCCTAAAGGCTCAAAAAGCAGAAGGCAAATAAAAAGAACACCAAATCTATTATTTTTACATAATCTTGTGATTTTAAAGCCAATCTCGTGATTTTTGGTTAGACTGATTCGTGATTTTTGAACATTTGGAATTGGCAATACTGTGAAGTGACTTGAAGGAGTCAGTTTTACTCCTGTTGAAGGCCAGTTTCTAGTCTATTTGTAGTGAGGTAATACCCCTAGAGCTCCAGATAGGTGCAGTATAAACTCACAGGGCCTTGTCCTAGTAGGATGTTTCCAAAGTTAAGGATCTATTCCAAGCTTGGTGAACTGCAAAAAAGTGATAGAAAGTAATCTAGATGTTTCTATAATTGTTTCAATTGTTGTATTCAAGAGTTAGTAACAAAGTAAGAATATATATTAAAATTTTAAACTTAACAAGTGTCCCTTAAGTGACTTGACACAAGATGTGAGAACATGATAGTATAGAGCTGAGTGGGTCTGATATTCATTTAATTCTCTTTTTTTATATAGGAATTAGAGACAGTGCTCCTATCATCTAATTTCTAAATTATCTGAAAAAAAAAAAAACAAAAAAAAAAAAACACCTAGAGTTTTCAGATGCTTAAGTAGCCCCTGGAATCATGGTTAAAGCTGCCCTCCCCCCGCCATCAAAATCTGAAATGGCTCCCCTGCTCCCTAGCTGACTGCAGTTTCCTCCTTTTGTAAAGGCCTCCTCCCTACCATACATGATTGATAGGGCTGGAGAGCTGGGGCTAGCCCCATACACAGAGCCTCTCTGGCTCCTTCCTCATCAGTGTGGAGTCTATAAACCCCATCACATGCCCTCCCCCTCAAAAATCACACAAGAGTTATGCCTGCTGTAGTGGGCATGCTTTCCTCGTCCGTTGTAGTGTCTGCACTCCAAGAAAAGAAATCAGCATTAGTAAGAGCCTTGCCTGCCTGATGAAGACCTTGGAACTGGTACAGTTATAGAGCTAGGTATTAACGCATGATCCTCACATTTGTGTCCTCCATCATATGTAGCCATCAGAGGGGTGCATGATCCATAACCAGCAAAAAAGAGTTCCCTAATAGGTAATATCATAAGGCATCTATGGCCCACTTTGCGGCCAGGGCTTCCTTTTTTATTACAGAGAAGACCCTTTCACGAGGAAATAACTTTCAACTTAAGTACCTTCGTTAGAAGTCTTGGAGAGCACCATCCCAAGTCCCACATCTGATGCGTCTGTCTGAAGTATAAGCAGCAAAGAATCCTGTGGCACCTTATAGACTAACAGAGGTTTTGCAGCATGAGCTTTCGTGGGTGAATACCCACTTCTTCGGATGCAAGAAGTGGGTATTCACCCACGAAAGCTCATGCTGCAAAACCTCTGTTAGTCTATAAGGTGCCACNCTGTCAAGTATCAGAGGGGTAGCCGTGTTAGTCTGGATCTGTAAAAGCAGCAAAGAATCCTGTGGCACCTTATAGACTAACAGAGGTTTTGCAGCATGAGCTTTCGTGGGTGAATACCCACTTCTTCGGATGCAAGAAGTGGGTATTCACCCACGAAAGCTCATGCTGCAAAACCTCTGTTAGTCTATAAGGTGCCACAGGATTCTTTGCTGCTTTTACAGATCCAGACTAACACGGCTACCCCTCTGATACTTGTCTGAAGTATAAATTCCTTCCAAAAGTCTGGGTTGAAGAGCACCTAATCGTGACACAAAGCCTCTTTCAACATTAGAAAGGCCATATCACAATTGTCTGACCACTGCACTTTCCATGGTTTCTCGTCTCTCCACAGGTCTGTAAGGGGGGCTGCGATGGTGGCAAAGATCCATCAACACCAGACAGGCTATTGTGGGATGCTAAAGGGGACAAAAGACTTTGTTGTTCTGCTCTCTCTTCCACCCCCCATGAAGAGGAGTTGTCCAAATGGATTCCTGCCACCAGCTGAGTTTGCAGCTCAAAGCACATAGCAGGAGGGGATCAAACCCTCAAACAAAAGGAACTTGGTATCTTTATGTTGCTTGGAGTGTGGGGGGCAAGGGTTTCTAGGAATAAGCAAGAGATCCCCAGCTGCTTAGTCTGGACATATCGAACTTATTTATTGTAGAAGCTTCTATCATCTTTTGAAACTGAAGATTGTAACTCATTTGTGTATACATGTGTGATGGGGCATTCACCACTGACCAGCATGGATGGGGTTAAAGTGGCTTGAGAGGCCAATTAGTCTTGGGCTGCACCTGCTGGGCAATGAGACTGATTGAGAAAGAAGCTCACCTGGGCAGGAACAAGCGGGGCTTCTATAAAGTCTAGAAGCTGAGGCTAGAGCAGGAAGCTGCAGTGAGGAAGCCTGTTGTCTAGTGATGAGCTCCCAAAATCCTAAGAACCGGTTCCCTACCGGGTTCTCGGCGGCACTTCGGCGGCAGCGGGGGAGGAGTCTTCCCTCGCTCTGGGTTTTCGGCGGCAGGTACTTCACCTGGAGCGAATAAAGACCCCCTGCCGCCGAAGTGCTGCCAAAGACCCGGTAGAGAACCGCGCGGTGAGTACAAGCCCCACGTGCTTGTCTTCCCCACCCATCCGACCCCGACCCACGTCCTGCCCCTGACTGCCCCCCTCAGAACCCACAACCCATCAATTTCCCCCGCTCCTTGTCCCCTGACCACCCCCTTCCGAGACCCCCCACCCTAACTGCCCCCCAGGACCCCACTCCCTACCCAACTCGCCCCACTCCCTGTCCCCTGACTGCCCCGACCCCATCCACCACCACCCCGACAGACCCCTGGAACTCCCACCCCTGTATTCACACCCTACACACTATTGTGTAGCCTGGGACCTAGTTCACCCTCCATACTAAACTAGCCTTAACCAGCCTTGTGTAGCCCTGGGACTTAACCCATCCCCACACTGAACCAGCCTGGATTAGCCTTGCGTGAAACTCGGGGACTTTCACCACTAAAAATTAAGAAAAATGCTCCACTACTGATAAGACACCCCTACCTCAGGAATGCCCCTAACAAGAGTTATAACACCAAGGCCTGTAAAGTAGAGACACCCAGGTGCTGGGAAGTTCAGGGAGGATACAGAAAGACCCCAACAAATGGTAAAATAGATAAAATAAGCTCTGACAAGCAAACTTATGCTGACCATCTGCACAAACAAAGAAGATCATAAATAAGTTACAATTTGAGCATGAAAGAAAAATGTAAAGATTTTAGCAGGGAGGAGGAAACATAGGTGCCAGTGCATGATCGGTTAAATTTTGTTACCTGGGGGTATAGAATAAGGTGATAGGAGGTAGCTAGTTTTACCTATATAATGTAACTAAAAATCCATGCTCTTTAGGAACCATCTCCAGACTGCAGTTCAAAATCAAGCTGCTAGAACTGACCCCTCTGCATGACCATGATGTGCACAGGCATCACCAGCACCCCCAGATGAGTGAATCCTGACTGGCCATCAGATGAAAGTTTTCTGTATATTGGGAGTGGTGAGCATAAGAGATTTGCTTGGCATATGTATTCTGTGTATGTTGCTAATAAATAGAGGTTTAGAGCACAGCTGTGTAAAGCTCTTTCACTGGGAAAAGGTTCTGCAGACCCGTATGGCCCTGAGCACTGTGGGAAAAAGGCAGGTACTTAAATTGACCAGGTTTTCCTTGAGCCCCGTAGGTAAGGGTAGGTGCTTTACGCAGAGCCCTCAGTAAGGAAAGGTTGGGGGTGCCTAAATTAACCAGGTCACGCCTTGAGCCTCATTAGGGTATTGGGGTGCCCTAGGGTCCTGACCTGAGAGTTTGGTCAGTAATCTGCTGGAGCATGTGGTGAGAAACTTTGCTTGAATCTAATATAGTTAGGCATTTGTACATTTTTTTTTCTTGTAACCCTTTGACTTCTATGCCCTGTTACTTGTAGTCACTTAAAATCTATCTTTGTAGTTAATAAACTTGTTTTATCTAATCCAGAGAGTTTAAACTGAAGTGCCTGACTAACTATTTGAGATAACTAACTGGCATATTATTCTCATTTAAGTTTGGAGAGGGCTAGACAGAACAGGACATACATTTCTGGGGGGAAATCTGAGACTGGGGGTGTATTGGTGTCACCCTGCAGTATAAGCAAGGCTAAGGAGGTCCAGAGTTTAACTCAAGTGTGATTGGCAGGCTGCAGTTACACACAAACACTCAGAGTGTGGCCTGCAAACTGTTTGGCTGTTTGAGTGGCCCAGATAGAAGGTACTTCAGCAGAGCATTGTAAAGCACTCCAGGTTGCAGGGCAGGGGTGACAGCCCCTCTGATCTAGACTGTACCCTGGTATATCAGTGATGAATTGTTCTTATCCACTGAGAACAAGACAGGAAGTAATGGTCTTAAATTGCAGCAAGGGAGATTTAGTTAGGAAGTTTTTACTAATATCTAATCTATAAGGGTAGTTATAAATTCTGGGACAAATTACCTAGAATGGTTGTGGAATTTCTGTCATTGGAGGTTTTTAAGTACAGGTTAGCTAAACAACTGTCAGGAATGGTCTAGATAATACTTAGTCTTACTTCAGTGCAGGGGACTGGACTAGATGACCTATTAAGGTCCCTTCCAGTCCTACATTTCTATGATTCTATGTACCAACAGTAATCTCTTTTTTTATTTTTTATTTTTTTTCCTCTCTTTTTTTTTTTAAATAAAAACAGTATGGCAAGTCTGTGCATGCATAGTAGACTTGTGCCATTTGTCCCCAACACTGTCAGTATATTATATCTAGAAGCATAGTTTCCTAATATTGCCAGTACTTATCACTGGAGCCTCATCTTTTGTTTGCAGTTTTATGCAGTTATGGAATCAGAAAAATAATTGAGATACAAGTGTTGCCACAGTGTATTCTTGTAGTGTAATGTGCATCTATGGACACAAGTTCCCCAAAGTCAATAAGAGTATGTCTGTTGCTTCCACACAGGAATTCCAAATGCAGTGTAATCAAGGATGCACATAAATTAATTGCAGCATTATTAAATATAGATCTTAGCCACTTTGAAGTATTTGTCAGGTGTCTCCTTAATCTATAATATGCTAGCAATTACATTGTTACCAATTAATATATGTCAAAATATAAGAAAACTATCATAATACAGGAGTTGTGCAGAAAGGAATTATGTTACACAATAGGTGTTCTCAGGGAAATTCCCCATACAATTCAAAGTAGGAACACAGGATGCTACGCAAATGATTCCATAATAGTAAATAAAATTCATTGGAGATTTTTTTAATTAACATTGATCCTACAGTGTTAGCTACAGGAATGAGACTTCTGGAATATTATTCATTGTCACTGGAACTTTGCAATATGATAAGCAGACAGAGAATTTTGTATCTACACCTCTACCTCGATATAACGCTGTCCTCGGGAGCCAAAAAATCTTACCTCGTTATAGGTGAAACCGCATTATATCGAACTTGCTTTGATCTGCCGGAGTGCGCAGCCCCACCCCCCCTGGAGCACTGCTTTACCGCGTTATATCCGAATTCGTGTTATATCGGGTCGTGTTATATCAGGGTAGAGGTGTATATATAAAAACTGCGCACTCCAGCGGATCAAAGCAAGTTCGATATAACGCGGTTTCACCTATAACGCGGTAAGATTTTTTTGGCTCCCGAGGACAGCGTTATATCGGGGTAGAGGTGTATATATATATCATAATCATTTTTGGCCAAAATAAATGCCTACGTAGTGGTCCTTTTAATTTCAGTTCCAGGTTTGTTTGTTTGTGTTTTTTTACAAGACTAAGCAGCTTGAACAGAAATGAACTGTTTATTGATTTCAAGTATCGGGTCTTACACAAAGCCAATGTCAGGCTGTGGGGGAAGGAGAGAATAATTTTTGGCAATAATGTTCAATCTCACCACCTCTTTAACTTGATAAATAGAACACACATACATTTACTGCAAATATTTCTAGTTGTATAGTGTTTTGACTAATTATGGTTACTATTTGCCAATTTAAAAAAAAAATTTTTTTAAAAATAAAGATGATTCCTAGCATCTGGCATCTGCCTCACTCCTTAGTAGAGGTGGACTGGAAACATGGAATTAATGTAAAACAAATATGTGGCCTCGCTCTTTTTTTGCTACAATAAATAGTTTTAGAGTAATTCAAACAAGTATTCAGGAACAAAACCTGTCACTTCTTATATTGTCACCTCTCTGCAAGTGGTAACATATTTGGGGGGCTTGCAGGTCAGATTCCAATTGGAGGAGAAATCAGTGTTGTGGAGGCTGGGTATTTTCTTAGAGTAATTTGTTTATTTAGACTTGTATAAAGCCCTGGAACCGAGGTGGTCACAAACTGCCTGCAAGCAATCCACCGCCCCCCTCCTTTTTTTTTTTTTTTTTATTATTTTTTTTTTAAATGAATGTTAGTCAAAACACTAATACCTGTTTCCCAGGAATCCTAATGATTGACACTAGTTAGAGAGATTAAGACAAAGAGCTAATTTTCTTGCTATTTGCCACAGCTCCCCAAAATAATTTACATCCCAAAACTAACAATACTTCATTATTTAAAAAATTGTACATTGCTTGCTTGGTTAGAAAAAAGCTTCCTAAGACTGTGTGCAACAGTTCTGCTTGGAGACTCCAGCCATAACAATGTACGTTAACGGTGTAAGTTCTTTTGTTATGTTTGTAGTCCAAGGGGCATGAGGTCTTTAGGCACTACTTGTAATAGAAATAATGAATAACAAAATGGACCATCCTTTTTCATATCTTAGTCGGAAATTATATCACCAAAACATAAACCAGATGGGTTTATGCAAAACATTTTGTCCAAAATCCATAGAATGATGCTCATACTTTATATCTTAAAGGCACATACTCTATGAAGAGGGTGACTGAGCATGACAAGTGGGATACTCTGCATTTAAGTTCACACAAAAGGAGATCTTTATGATAGCAGGCTATTGGGTTGAGTGTAGCTCACTGTTGTGATGAAACCAAGGCCTTCACTAGCAACACTTCTCTGCCCCTTGTGAATCATTCATATAATCACTTACAATCAAGTAAAGAGATCATCAGCTCAGAAAAAGAGACTCCTTTGCCCAGTATATTCTTATACAAATATAGTCTATTCCAGTTATTGATTCATGACCTTTGGTTGTGGTATTTTTTAAATCCAGAGTAATTTCTGCTGTTTTAAGTTCTTTCTATCTCCTCTCCTGGGGCTTTCAGAACATACAATACCTATAAACTTTAGAGATATGACATGACGCTTCATCTCCCCAAAATGCCTCATAACTGAGGATTACTTAGCCCCCTCTTCTTTGATTATTGATATTTGATTTGTCCTCACAGCTGGTGACCTTGTTGTTTCTCCAACATATTGTAAGCCCCTGGGGCATGCAATCAAATGTCACATGATTCATATTACATGGTTTTTGCTTTACTTTATACACCTTCCAAATACCACTGTGAGAGAAGTTTCTTCTTGTGCATGGCACAGTTGCAGTAGCAGTAACCTATACACAACACCCTTTCCTCTCTGACATCAGCTAGTAGAGGTAATTTTCTGCATCACTTTCAGATTTACATTGAGTTCACTAATATCTTTTTCAAACCTGTCTTACAACAATAATATTCCATGGTAGGCCCTAAATCAGCTGTCTAAAAAGTCAGTTCCCCTCTGGAGATTAGTGGGGTTTTTTTTTTCCCCTCTGGAGTTAAGGGTGCTGTAGCTGATAGAATATTTGCTGCTTGTGTGCCATGTTGTCTAGGCCTTTCTTCAGGCTTATTTCCCATGGCACTAAGGCTTAAGTCTTGTGTCCAGCAGTGAGAACCACATAGGCAGACTCCCCCATGCAGTGATCTACTGAAGTCCAATAACTTTACTGCGCATATGAATTTATGAACAATGCTACGTATGTGCCAGTAGATGGCACTCTTTATATTAACTAATGATTTTACATAAAACACACGTATGCACAACTCTAATATAGCACTCCCTTAACACTTAGGACTGACTCACAGTTAGGAGGGAAAACGAGGCAATAAAGAAAAAAGAAATACCATTGAAAAGAGAGAAGAATGGGCTAAATAAATAACTAGATACAAACAAAATTGTAGGGTAAAAAAAATCACTTTTACTCTTTTCCCCCCCTGTAGTACTTAATTGCTTTCTGGCACTCGTATACCATTGTGGTAGATATAAAAATATTTGTACCGAAATAAATATGGTACCAACCCATTCAGTCACTATCAATATATTACAGTGAATGTGCTTTACTTATACTGACATGTTCATGCAACATTAGTATGCCATTCTCTAGACCAGGGGTCTCAAACTCAAATGACCACGAGGGCCACATGAGGACAAGTACATTGACCCGAGGGCCGCATCACTGACACCCCCCCCCCCTCGCTGGCCCTGGCCTCGCCCCCACTCCACCCGTTCCATGAGGCCCCGCCCCTGCCCCACCTCTTCCCACCCCTTCCGCGCCCCATTCCAACTCCTTCCCCGAAGTCCCCACCCCAACGCTGCCCCCAGGGGGTGCAGGAGGTGTGCAGGGTGCGACGGGGGCTCAGGGCAGGGAGTTGGTGTGTGGGGTGCAAGAGGGTGAGGGGTGCAGCAGGGGGTCGGGGTGCAGGGTGCAGCAGGGGGCTCAGGGCAGGGAGTGCAGGAGGGGTGTGGGATGCGGCAGGGGGCTCAGGGCAAGGAGTTGGTGTGTGGGGTGCAAGAGGGTGAGGGGTGCGGCAGGGGTGCAGGGTGCAGCAGGTGGCTCAGGGCAGGGAGTGCAGGAGGGGTGCGGGATGTGGCAGGGGGCTCAGGGCAGAGAGTTGGGGTGCGGGAGGGGTGCGGAGTGCGGCAGGGGGCTCAGGGCAGGGAGTTGGGGTGCAGGAGGGGTGCGGGGTGCGGCAGGGGGCTCAGGCAAGGAGTTGGGGTGCAGGAGGGGTTCAGGGAGCGAGCTCCAGCCCGGCGCCGCTTACCTAGAGCGGCTCCGGGGTGGCAGCGGCGCGCACCGGGGCCAGGGCAGGCTCCTTGCCTGCCCTGTCCCCCCCGCGCTGCTCCGTTTCAGGAAGCAGCTGGAACCGTGTCCCTGCAGCCCCTGGGTGAGGGGGAGGGGGAGGGGCTCAGGGTTGCGTACATGTGCTCCTCTTGCCGCTCCTCCAGGTACCTCCCACGAAGCTCCCATTGGCTGCGGTTCCCTGTTCCCGGCCAATGGGAGCTGCGGGGGGCGGTGCCTGGAAGGAGGCAATGCAGGAGCCGTCTGCCTCCTTCCCCTCCCCCCCGGCCGGAAAGGGCTGTGCTGCGGCTGCTGCAGAGAGCAGCGTGGGGCTCGCAGCGCCACAGGGGCAATCCCAAGGGTAGGCAGGGGGGCGGGGAGGAGGGGCGCGAGGGGAGCTTGGCGGGCCGCACGCAAGAGCCCGGCGGGCCACATGCGGCCCATGGGCCGCGTGTTTGAGACCACTGCTCTAGAACATTAGTTGAAAAGTCTGCCAGTTGTTTTGCATCCACAGGGATGAACATTCCATAGAAATATCAGATGCAGTGAGCTGAAAAAGAGATTTTACTGCAGATGACATACAGGGATAGAGAAATCCAAGTCAGTTATTTAAATTTTAAACCCTTCAGTAAGTAATCAGTAACTGCACCAAGATGAAAAAATCAGCTTCTGAAAACTGCTGAATTATAATGTTGGCATAGAAAAAAGGAACAAAGAGTAAATAACCAACTTAATTATTGAGTTGTAAAGAAGAAGTTAACCTAGGAACTTCTGAAGTAGGCTAAATTATAATGCTGTAGTGGGAACCAAGAAACAAAACCAGAAATAAGTAACAGATTATATAACTACGACTCATATTATTTGTAGTATTATCAAAGCTGATAATCAATGTGAAGTAATGACAGCATATTTGGCAAATATAATCTGCTGATTGGTTCTTTACAAATACATTGTAGTACCATGTATTTCTAGCTACATGTTTTACCAATATTTATGCACAATAAATATTTTTCTAGGGGTATCCATATTCCTCATTGTTAATGATTCATAACATCTTAACTGTGGTTTTCTGATGGTATAACTTCATTAAAATCTATAGTTATGCCATTATTAAACTGGAGGAATGCAGTGGTGAGACAGATTTGAGTGAAATATTGGCCCCATTGAAGTCAATGGAAGTTTTGCTATTGATTTCAATGGAGTTAGTATTTTGCCCTGAAGACTTTACTCTCAGGGAGTGGATTTTCCTACAGAAAGAGTAGGTGAAATCAATTCAAACCCTTCACAGCCTGCCACACAGATCTTGCCATATTAATGCATGTATGAGGTGTTTTTAGAAAATGAGGAACAGAGGCCCCAAATCACCTCTCTCCCCTCATCTCTACTTATAGCATCAACAACATTTGAAAGACAAAAGAAGCATCACTGAACTGGGGGAGCAGTCCTGGCTGAAAAATCCAGTCAGACTTCTACAAGCATGTGGTGAGAAACCCTTTTTCTTTAAGTTCACTTATCTTGTTAAGTTAGGTATTAGTTTCCATTTTACTTTTTATTTCTTTGTAACCAGTTCTGACTTTTATGCTTCATTACTTATAATCACTTAAAATATATCTTTCTGTAGCTCAGTGGTTTGAGCATTGGCCTGCTAAACCCAGGGTTGTGAGTTCAATCCTTGAGGGGGCCACTTAGGGATCTGGGGCAAAAAATTGGTCCTGCTAGTGAAGGCAGGGGGCTGGACTCGGGGTCCCTTCCAGCTCTATGAGATAGGTATATCTCCATATATCAACCCCCAAACCCGATGAAAGGTTTAGAAAACCTTACTTATGAGGAAAGGTTAAAAAAACTGGGCATGTTTAAGCCTGAGAGGAGAAGACTGAGGGGGGACACAGTCTTCAAATATGTTAAGGGCTGTTATGAAGAGGACTGTGATCAGTTGTTCTTCATGTCCACTGATGGTAGGCCAGGAAATAATCAGTTTAATCTACAAGGGAGATTTAAGTTAGATACTAGGAAAGACTTTCTAACTATACGGATAGTTAAGTTCTGCAATAGGTGTCCAAAGGCAGTTGTGTAATCCACATCACTGAAAGTTTTAAAGAGCAGGTTAGACAAATACCTATCATGGATGGTCTAGGTTTACTTGGTCTAGGGTGACCAGATAGCAAGTGTGAAAAATCGGGACTGTCCCTATAAAATCGGGACATCTGGTCACCCTAACTTGGTCCCACGTGTGTGTGTGTGTGTGGTGGGGATGGATTAGAGGACCTCTAGATGTCCCTTCCATTCCAGCATTTCTAGTATTCTGTGGGATCTCCTCTGGCCTACCCTGCACTGACACTTCCTTGGTGGAGGAGAGAGAATGATCTGCAGCCCAATGGGGAAAACTCATGTGAGTTACTGCTGATACTGGCCACTGTTTTGAAAGAGCCCCACCCGGTTCTTTCCAGCTGGAGAACTTATGTAGGCAGAGTTCCTGTGGAGGGGGATTCAACATGATCTAGAATAAGTGGAGACATGTCCAGATGCCGGCACTTCATTTCAAATGAGAATAAATTTGGGCGGATCTTACAAAAATTGGAGCACTCTCCAGTGTTGAGTTTTCGTACTATAGGAATCACCTTCTGGACTAGCTATTGCAACCATAAACCAAAATGTCTGAGCCTCATTAAAGGTATATGTAGTAAGGAAAGGAGTGGAAAGTGTCTTTTCATTTTACATTTATTTTCTTTCCATCCTTCCCTGGAGTGTGTAGTTTGTGAACTGAGGCAGGCATTTCCGGTTGGTAAAAATAAAGGGATGAGAATATTTAAAGTAAGTAGTAGTGACAAGTCACAGACTGAGTACAGGCAGTTTGCTGTGAAAAATCCTCAAGTATAAAAGAAGGGAAAGTCTGTGATATTTCATCTTGCATGAAGAATGTAGTAGTGGGGAGGATTCCTAGGAAATCCAACTTTTTTCCCCAGAAGAATTAAATGCAACATAAAATTGTGCCCATTCGCTTAACAAATAACCCATATTACAACAAATGACATACTATTGTATGTCAGCTGTTCACACTGAGGAAAATACACAAAATGTGTGAAACATTAGACCATATTCTTTTCCTGGGTTAAGGGAAGTTTGAACTTTGACAGTGTACTATCATGTAGCATCAGAACTTAACTGGGGGATATGGACAAGAAAAACAGTAGTTAAGAAGGAGAGAGTCATGGGGTATGTTTCACTGCTTGCTAGACAGAATAATAATGTATTGTGCTATTGTTAAAAACTCTGTCTCAAATGAAGCCTTTTGAGTGTCTACCAGCACACAAGTATGTAAATAGTTTATTGCTGTAATTGTAACTAAAGACTAAAAGAGGCTACAGTGGAGGTTAATTATAAAGATTCCCACCAGGATTTCAGTGTTACTTTCTTGTTGCCATTTGGGCTAACCGTGAAGCAACACATTGGTATGTTTGGGAGATTTAAGCCCTCCATGAGAAAACAGCCTTGAAGAGGGAGCAACTCTAATCCTAAAATATTAGTCTTTACATTTGGCTGACACCGTTCATATTCTCTTTAGTAATGGAATAGGTGTGTGCTGCCATTTACAATGGTTGGAATATTATTGTAAAAATTTCTATTCTTTGACTTAGCTAAACAACCAGGAAATTTGATTAAGCACCTGAGGCTGGAAATGCAGTGTGCCGTACAATGTATTGTCTTGACTGGGAACTTTTCATTTATCCTTTAAAAGGCTCAAATGAATGTTCTTTAGCTAGATACTCCCAGACCACTTTAACACAGCCAACTGAGGAGTGGAATAAAGTAGCCATTTGATATCCGTAATACAACAGCTTTTAGGGGAGGTGAGATAAACAATAAACTTCTTCATTTGAAACTATTATAATTTATCTACATTTATTCATTAAGCACTACCAAGCTGCCAGATGCTGTGTAATATATAGCTAAAGGTACAGTCCCTACCCAAAGGAGTTTACGATGTTCTGGGAGAGGATGGCAGTAATTTAGAGTGCTAGATTTTCCTTTCTCCATCTTTCTTGTATTATAAATTGGGGGTAATGATGGTATTCTGTTGGTGTTGTTTGGGGAGGATAAAAAGAGGAATTTTAAATAGGCAATATGTGAAGATACTGGATATTAATCTTTCCAGCTCTCCTAATATAAGTAGCTATGGGTCTGAAAAATACTTGACCACAGTGTGATGGGTTGGGTCACAGAGACCCCCTTGGGACTGTCACCTGATGTGCTGAGACTACCTCTGAGCCCATTTTCTCTGCCAGTTTGGGCCTCCAGAACCCTGCCTTGTTGAGCCAGACACGCCAGTCTGCTCCAAAGCTGAAGACTGAAAATGGCTTAAGAAGTGCTCCTGTCTCTAGCACCCAGATACCCAGTTCCCAATGGGATCCAAACCCCAAATAAATCTGTTTTACCCTGTGTGACAGGGTCGGGTCAGATGGCTACAGGAGAGTGATAGAAGGCAGATATATTAGCCCCAGGTTAAGCAGGTCCCTTTCCCTGGGTAAGGTAACAGGGGCAGTTCCAGAACAATCAGGAACTTGCTGGAACAAATTAAGGCAGACAGGCTAATTAGGACACCTGGAGCCAATTAAGAAGCTGCTAGAATCAGTTAAGACAGGCAGGCTAATCAGGGCACCTGTTTTAAAAAGGACCTCACTTCAGTCAGTGAGGGGCATGTGTGAGGAGCTGGGAGTAAGAGGCGCAAGAAGCTGAGAGTGAGTAGGCGTACTGCTGGAGGACTGCAAAGTACAAGTGTTACCAGACATCAGGAGGAAGGTCCTGTGGTGAGGATAAAGAAGGCGTTGGGAGGAGGCCATGGGGAAGTAGCCCAGGGAGTTGTAGCTGTCACAGGAGACACTATAGACAGCTGCAATCCACAGGGCCCTGGGCTGGAACCCGGAGTAGAGGGTGGGCCTGGGTTCCCCCCATCTCCTCAACTCCCTATTTGATATAAGAGGAATTGATCTGGACTGTGGGTCCCACCAGAGGGGAAGGTCTCTGGCCTGTCCCCTGACCCATTAGGTGGGCCAGCAGAGACTGCGGGGATTGTTCTCCTCCTTTTCCCAATGCTGGCCAGTGATGCGGTTAGCCAAGTGAACGGCAGGTTTGTGCCACTAGCAAAAGGAGCCAAACTGAGGACTGCCATGAACCTGTGAGGTGAGCAAATCCGCCAGAAAGCGCAGAACCCACCAAGGCAGAGGAGGAACTTTATCACACCTGTATAAAGCTTATACAGGGTAAACTCATAAATTGTCTGCCCTTTATAACACTGATAGAGAGATGCACAGCTGTTTGCTCCCCCAGGTCTTAGTCATTAACTCTGGGTTCAATAATAAGCAAAAAGTGATTTTATGAAGTATAACAAGTAGGATTTAAGTGGTTCCAAGTAATAATAGACACAGTAAATTAAGTTAAAATAAAATAAAACAAAAACACACAAGTCTAAGCCTAATACATTAAGAAACTGATTACAGATACAATCTCAGCCTCAGATGTTCCAATAAGCTTCTTTCACAGACTGGACGCCTTCCTAGTCTGGGCCCAATCTTCTCCCCTGGTACAATCCTTGTTCCAGCTCAGGTGATAGCTAGGGGATTTCTCATGACTGCAGCCCCTTTGTTCTGTTCCACCCCCAGGGATAGCTTTGGCACAAGGCAGGAATCTTTTGTCTCTCTGAGTCCCCACCCCTCTTTCTAAAAGGAAAAGCACCAGGTTTAAGATGGATTCCAATACCAGGTGACATGGTCATATGTCCTGGGAGACCCCAAGCCTTTGTTCTTCATGACTCACAGGAAGGCTTGCAAGTAAACAGAGGTATTTATAACCAATTGTCCTAGTTGATGGGAGCCATCAAGATTCGAAACCACCATTAATGGCCCACACTTTGCATCGTTACAATAGGACCTCAGAGTTATATTTCATATTTCTAGTTTGATACAAGAATCATACATTTATACAAATTGGATGCCCACACTCAGTAGATTATAACCTTTTAATGGTACCTTACAAGAGACCTTTTGCATGAAGCATATTCCAGTTACATTATATTCACACTCATTAGCATATTTTCATAAAATCATATGGAGTGCAACGTCACAAATGGAAAACCCCGATGTTGCAGAAAGTTATGTTGGTTATCAAGTAACTCTCAATTTCACATCTGATTCAGTATGTAACCAATGTAATAGACCAACATTAGGAGTCGTGGTGAATGCTCAATTTTTTTTATGAGATGTAAAACCATGATACCCTTAATAGTTTTGACCATTACAGATTCCATGAGACTTTTCAGTGTTATGAGCAAAATCTATCTTAAGTAATTATATATACGGAATGGATCAATTATTTCTGTTTGAACGGAAAGATTAGATGTGATCATTTTACAATCTTTCTAGCTGAATATTAGACCGGAGAGAATAACTTGCAATGAATAATTTAATGAATTTAGCCTTTCTGGTCTCAGAATGTGCATTAGCAGATCATTTCCTTGAATTTATTTGGCAACATTTTCAGTACTTAATTGTTGAAATTTGAGCTGTGCTGCTTAGTTGCGACAGGCCAGTGTGATGGTCCTCACTTGTGGTCTGGTTGGGGAGCATGGCCTAGTGGTCACGGCCACAACTCCTGACTGCCAAGGGGGTTGTGGGGAGGGGAGCCCGGGCCCTCCCACTCCACCGGGCTCCAACCCAGGGCCCTTTGAGCTACCTGTGGTCTGGCAACCAAGGCTGCTTAAGGGCTTAAGGCTGTCCTCCCTGGGCCTCTTCCTCTCATCTCATTCCCCTCCCCCTGCCCCGGATCAGCTTAGCCCATGGCTTTTTCCTGTTGCCTTCATAGATTGACTTAGATGTAAAGATTTGCAAGCAGATTAGAAGGGAAATCCTTTCATAAAGGACTAGAAAAATAAGAGGCTGTTAAACAAATCAAATTCAAGATTTGAGAGGGCTGCAGTATTTGTGACAAGTTTTAACCAATTAAGTAATAGCTTTTGACATGGGGGAACTGCCATCTGAGTGCGCCTAGAAACTGCTAAATTAGATGCCCACTGGGAAAACTGAGGGTGGTAAATGGACAAATTCCAGTTGCAATCTAGATAATAACAAATCCCTAATTGACAGGCATTAGTACTAGTAGAAAAATTAATAAAGGGAAGGATGATTGTTGCTCCTCTGCACAACTACAACTGTGCTATTGCCCAGAAATAAACAAATCACATTTACATGGCGTAAATCTAGATTAATTCTGCTGTAGACAAAAGTGTCACTCCTGATTTGCATTGGGATAGATTAGAGCAGAATCTACTTCCCACCTTCTCCCTGAACCCATCTGTGGCATTTTGAATTGTCACAAATGTCTTACTAAAGCTTGGAGGTTGTAGAAAATGGGTTCCTGCTTCAGTAACAGCTGGGTTAATTTGTGAGATGTAAAAATATAGCTCCCATGCTGAATCGTGGAAATCAGTACTCACTTGATGGCTTGGGATTCTATTTTTTTATAGAGACGGTTCTTTGCTTGATATTTTACTGCCAGCACAGCACAGAACAATACAGTGAATTCATCCTGTTTACTAGTTGGTGGGATTGTGGGTTGATTGTGTGGTGTGTGGTTTTTTTTGTTTTTGTTTTGTTTTGTTTTGTTTTTTAAAGCACATCTAAAAATATATTGCTTAACTGGAACTGCATCTACCCAAGAAACAAGACCTGATCACAAACCAGCCTCTGCCTACTGTGACACCAAAATGAGATGCTACCCACAATCGGTTACACAGATCTTCTTAATATAATAGTCCCTCTCCTTTCTTATGTGCTTTGATCAGTGGTGAAATAGTTAAGTGTTAACATTTAAATTTTAGGTCCCAGAGTTAGCACCCTAGTGAGGCAAATGGGGCAGCTCACACCTCTCAGAACCACCAGTTCAGGCTGTGTGCAGACGCAGGCAGACAACATTGCATTGGTTTATACTCCGTTTACACTCTGAAGGTTTTCCTGACTACTGAAACATCTAGAAACTTTTTTTTAAAACGAAGCTTGGATTCTACAGAACAAGATGATAGCCACTATGAAAAAGTGCTAGCCAAATGAACCACTGCAAGCCTGCCAATTCCGTATGTTTATTCCAGAGTAGCCTCACACAGTAATATTTGAGCATATTATAGTACAGTGAGCATATAGCTAATATGGTAAAACTTAAATCAATAAGATTTGCTGACATATCTAAAATTAATGGATCAAATACCTAATGCCATATATTTTTGGAAGTTGATTAATACAATTACTTCCCCCTCCTTCCAGATTTATAGTATTAATAATCACTTGGTGAGTAGCATAATCAGACTGTGTGATATGAGCAGATGCATTAATAAAACCAATACATTAACTTTATTTTTGTTCTACTTTATATTTAATGTGACTATACATTGCTCAGGCCACTTTCATATTAACTAGAAATATTCAATATTCAATTAAATATTCACAATTTAATTCAACTCAAGCAATAAAATGACCCATCTGTCACTTCATACAATATGTTTATATGATGCAGTAATATTATGGGTTAAATCCTGTTTCTACTGAAGTCAGTGGTAAAACTCCTGTTGACTGCAATGGGTATAGGATCTAGCCCAGTTACCCAGTTTACCATATCAGATCCTTTAACCCACCTCCTCCCCAAAGGCCTGAGTAAATTTATGCAATGATACAATGAAAACTCACTAACAAGAAAACATCATGGGGATAATACAATGGACCCTTCATAAGGACTCAGTCTGTACTTTTTCAGACTCTGTCACAACCCAGCTGTTGCCATCTGCTGGAGAGAGCTTTTGGCAGAGATGTGTTACAAAAGTCTGCCAAGCCACCAATCTGTTGAAAAAGTGAATCTCCAGAATTCTCACAGACGGAATCGCCTTGAGAGAGGAGTAATTTTGTATGTCTAAGAAGAGTTCACATTTGTGGCTCGGTTTGCTGCCTGGATATCTCTCTGTAGCAGTTTGAAGATTAGGAAGTGACTGAATCCGTAAAAATAAAATAGAAACTTTTCATGGTCAATTACAAAAAGCTGATTTGAATTTTAAACAGAGCTACTGTAGTTGTTATAAAAGCAACACCTTTTTGGTGCTTTTAATTTCCTCGCAGCCCTCTTTCAATTAATAATCACTAATTTTAGATTAAAGTCCTCAGCTCAAGGGCTAACTGCTAAGATTTATTTAAAGGGTAAATTACTGATGAAATTTTTCCTATGGTGATTTCATCTTCAAAGTTTCCTCAATTTAGCTAAGACTGGTCTTAGTGGAAAGTTGACAAACTACTAGTATAAAAAACTGTTAAGTAGCTAAAAATAATCTGCATAAATTGTCATCTTAAATTACATAGAGAAAATTCCATATTCCAGCTACACCTCTACCCCAATATAAGGCTGTCCTCGGGAGCCAAAAAATCTTACCGCGTTATAGGTGAAACCACGTTATATCGAACTTGCTTTGATCCGCCGGAGTGCGCAGCCCCGCCCCCCCCGGAGCACTGCTTTACCGCGTTATATCTGAATTCGTGTTATATCGGGTCACGTTATATCGGGGTAGAGGTGTACCAGATTCTGTTGTTTAAGGTTGCTTCATGGTGAAGTATCAAATCCTCTTACCATATGATTTATATTTTAATGCTTTTGCTGAACTTATAAAACTATCCCATTTTTCTTGCATGGATTTAAGTTTTTTCCCTTTGTGTCTGTCTCAAGTACTGCACAAAGACACAGAGCTACTGGTGCATTACCTCTGGAACTGTTTTCTTCAAAAGAATAAGTGATCACTCTACTGACATTCTAGGAATTCACTATGGAAATATCCATATAACATTAAATAAAATGCAAGCGAAAAAGTCAAGTGAAAGCACACATTGTTGTAAGGCATTATCTGGAGACCAAGGGTGTAGTCCAGAATGGAAAGTCCACCACATTTGGAAAGCGATTTGTACTTCAGGCCTTGGTAAAGTAGTAATTTTGTTTTTGTTTGTAAAGTGCCCCACCACCTCCCCCAAAAGGTATTCCTGGGCTAGAGTAGTTAAATTTTAGAAATGTTGTCTCCCATTTTTGAAGTTCTTTCAGAGTCTTATGTCCATTCAAATCTTAATAACAAAAGCCTTAAATTAGATTGCTCATCATTTACATACAAGTAGATACTGCTTGAATCACATGCATACACACAGTTTTAGTACATACATCAGTTCCAGCTTATTAAACCCAGCCGTTCTCTACGTTTCCACTTTCTCCATTGTTCTCACTCCATTGGTTAGTTACTACTAACCAGAGAAAAGTGGTAGAATTAGCATTTGTTGGGGTTTCCATGCTTAAGGGCTTGCCTATGTGGAAAATTGACTTCCTCTGCAGTATAACTACTGCAATAATGCCACTTTCATTCCAGAATAGAGTGTCCACATGGGGACTTATACCAGCATAGCTACAGCAGTATAATTATACCAGCACAGTTCTGCCTGTCAATTTCCCAGTGCAGCTGAGCCCTAAGTATTTGGTTCTTAGGGCCTGATTCTGATTTTACACAGAGCAGTATGACTCTATTTACTCCAGTGGAGTATATCCTGACTTACACTGGTGTAAATGAGAAGAGAATCAGGCACATACGTTTATGTATATTTGCAATCGGTTGCCCAAATTTTAATCAGACACCACTGATATCAGTAGAGTTATTATGGAATTATATGGGTATAAATGATTGTATGATTCTGTAAAGGGGAAATGCAATGCCATTGCACAAGGCATAATACTATTTTGAAACACAAATGACTGGCTGAGTCCTAATGTAAATTCAAGTTCACACCATTATCTTCTCTTAAGCATCAGAACTGGATGCCGTGGAGTACTCCAGATGTCCTTTTGAGGAGATGGTTTATCTTAATGTGCTTAGGAGTTCACAACCTTTGTAGGGTATGCTGAATTGAAATCCTATTCCCTTGTAGCACAGGAGCCCTGATAAACAATGGAACTTGTGAATTTACACTGGGGGGGAAGGAAAATGTGGGGCATCTTTGTGGGCTATGTAGACACCTTTCATCCCACAAAACATAGCTCTAGTGGGGCTTCCAACACCCTAGTATATAGGAGCTTTAAGGCAGGAAGGGCTGTAAGACAGTGATATATGTGGAAAGTGACTAAGGCATAAGGAGCACAAAACCCATTCCTTGCGTTTTGACAGTGAGCTCCCCAACCCAGGCGGGAAGTATTTGACAGGGTGACCACTAAAGGGAATGAGAGAGTGACTCCTCTCTCAGAATGGAGTATGTATGGAGGCACAGTTTAAAAGAAGGGACATATTGTCCACATTCTGTGTGTAACTGGTTGGCTTGAAAAGGTCTCATCCTCAGCTGAGCGAATGGAGTCACATAATTGGTAAAGGCATGAGGCAAAATATCACTGCCTGATGAATGGCTTGTCATAGTTTCAAATTCTTCTTCTTTAGGAAGAAGGCCATGGCTTGCACAGAGATTAGAACTGTCCTGATAAAAGAAATCCTTCAAGATGGAATCATGGTATTTGTTTCAGTTGATGAGGAGGCCTGCCCTCTGGAACAAACTGCACGTCTGCTCCACTGAGGTTCTCAGTATTTGCCACAGACCTCAATCAGCCGGTCATTCACATGCATATAGATAAGAATCACCTGGTATCTTTAATGAGTAGCCCCCACACCAGGTACTTGGTGAGGACTCTGGGTATCATGGACATGTCAAAAGGAATGGTATCAATAAAAACAGACATTTTTGATGAGAGCATCTAATATTGTTATGAAAATAGGCATCTATGAAGTCGAGACCCAAACCCATCCTGTTGGGAAAGGGAGAGAAGGAGAAAGGCCAAAGTAAGTGTCCAGAATTTGAAACTTCTGAAGAAAGTTCTCAGCATTCTGAGGTTTGTGCGAGGTGTCACAGTTCATGACAACTGCACCCGTATTTCTCCCTTGCAGTCTAGCAAGGGCACCCACCGTGGGCTCCTGGCTCCTCAGCCATCACCTCTCTTGTGTGGTGTCACAACCAGGATGAAGATGGTCAGACCTTGTGGCTGGAGCAGGAGTTAGGCCGAGTCAGGTACATTAGCTCAACACACCCATGAATAGGTTAGTCTATTCTTTATACAGCTCAGGCCTTTGATCTTCAGACTCTGGGAACAGGTCCCTTCCTCAGGATGTGGCTTCAGAAGACAGGTTTTTTGCATAACCGGAGGTGGAGAATTTGCATCCATCTCTAGAGATTCCCCAGGCAAACCACTTGACACTTTTTGTCCCAAAAGTGCATTCTTGTCTGTCACATTGTTCAGTACAATCCTCTGAAGTTCTAACATTTCCCAGGGTTCTCACTGTATCTCCCTCACTAGAGAGGTTATGTACAATCCCAGCCCACAATAATACGTAACCTTTGCATTTAATACAACGGACTCCAAAGATACTTCAACTTAATTCATTAAGGCTTTTCAAAGATATTGCAGGAAATTGCTATATCTGTCATATTAGGGCAAAAACTCTTCAGAATGAGGTGCCCTGAGTAGAAACCTTTCGCTCTCCACCCTTTAGAACTTCTTCTGTGGCTCCCAACTCCAGTAAGGCAATGCAAGGATACAACTGCAGAAGGGTCAGTCTCCTAGCAATACACTGGACACAACTGATCCTGGCAGGGGCTGCCGGACTGATTGCACTTCCTGAGAGGTGGAGCTAGCTACTACTTGTCCCAGCAGCAGCCAGATCTCACTGGCTGTTCAATGCGTTCCATGCCTGCAGCTGTATTTGGTCCTGCTCCTGCCCAGCCTGCTGTTGTACCCACTTCAGCCCCTGCCCTTCTCCATCCTTGATGTGCCTACCTCTGGTTCCTGACCACCGCTCCAGCTCACCCATTGGAGTCAGATAGCATGTTGTCAATTATTTGGGTCTGGAGTCGGTTCATGAGGATCCATGCATGAGTCTTGCCAGCAATGGAGAGCAAAGAGACACCTTGGTAGTTACCACAGTTGCTCATTGAGCCTTTGTCACTATTTATAAGCATAATGTTGGCATATTTCAGTTATTGTGGTATAATTTCTTGAAGCCAGGCATGTACAAAAAATTCTAAGAGCTTATCAACGGGAAGATTTTCTCTGTGTTTGAAAACCTCAGCTGGAATGGCATCAGGACTAGGGGATTTATTATTTTTCATTACTTGAACAGCCTTCAAGACCTTGGATCGTGGGTGTGGATTGGCAAGTGCAGTAGATGTGGGAATTTAATGGATGTTATCCAGCGACTCATCAAAAACTGTAGATGAACGATTAAGTAGTTCACTAAAATGTTCACACCACCTTTATAATATGTATAATATATTATAAAAGATTGGCCATCAGCACTTGTTAGGTATGTCAAGGCAGATTGGATAGGGTCATACACAGCTGTGGGCACATCACAGAAACCTTTGGAGTCATGTTGTTTCAGAGTGAAACCCTGTAGGACTTCATGGCTACCGTAGCAGCCCAGAGAACAAACCTTGCCACCATACTTTGCTCTACAGGACAATCCCCTACTTACCCTGTGTCTACCATCCAACCACGTGGAGGAGGGGTTGGATTTACGGGACCCAGAGAGCAGGTCCTTAACTATCACCAAGGTGCTTCCTTAACTATCACCAAGATGACAAGGTCATTCTCCTACCGTATGCCGAATTTGCTTGCAGAACTCTATCAAAGCCTCCATCTGACACAGTCCATTTTATGCCAGTTACGGTTTTCACTCTCATCTCAATCTAGTTGCACCTGCAGACTTGCAAGTTCTTGTGGCAACAGACCTCATTACCCACCTTCACCACACTCACCAGGAACTTATGGAGTATCTGGAAACCACCAAGGAAACGTAGATGTCATCCCAACTGAGACCGCCAAGTTGCACCAACACTAAAAGTGAGTGATAAGGTCCGGCTGTTTGCTAAACATCTGAAATCCTCTCGCCCATCTATCAAATTAGATCATCAATACCCGGGTCTATTCAAGATTGCTGAACAAGTCAACCAGTATCATTCTGATGCCAGCTGCCCGAATCCTTAAATGTACACCCGGTTTTTCATGTGTCCCCTACTGAAGCCTTACACAGAAAATCTTTCCCCACTGCTCCTCTCCACAAAGAGTCAAGAAGAATACATAGTTGAGAAATCCTGGATTCTAAGCCAGTCCATGGTCAACTTTATTACCTTTTGGACTGGGAGGGTTACAGCCCAGAACAGGGGTAGGCAACCTATGGCACGCGTGCCGAAGGCGACACACAAGCTGATTTTCAGTGGCACTCACATTGCCCGGGTCCTGGCCACCGGTCCAGGGGGCTCTGCATTTTAATTTAATTTTAAATGAAGCTTCTTAAACATTTTAAAAACCTTATTTACTTTACATACAACAATAGTTTAGTTATATATTATAGACTTTTAGAAAGAGACCTTCTAAAAACGTTAAAATGTATTACTGGCACGCGAAACCTTAAATTAGAGTGAATAAATGAAGACTCGGCACACCACTTCTGAAAGGTTGCTGACCCCTGGCCCAGAAGAATGGTCTTGAGAACCAGGCGGGAATGCCCATGTTCCAGAGCTTGTACATACTTTTCATCATAAGAGCCCAGAAAAAACAGGCCCCAAGGACCCTAAAAGGCACCTTAAGGGGCAAGTACGTCAGGGAGCCCATTGCAGCACTACACTGGACACAGTTGATCGTGGCATGGCTGCCTGATTGATTGCACTTCCAGATTAGTGGAGGGTGGAGCTAGCTACTACTTAATCCAGCAGCAGCCAGAGCTCACTGGCTGCTTAATGCATTCTATGCCTACATCTTTTTCCTGCGCCTCTTCCTCTGCCTGTTCCTGCTCCTGCCCAGCCTGCTCTTGTGTCTGCATCAGCCCCTACCCTTCTCCATCCTACACACCCCTTGCTCTGTTTCCTGACCACCTTTGGCTCTGGCATTGGCTCTGGCATTTGACTTCTGATCCCTGGCTCTGACCCTTAATTCTCAACTATGCCCCCAGGTGTTCCATGGTCCTGATTCTTGATTCCAGCTCCTCCCCCTGGCCAGCCCCAATGTCTCTGACCATTAGGCCTGACCGCTCATGTCCCTGACAGGCATTCACCTCTGCCGTCAGTACTATTTCATGAGCAGGATTCATGATAATGGATTTTAGAGTGGCTTGTGAAGTGGCATGGAGTGGAACTGAATCATTTTTTAGTGTTCATTGTTTTGTGGCCCAACAATCCCAAGTAATTCTATTCTGTGCTGCAAGGAAATGGGGAAAAAAGTCCCTAAATAAAGGAGAAGAAGGGTAGAGATTAGTTCCAAAACTGGTTCCAGGCTCTTGGGCACTGTGGCCTGGCTGACGACATGGCAGACCTGGGAGAAACCAATCCAGCAGGAGGCTTAGTCTAGCCTCAGAAGGTTTCCCTTTGGTTGTGGGTGCCTCTGAAGCAGTGCTGTAACAAGGGCGAGGCGAGTGAGGCACTTGCCTCGGGTGCACAAAGTTGAGGGGCGCAGAAAAGCCCCGGAGCGTCCCTGCCGGAACAAAAGCTGCTGCTGCCTATGGCAACAGGACGCCAGCAGGCAGCCAGCTGCCGCACGTCAGGAGGGGGGGGGGGGGGGCACACACGTGCTTCGCCGCCCTCCCTTCCCCCGGCACCCACCTGGAGAAGACGCCGAGGGGGCTTCCGGTGGGAGACAGACAGGATCATCTGCAGCCAGTGGACCTCACTCACCTGAGCAGCTGCTGGGGCTTCAGTGAGTGTACTGTTTGACCCTGTGATCCACCCCACCCCCCAGCCATCACTCCTGAAAACTGGGCAAGGGGCAGCCCCATCCCCCACCCCCAGTGAGGCTATGGCGAGGGGCAGCAGGGGAGGAAGGAAGCTACAGGTAATGGCAGTCCCCTCCCCCCCAGCACCCCAACCCCCTCCCAGAGCCCACACCCCCTCTCCGGTCCCCAAACTCTGTCCTAGAGCCTGCACCCAGCCCTCCGCACTCCCTCCCAGAGCCAGCACCTCTCCACCCATCCTGCACCCCACCCCGTGCCCAAGCCCGGAGCCTGCACCCAGCACCCAAACTCCGTCCCAGAGCCTGCACCCTAGACTCCATCCCAGAGCCCAACCTCTCAACTGTCCTACACCCCAATCCCCTGCCCCAACCCAGGGCCTGCACCCCAGACCTCCCCCCCCCCCACCCAAACTCCCTCGCAGAGCCTTAGGCAGGTGGGGGGCGGGCTCTGAGCGTTCTGGGCACCACCAAAATTTCTAAAAACCTGCCACCCCTGATACTTGGGGAGGGGGGTGAGGAGGCGAGCGGCGAGTCGGTGGATGGAGGGGGGCATCCATTTTCAGTATTTTAATTTTTGGTACTGCATTGATTGACTGCTGTGTGAATTAATATAGTGACCCCCTGGGTCTTTGAATGAGGCTTTATACTTGGGTTCGGGGGGGCGGTGAGGAGGCGAGTCGGCTGGAGGGGGGCAAATCTCCCAGATTCAAAATCTGGGACTGTGTCTGTTGGTCCTTTTTGCTGCTTTTCTCTGGGCTGGGGGTTGGCCCAATGCTGCGAAGAGGGTGTTCCCAAAGGAAGGTGCTTGCTTCTAACCCCCTAGGCCATCAGTATGTCTGCTCTTCTCTAGTCAGCCCACTTGACAAGTTTGATTGTCATTGGTCTGGCTCCCAGCCCCTCTCCAAGAGTTGCAGCTGTCTGGAGGTGCTGCCTTCCACTCCTTTCTCATCCACACCTCATTCATTCAACAGGGCAATTGATTGCAAAGTGGGGGGAAGATCTTATTCTACTTCTAGCAAAAAGACATTTTCTTTTACCTTAATTATACTACCTTAGGGGCCCGCTATAATATATTACCAAGGTTCAATACAAAGTCGTATAAAAGTTATACAAAAATGCATAATGCAGAGATTTATCTACAACTGCGTTGATTGACTACTGTGTGCAGTAATATANTGTGCAGTAATATAGTGACCCCTGGGTCTTTGAATGAGGCTTTATACTTGGGGGGGGGGGCAAGGGAGCAAGCGGTGAGTCGGGGGCGAGAGGGGGGCAAGTGGCGGGTGGGCAAAGAGGCGAGCAGTGAGCCAGCAGAGGTTCTAGGGGCGGGCATGGGGGTTTCTGGCAGGGGAGGGAGAAGGTGAAAGGAGGTGAGTGGTGGGTGGGTGGGGGACTGACTAGGAGGGACGCAGCAAGCCAGCTGGGGGCTAGGGGGTGAAGAGGGGTGTGATGGTGGGGCCGAGCGGGGAGGGGGCGGGTCCTATTTTACTGCTGTGATCTGGTCACCCTATGCGTGCCGTTTCTTCTTATATGGAGGGGGAGGGTGCAATTTTATATTCTTGCCTCGGGCGCAAAAATACCTAGTTACGGCTCTGCTCTGAAGGGTCCTGGGGACGGAGAAGATGGTGCTAAAGAGGAAGCGAACCCCTAGCTCTTCCATACAAGAGGGAGCAGGGATGATCCCCTGCTTCACCCTCTCCTCCTTATATTATCTCACCTGAAGATCAGACATGAATTTTGTCGGACCTCCAGTAATAGCCAATCACTTATGACACTGGTAATGTGCCCATCAAATTTCTTGCACTCAGATTTTTTCTGGTTTTGAAAACCAGGCCTCCAACTATCCATGTATCGGAAGTGGAGTTCACTTAGGGCCTCTTTTACTCACTATGCTAATTTGATTAGTCATGTATTTCTGTAAGAAGCTGATGACTGTGCCTCCAGGAAAAAAGACAATTCTGAACTGCTTTAAAACTCAAATTTTAAAAACGCTTTATTTATTAGATACAATAATCTGAATTTTATTGGGGCACAGGCCTGCTCCCAGTTAAATCAATGTGAGTTTTGCCACTGACTTCAATGGGAGCAGGAGAAGGCATTTGTTGCTCCTTTGTTGCCCATTTTTTTCCTGTTATGTTCTTGAATATTTTTTGCAGCTAAACACTAGCAGCTAAAGAGCAGCATGAAGCTGAAATCTGCTGCTACTCCATGCCACTCATTGGCTGTTAGTGTGATTGACATAGGGTGACCAGACAGCAAGTGTGAAAAATCGGGACAGGGGGTGGCGGGTAATAGGAGCCTATATAAGAAAAAGACCCAAAAATCGGGACTGTCCCTATAAAATCGGGACATCTGGTCACCCTAGATTGACAGAACATATTTTCTGGGCCCTCCCCAGCACCAGCTCTAAGCAAACATTCTCTCTCTCTCTCTCTCTCTCTCTCTTGCTCTCTCTCTGCCCCTCAGAGGTTACTTTGGGTTTGCACCAATGTTTGCTAATTCAGGAGAAAGATGGAGGAAAAGAGCATGATGAGTCTGAAACATGCTAAATATATTGGTTGTTTGGTGCTTGAAAAGCATGATTCTGAGGCCTGGTCTACACAACGAGGTTAGGTCGAATTTAGCAGCATTAGGTCGATTTTTATAAGCAATGTGGCTACACAACCAACCCCATTCCACTGACCTAAAGGGCTCTTAAAATTGACTGCTGTACTCTTCCCTGGCAAGCTCAGCAAAACAGGTGACCATGCAGTCCCAGAATCGCAAACAAGCTCCAGCATGGAGCGAATGGGAGACACTGGATCTGATTGCTATATGGGGAGAAGAATCTGTACAGGCAGAACTCCAATCCAGCAGAAGAAATGCTGATATATATGCCAAAATTGCACAGGTCATGGTGGACAGAGGCTACACCAGGGACACACAGCAGTGCCGCGTGAAAATTAAGGAGCTCAGGCAAGCCTACCAAAAGACAAAGGAGGCAAACGGTTGCTCCAGGTCAGAGCCCCAGACATGCCGCTTCTATGATCAGATGCATGCAATTCTAGGGGGGGACCCTACCACTACCCCACCACTGTTCGTGGACACCTGCAAGGGGGGAGCCTCACGCAATATGGATGAGGATTTTGTGAATAAGGAAGAGGAGGAGGAAGAGAATGTGCAACAGGCAAGCGGAGAATTCGTTCTCCCCATTAGCCAGGACCTTTTCATCACCCTGGAGGCAATACCCTCCCAGGGCGAATTGTTCCCGGACCCTGAAGGCAGAGAAGGCGCGTCTGGTGAGTGCACATTTGTAACTACACTACAGGGGTTAAAAGCAATTGTGTTTTAATGTTTGATTTACCCTGAACAATTGGGATGCATTTGCAGTACAGCTACTGTAAAAGTCTGTTAACGTGTCTGGGGATGGAGCGGGAATCCTTCAGGGACATCTTCATGAAGCTCTCCTGGAAGTACTCTGAAAGCCTTTGCAAAAGGTTTCTGGGGAGGGCTGTCTTATTTCATCCTCCACGGTAGGACACCTTACTACTCCAAGCCAGTAGCAAGTAGTTTGGAATCATTGCAGCACAAAGCATGGCAGCAATGGTCCTGGGTTTTGGTCGCATTCATGCAACATTCAGTCTTTATCTTTCTGTGTCAGCCTCAGGAGAGTGATATCATTCATGGTCATCTGGTTGAAATCGGGGAATTTTTGTAAGGGAACAGTAATCCCCTTTGTTTGGTGATCCCCGGCACATTAGACCCCGGTCATTCTGGGCTGTTTGCGCTTGGCTAAAAGGGATCATCCCGGAGAATAGCCACACAGGGAGGGATGGGTGTGCTGCACATCCACCCCAAAAGCTGCAGCCCCTCCTTTTAAACGGCAACCGCAGGCCCTCCTTTTAAACAGGAAAAACCATACGGCATTGGTTGCTATGGGAAAGGAGGGTGCTGCAGTGTGAAACCATTCCCACATGTTATGAACATGGAAGAAGCCAACCCTGCGTACCCTTTGGCTTACCATGTGTCATAGGTTTCACCCCCACTCTGAACTTTAGGGTACAAATGTGGGGACCTGCATGGGAACTCATAAGCTTAATTACCAGCTTAGATCAGTATGCTGCCACCACCCAAATATTGGAGTTATTTGGGAAACTCTGTCTTCTCCCCCAAAACCCTTTCCCTCCCAAGTACTATAACCCTTCCCTGGGTAGTTTTGAGAGACTCCTCCACCAATTCCCTGGTGAACACCGATCCAAAAATCCTTGGATCTTAAAACAAGGAGAAATTAACCATCCCCCCTCCTTTTCCCCACCAATTCCTGGTGAGCCCAGATCCAACTCCCTTGGATCTTAAAACAAGGAAAAATCAATCAGGTTTCTAAAAATGAAGGCTTTTAATTAAAGAAAAGAAAGGTAAAAGAAAAACCTCTGGGAGATAGCATACAAGCTGATCTCACAGACAACAGATTCAAAACACAGAGGATGTTCCCCTGGGCAAAACTCTTAGTACATCAAAAAATAGCCAATTTGATTACACCTATAATGCCCAAGACAGGTTACAAAAGAAAATAAACATAAGCTAATTCCTTCACTAAATACTCACTACCCTGTTTGATTCCTGATTCCTTTTCCTCTCCGGCCAGAAGTGAAACTGACCCAGACAAAGGGAACTTCCCTCCTTCCTTTTGAAATATCTTGTCCCCCCATTGGCTCCTTTGGTCAGGTGTCAGCTAGGCTAGGTGAACTTCTTAACCCTTTACAGGTAAAAGAGGCATTAACCCTTAACTATCTGTTTATGACACCATGGCTGCCTGGAAACCGAATTCTGTTGCCCAGCCGTGTGTGATGTGTCACCGTATCGGCAGGCGCTCAATATAAAAGGCAAAATGCGACCTTGTACCTAAAACACATGTGCTGTCTGCTGTGAATTGCTTGATTCACTGTGAAAGAGTCTCCCCTTTGTTCTCAGAAATGTATCTTCTTAAATTATACTCTCCCTTTTTGTTTGCCGTTGCTTTCAGGGAGGGAGGGAGGGGAGACTGACGACATGTAACCAAAACCACCCGCAACAATGTTTTTGCCCCATCAGGCATTGGGAGCTTAACCCAGAGCTCCAATGGGCAGTGGGGACTGTGGGATAGCTACCCACAGTGCACCACTCTGTGAGTCGATACTAGCCACGGTATTGAGGACGCACTCCGCCGACCTAATGCGCTTAGTGGGGACATGCACGATCGACTGTATAAAATCGCTTACTAAAGATCGACTTCTATAAAATTGGCCTAATTTCGTAGTGTAGACATGCTCTGAGGGAGAATCGCCTTCCTTTAGAGGTCACTTAGGGGAAATAGCCCAGAATAGCTATTGCACTTTAAATTCACACCCAGCTTATTTCACAGCAGCTTCCTCAGGAAGACAAGCTCTGAGTTTACTACTATATAGGAACAGAAAGCAGGATCAAAATGTTTGTTTTGTTTGGATTCTATTTCTAAGGTCTGGTCTACACTACAGACCTATATCGGTATAGCCATGTCATTTAGGGGTGTGAAAAATCCACACCCCTGAGCGATGTAGTTATATCAACCTAGCCCCCCTGTATAGACAGCGCTGTGTCAACAGAAGAGCTTCTCCCTTCAGCATAGCTACCGTCTCTCGGGGACATGGATTAACTACACAGACAGGAGAGCTCTCTTCTGTCGACATAGAACATCTTCATTAAAGGGTTACAACGGCTCAGCTGCATCAGTGCAGCTGCACCAATGCAGTGGTTTAAGCTTAGACCTGCCCTTATTCTGATGTGGTAACAGCTGATGTGACACAAGCCTTAACAAGAGAAATCAAAAACACAACAACAAAATGAATTTCTAGTCTGAACATGAACAACAACAACAAAAAATAGTACCCTGCAAAATTTGCTGGCAATCCACTTAGGCTCATGCATTTCTTTCCCTTGCTGCAAAGAGAGGGGCCAAAATTCACTGTGAAGGGCAACATATTAAGCAGATATTGTGCTTGCTTGCTCCACTATTGTCTATTATGAATCTAAGATTTCTTTACTTTGAACAGCCCTCAAGCAAGGATAATATTGCAGTTGTTTAAGATGAAAAGCAAAAAGGTTTTTCTCGCTCTCCTCCCAAGTTAACCCCTTGTGTGTTTTGTGTAAAAGTGGAAGTAGAAAATCAGACGAAAGAGAGATGTGGGGTTTTTTTGTTTTTTGTTTTTAATGACCTTTGTTAAAAATAACTGGAATTACTGAAAACAGTAAATTATTTTATAGATTGATTCCCAGAATAGTTCTGTTTAAGATAGCATGTAACCTACAGTAATTTGCTCCTCTGATTGTTATAGGAAATCTGAGGTAATGTGGCACGTTTCAATGTATCAGTTTTATAATATTAGGTTGTAGAAGTCAAATACAGTATTGGACAGGTACTATATTTTTTGCTAAATTCAACTAAGATATATTGCTGTCTACAAGTGTCATGTATGGCTGTAAATTCAGATATTGATTTTGATCATAGCTGGACATATCTGTAAGAAAAAAAAAAGTGTGTTTATATAAAAACCCTTGTGCTTCAAAGCAAGATTACTATGGTTGTTAATGAAGTTTGGCAGTAGGAAAATATTATAGCTATGAAAATGCATGTTGTAATTACTACTGTTATCTCTGTGCTTTTTATATTCAATAGTTCTGTCCTGGATGCTATTACCGCATATTGATTTGGAGAACAGAAAATGAGCTTCTCCGTATTAAAGCAGTTTCGCTTTACTTAGAACAAGTCACTTCCTTTTTTCTTTTTCTTTTTTTTCTTCTGCTCTGGTTGTATCTTTAGATACGCATCTAACAACCGCTTTGATTTATTTTTAGCTTCTTTTTTTTTGCATATTTAAAAGGGTGTTACCATATGGTGTGAGTAGCAAGCTAGTGTAGCAATTAACTGACAAAGAAGCAGATCTCTACAATTCCAAATAAGGTAGAGATTAGTTTCTGGTTCAAAACAAATGTATTCACATACACTGATACATTGAAAAGCATAGTCAAATGTCTCAGACTTTTCTATTTTGAGTCACAGCATAGTATACAAATTAAATTCAAAAATTGTGGTGAGTTTTTTAATTCAGATTATATAAACTGAATATTGCTGGCAGCACTAGCTAACCAGCAGCAACCTTTCAGAAGCAGTATCCTCTATGGCTAATGGAGCATGATCTACAAGCTACATTTGCATCTAAATACAATGATCCATGCAGAAAATATCTGGCTTTTATTTATAACTTACAATGAGCTCTTCTATTTCTGAACATAATAGTTCCTTTTAAAGGAGAGGAAGCTTCATCTTCCAATTGAACAGCTGATTTCATATTGTTTGAATAAGGTACAGTATGCTTGCTAGTGAAGATATGTTACACAGAGGCACTTATAAAATGTAGATATAGAAATAAGTTGGCTTTTTTTCAACTAGCCCCAAATATCTTATTAAATGCATTATTTGGGCAGAGCACAAACTCTTTTTACATTGTATCTTGATTAAGAATTTAAAAAGTACTTATAGGAAAAAAATATCATAATGAAATTATTTTTCTTTATTTTCTACATTTTGCTTTTGTAAATGACTTTCTGCTTTTATCTCCACTGGAGGCAAAATCAGCAGCTTCTTACAGAAATACATGACTAATCAAATTAGCATAGTGAGTAAGAGAGGCCCTAAGTGAACTCCACTTCCGATACATGGATAGTTAGAGGCCTGGTTTTCAAAACCAGAAAAAATCTGAGTGCAAGAAATTTGATAGGCACATTACAAGTGTCATAAGTGATTGGCTATTACTGGAGGTCTGACAAAATTCATGTCTGATCTTCAGGTGAGATAATATAAGGAGGAGAGGGTGAAGCAGGGGATCATCCCTGCTCCCTCTTGTATAGAAGAGCTGGGGTTTGCTTCCTCCTAAGCACCATCTTCTCCTTCCCCGGGACCCTTCAGAGGCACCCACAACCAAAAGGAAACCTTCTGAGGCTAGACTAAGCCTCCTGCTGGATTGGTTTCTCCCACGTCTGCCATGTTGTCAGCCAGGCCACAGTGCCCAAGAGCCTGGAACCAGTTTTGGAACTAATCTCTACCCTTCTCCTTTATTTGGGGACCTTTTACCCCATTTCCTTGCAGCACATAATAGAATTACTTGAGATTGTTGGGCCACAAAACAATGAACACTGAAACATGATCCAGTTCCACTCCATGCCACTTCACAAGCCACTCTAAAATCCCTTATCATGAATCCTGCTCATGAAGTAGTACTGATGGCAGAGGTGAATGCCTGTCAGGGACATGAGTGGGACATGGGCGGTCAGGCCTAATGGTCAGAGATATTGGGGTTGGCCAGGCCTGGTGGTTAGAGAGGAGCTGAGCTGGAATCAAGAATCAGGACCATGGGACACCTGGGGGCATAGTTGAGAATTGAGGGTCAGAGCCAGGGATCAGAAGTCAAATGCCAAAGCCAATGGGTGACCCGGAGAGGTGGTCAGGAAACAGAGCAAGGGGTGTGTGTAGGATGGAGAAGGGCAGGGGCTGATGCAGACACAAGAGCAGGCTGGGCAGGAGCAGGAACAGCAGGGCCGTCCTTAGGATTTATGGGGCCCTATGAAGTATTATTAAACTGGTGCCCCTATGCTCCACTGAAGGTGGTCCCCAGCCAGCGCCGCTGACCCCAGTGTGTCAAGGGGGCACAGCTACCACCGCCGCCTGCGGACCCCCGGAACCCACCCCATTGCTGACACACACCGAGCTTCGTACACAGCAGACGCTGCAGCAGTGGCTCAAGGCAGGCTTCGTGCTGTCACTTGGGGGCTGCATCTTGCCAGAGCCCATGGCCCTCCTGCAGCCCCTCGCCACTCCGGGCTCACTACAGGCATTTTGACAGGAAGTACCAAGCAGTAATAACAACAATAATACAAGTGTATGTGTGTGAGAGAGAGAGTCCGTGCATGTGACAGAGCCAGCGAGAAAGCCTGTGTGTGTGTGTGTGTGTGTAAGATTGTGTATTGGGGGACTGTGTGACAGTGTCACACACACACAGTCTCACAATCTGTATTGGGGGACTGTGACTCATGAGAGGCAGAGTGTATGTGGGTGTGAGAGCTAGTCTGTGTGTGAGAGTGTGTGTGTGTGTGTGTTAGGGAAGTGTGCGAACTGTTACTTTAAGTCCCCCCTCCCCTGCTTGGCCCAGCTCCGTCCCCTCCGCTGACTCATGTAGAAGTTTCACTCCTCCTGTCCTGGCTCCTGCCGGAGATCAAGCAGCCCAGGCAGGCAGGGTCCAGGGAGGGACTCCGCTCTGGGTGGTGGTGGGCCAGGCCGCCACACCGCCAGTGACCGGCTGTGCCGCTCTGGGCTCCCCGGGGCTGGGGCGGCATAGCCAGAGGCTGGAGCCCTCAGCCGGCTGGCTGAGGAGGGAGGAGGCAGGGTTGGGGGTGGAGAGAAGCCCGCCAGTCCACCGCAGGGAGGGGCCGGAGAAGAGAGGGGTGCAGCTGCAGTCAGCGAGGGGAATGGGGCCCCAAATTTTTGGGTGCCCTACACAACTGCGTATGCTGCGTATGCCTAAGGACGGCCATGAGGAACAGGCAGAGGAAGAGCCGCAGGAAGAAGCTGTAGGCATGGAATGCATCAAGCAGCCAGTGAGCTCTGGCTGCTGCTGGATTAAGTAGTAGCTAGCTCCACCCCTCCACTAATCTGGAAGTACAATCTATCAGGCAGCCATGCCAGGATCAACTGTGTCCAGTGTAGTGCCACAATGGGCTCCCTGACAGTACTTGCCCCTTAAGATGCCTTTTAAGGGCCTCAGGGCCTGGTTTTTCTGGATTCTTATGATGAAAAGTATGTACAAGCTCTGGAACATGGGCATTCCCGCCTGGTTCTCAAGACCATTCTTCTGGGCTGTAACCCTCCCAGTCCAAAAGGTAATAAAGTTGACCATGGACTGGCTTAGAATCCAGGATTTCTCGACTACATATTCTTCTTGACTCTTTCATGGGAGCAGGCAGTGGAGAGGAGCAGTGGGGAAAGAGATTTTCTGTGCAAGGCTTCAGTAGGGGACGCATGGAAAACCGGGTGGACATTTAGGGATTTGGGCAGCTGGCATCAGAATGATACTGGTTGACTTGTTCAGCAATCTTGAATAGACCCAAGTATTGATAGTCTAATTTGATAGATGGGCGAGAGGATTTCAGATGTTTAGCAAACAGCTGGACCTTATCACTCACTTTTAGTGTTGGTGCAACTTGGCGGTCTCAGTTGGGATGACATCTACGTTTCCTTGGTGGCTTCCAGATACTCCATAAGTTCCTGGTGAGTGTGGTGAAGGTGGGTAATGAGGTCTGTTGCCACAGGAACTTGCAAGTCTGCAGGTGCAACTAGATTGAGATGAGAGTGAAAACCGTAAGTGGCATAAAATGGACTGTCAGATGGAGGGATGGTAGACACAGGGTGAGTAGGGGATTGTCCTGTAGAGCGAAGTATGGTGGCAAGGTTTGCTCTCTGGGCTGCTATAGTAGCCATGAAGTCCTACAGGGTTTCACTCTGAAACAACATGACTCCAAAGGTTTCTGTGATGTGGCCACAGCTGTGTATGTCCCTATCCAATCTGCCTTGACATGGCTAACAAGTGCTGATGGCAAATCTCTTATAACATATTATACATATTATAAAGGTGGTGTTAACCATTTTAGTGAACTACTTAATCATTCATCTACAGTTTCTGATGAGTCACTGGATAACGTCCATTAAATTCCCACATCTACTGCACTTGCCGATCACACCCACTAGGCTGTTCAAATAATGAAAAATAATAAATCCCCTAATCCTGATGCCATTCCATCTGAGGTTTTCAAACACAGAGAAAATCTTCCCGTTGATAAGCTCTTAGAATTTTTTGTACATGCCTGGCTTCAAGAAATTATACCACAATAACTGAAATATGCCAACATTATGTTTATAAATAGTGACAAAGGCTCAATGAGCAACTGTGGTAACTACCACGGTATCTCTTTGCTCTCCATTGCTGACAAGACTCATGTGGAGCAGCTGGAAGCACAGCACCAGGCACAAAAACAACGTTCAGTTCAATCAACACAACTAGGCAAATGGCTCTGGGACCAGTATGGTAAATGTTGTTCTTCCTGAATTGGTCTATGGCAGTGGTGGGCAACCTGCAGACCACATGCGGCCCGTCAGGGTAATCCTGGATTAAACTGGTTTAAATGACTTGTCTAATATCACACAGGAGTTGTATGAGAGTGCCAGGAATAGAACCCAGATCTCCTAGATCCCAGTTAAGTCACTAGAAGACCGGTTATTCCCTTCCTAGAACACCTTGGCTCATAGATTATGCATATGTATACATATTTGTGCAGTGAATGATGCAGAGGTCATACAAATAACAGATATTCCTTTGCTAGTTATTCACAGCCTGTCTTGAATTGGTCTTTCGATGAGCAGACCTGAAAGGTGGGATTAATATCAACGGAGAGCGGCTAAACCATCTCAGGTTCGCAGATGATATAGTGCTGATAGCTGAAAATACAGTCCAGCTTGAGAGAATGCTTAAAGAACGGAACGCAAAAAGTAGTCAAGTCGGATTAAAAATGAACCAGTCGAAAACGAAATATATGAGATCAGATGTTCTGCCAAGAACCCAAATAACTCTTGGAGGAGAGCAGATCCAAGAGGCCGACAAATACGTTTATTTGGGCCAAGAAGTCAACATGCACCACGATCAGAAAGGCGAATTGTTGCGCAGAAAAAAAGCTGGATGGTGCGCATTCAACGACATCAGGGACATCCTCCAAGGAAAGATCAGCAAAACAACTCATGCGAATCTTTTTAACTCAACCGTGCTTCCAGCGATGCTATACGGCAGTGAAACATGGTCGCTGACGAAGACTGAAGAACATCAACTGTCTGTCACACAGAGGGCAATGGAACGAACATTTTTGGGCATTTCGCTCCGCGATCGCATCCCCAATGAATTAATTAGGCAGCAGTCTGGAGTCCGAGATGTTGTTGTCGAAAGCAGGCTCAGCAAAGTGCGCTGGGCGGGACATGTGGCCCGACTCAGTGACAACAGATGGACTGCAGCTATATCTGAGTGGTATCCACGAGAACTGAAACGGCCACGCGGTTGGCCTCCAAAGAGGTGGGATGATTTCTTAACAAGGAGAAATGGACAAACATGACGAAGGATGGCCAGAGCGAGAGAAGATTGGAAGACGTGTTGTGATCGACTCAGTCTTAACTGATGAAGGACCGCAGTCTACGCAGTCTGCTGTATTTTGTTTGTGTCAGAAGATTGCAGGGAGGGGGCTTAAGTAATATCTAGAGTTATTGGGAAAGATTTTTTAAAAATAGAAACCTAAAGCTGGGCTCCTAAATCCATAGATAAGCAACGTAATAAGTAGCCTGATTTTCAAAAGTGTTGAGCAGTCAGCAACTTTGAGAATCAGGTCAGTTACTTGGACACCTAAATTTAGGCACCCATTTTAAAAAAAGTGTTGGACAATCCATTCATTTTTTCTTTTTGTGAATTTCTCTTTTAAATAAAGGACTCTTATGATTAAGCGGGTTTCCCAAGGAATCTGAGGTAAACATTGAGCGTTTATGTATTATTGGAGTTAATGCAGATGTGCTGCAGAATCTGGTCGGCATATCAATTATGTATATTGCAACAGAGAGCACTCACCTTTTTTGCTCCTTACCTTGGGTCCTCAGTGCAGATCAGATAAGAACATTTTGTCCTTAGGGAGCAGAATTCTTGTAATCCTTCACCAACTGGGATTTCCCACACAACATTCATGGCAATGGTACCATTAGTGCTGCTGCTGTTGTAGTGTGCTGGTGACAGAAATGAATTCTCTGGGCTGTTAAACAGAGCTTTCATTGTTCGTTCATATGTGATTAATTGTTTATATGGCAAGTTTCCCTCTGTAAATCTGATAGGAAAATAAGTTCTAATGATAAAACATACTGTCACAAATTGACCTTGTGTAGTTTTAATGACTAGAGATGTTTGAAGTAAACTCCACACTTGTAGTAAATTATTCCAGATATATTTTATGATGGGTATTAGTATACAAATAACATTACTTGATTCAGAAGGGAACACATTGTTTTAACAGCCAGCTTTCATGAAGTGTGCTCCTATCATCACCATAACTGAAGTGATCTATGAATGATTGATTTATCATGGCACTGAATGGCAATGTGTAAAATATGCTAAACATTTTAAAAAAACAATATGTTTGTGATCACCTTTTTGCACCTGACTGGTAGTCATGTCCAGAGCTGCTATTTTGGCCGGGAAGCCACAAACTGTGATCCAGTTAGCAATTAATCAATTCATAACTCTGGTTTTTAGTCTGTGGACAAGCCTTGCTATTTATAATTGAAATGAAGAAAGAAAGACCACTTTTAAGGCTCACTTTTTTGAGGGGTTTAGTCAGGGTGGTGAACTGTGGGGAAAAAGGCAGTGGCACTCATCTTCTATGACCTGCCCACAAAATAAACTCTGCCCATGAGAGCTGCCAGAATGATACACCATTCAGAGTATACGGTGCAGAAGTCCAAAATAAGATGATGTGTGCTCGCTAAACCTCGCTGGGATCCATGAGCGTGGATCCCACTTGGTGAGGTTTGAATATGACCACTGGCTCTGTGGGCTCCCTGGGCCTGGCTCTTTCTTGATTGGAGGGGAAAAAATTATACTTGTAGCACTAAAATGAGAAAATCAGTAAATTGTGCAGATCTGTGATCCTCCTGCTTTTTTGCATGAGCAAAGAAATAGCTAACAGTGTTGATGTCTATATTATCATCACTGGACATCTGAATTAATACCTCACTGAGATGGATAAGGCAGTTCACACCTCTCAGCACTGTTGTTCCAAGCTTCCTGTAGATTTGCATAGACATCTTTGTATTATGCTCAGTTGACACTTTATGAGGTTTTCTTCACAGCCGTAACAACAACAGACGTAATTTTTGTTTCCAAGTGAAAGCTGAACAAGCCAGCATCATCAGAGAGGTGCTGGGAGACCCTATCATTGTGTATCAGCTCATTCTGAGCACTGGGTTAGCATTTTATCACCTCTAGACTGGACTACTGAAATGCACTCTAATGGCCCAATGTTCAGAGATGGTGAGTACCTGTAACTCCCTTTGTCTGCAATGCCAGAAGGCAAAGGCCTGATCTCAGACCATTGAAGTCAGTGGGAGCTTTTCATTAACTTATAGGAGAGCAGAATCAGGCTCTTGAATGCCCGACAAAAATAGCAAACAAATTATTGAACATATCACCTACATGGAAGCAAATAGAAAGATAAATGGACAATTTGGCTGAGAAACAATTATATTTATATGAGGGTAATTATTGGAATTTTCCTCTTCAGTAATCAATTTTTTGTATTAGAATTCTAAACACTTTTGTTCATATGCTCACAAGAGTGACTCTGAATATCAAGTATTTCTAATAAGGTTAGGATATTGATCTGCTTATAAACATAGAAATGCAATTCTCTCACTATTCATTCTCAGTTTCAAGTGTTTGTACAACCGTTATTGCTGCTTACTTAGAGTCTTTTGAAATTGCTGCTGTTGTGTAATTAAAACTTACAATGCATTTATGAAAGTGCACACTGGAAAAAAAATCCTTCAGAACTAGCATCTCAGAGTGAAAATGGAAATTCTGTTCAGCTTCTTTCAAGCTCTTCTTTTAAAAAACCCATGCGCTGGATTCAAAGCTGGGGGTAAATTGGCATAGTTTCTTTGGCTTCAGTGGAGCTATATTGATTTACACCAGCTGAGGATCTGGATCCAGGGGTTTAAGTAGTTTTGGTAGTAGTATTAAAGGTACATCTGAAGCCAAAATATGGCCTTGTATGTTTGTCTGACAAAGCTTATACAAATACAGCTTGCTGCTGTGTTCTGTGCACCTGCTGCTGTTGCAAAGAATGTATCCAATTAGAATGGAGGGTAACAAGGGCTACCCTCAAGGATTCTCAAAGACCATGTGCAATAGCTTGAATGTTATAGTGAGCTGATGATACTAGTCAAAAACATAATTTTATACCTGGAGGAAATTTAAGTGAAAAATATATCAACATAAATGTTTTATTATTAAAGGACTTCTTAAACATGCAGTGACTTAATAGATATTATAACTGTAATATCTTCCCAGTAATAAAGAAGACCTTTGATTATTGGAATATTTTTTTATTTGGGAAGAGAAAGGAATGGACTCAGACTTTGGTCACTCTTTCCTAGATGTACAAATATACATTTGTTTCCTTGAATAAGGATGGATGAAACAGCAACGACAAAACTTACAGATATTTAGCCACAGTTTCAGGGCTCTAGCAAAAGTGCTCTGTTTTCAAACCTAGAGCCAGTCATGCTGCTCAACTGTCTGCTACTTCTCTCAGAGCCTGCTTCCAACAGCTGATTGGGTATTTACAACACCTCCTTCAAATACACAAAACCACTTTGTACTGATGCCATTCATCAGAGTAACTGTTCCCAGTCAGCCAGACAGATGTCAATCAAAGTAATTCCTCTCAACACAAAGCCAATCTCTCTGTGGTTGCAGGGCTTGAGCCAATTTAATTTAACCTATTAAAGTTGAAAGGAAAGTTTGCCCCTTTGACAATGTGTGAAATGGTGTCATAATGATTATCATTTAATTGATAAATGTAGACTTGGCACTTGAAAGTTAAACAGGCCCATTAGGACACTAGGAGTGAAATCCTTCACCGCAGAAGTGTGTCCTCATGACTCTTATGTTTAACTTTCATGTAAGAAGTCTCCTCTCCAGTATTACATATACACCTCTACCCCGATAGAACGTGACCCGATATAACACGAATTAGGATATAACGTGGTAAAGCAGCGCTCCAGGGGGGCAGGGCTGCACGCTCCGGCGGATCAAAGCAAGTTTCAATATAACGTGGTTTCACCTATAACGCGGTAAGATTTTTTTGGCTCCCGAGGACAGAGTTATATCGGGGTAGAGGTGTACTGTAATGTATAGAAGCCTCCACCGCCTGTTGAATGAATCTGGAACTGCTCAAGTGCCTCTCATGAGCAGTAAGCCGCTAACCGAAATTCTCCTTTAGGTCAAGTGGTCTGTGCTTTTTGTGTAGGAAGATTTGGTCCTATCTCCGCTTTCACCATGAAGTTCTGAGTGGTCATGGTGTGCAGCATAGTGACAATAATGTATTCCTAGGTGATTACAGATTAGTTATAATATCTTTACAACTTGTTACAATATTGTGATGCTGGCAAACCAGGTGCCAGCTTATGCCAAATTCCCCATGCCTCACTTGAATACTGACAAACGCATAGCTGGAATCAATCTGGCTCACCTGCGTCTTAGTATTGTTAAAATAGGTATTAGAGTTATAAAAATGTGCTTATAGTGTTTATACTCTATTAAATGCCTGTAAATTGTTGCATGCATCTGATTGATAACATCTGTATCTCATATTGTAAGTTAATATGTAAGTGCTTGTATTATAAGCCTCTATAACTGCATAAATCACCAGGCAGGAGAGAAACATTAACTAATGTGAAATAGTCTCCAACAGAAGGTGTTATGACAAAGAAGGCCCATAAAAACCAGATGAACTATTGTGGCGCATCAGAGGACAAAAGACTCTGTTTGCTCTCCCTCACCCCATCCCTCAGTGAAGAGGAGACATGCAAGTGGATTCTTCCCATAAGCTAAATTTGCAACTTGAAGCAGAAGGGGGGAAGGAATAAAAGCCCTAACAAGGAGGAACTGTCTTTATGCTGCTTTGACTTTGAGGGGCAAGGATTATTAAGCATAAGCAAAAGATCCCCAGTGCTTAGCCTGGGTTAGTCCTAAAGAACATATAGAGCTTCTATTACTTTTTGAATATTACTTTTTTTAAATCCACATCCCTGAGTGATGTAGTTAAGAGGACCTCACTCCTGGTGGAGGCAGCACTAAGCTGACAGAAGAATTCTTCCCTGACTACCCACTGCCTCTCCGGGAGGTGGATTACTTACAGCGGACGGGAGAACCCCTCACTTTGCTATAGTGAGTGTCGACACTGAAGCATTATAACCTTAGCTACTGAAGGTATACGCCTTATTAGACCTGAGTTGCCTGCTATGGATAAAGGCTTCTAAAATATTAAAAGTAACATTTAAATGACTTTTGACATGCTTCGAAAGTGCATTACTTTTTTCTTCTTTTCCTTGCCTCCGTTTCTTTGTCTACAGCCTACCTTCTCTGCTTATAAGCTAAAAACAGATTTTAAACAGAAAAAACATTTAAAGCAATAAACTAGGGACTGAAAATAAATATGCCAAAGAAGAAATATTTCAAAGAAAGACAGAATACACGAAATGTTAATGCAGTGTTATAAAATACTTTGGGGCTCTTCGAGCCAGATTTAAGGCATTTATGTAACTAAAGATGCACGTAAGCAACTAAATATGTTTAAAAATCTGACCCTTAATGTATTGCATGTACCAGATAGGTAAACTTGCATAAGTTTTTTTAAATAGCTAAGGTCCTGCTTGAGTAGTCTGTCTGTTATGAAAATTTAGCTAATTGCAGGTTTATATGCTGAATGTTCCCCCTATTGGGCCATTAGCAGACATTACAGATATAAAATTTATTTTAAATTAATTTCTTGAATGTTCTTTTGGCTCCATGAAATCTGGCTTTACTAAAGATATTCTATAAAGGATCATTATGTGAGTTCACTGATACCAAAATTCTCTTTATAGCCTGTGACATCATTAATGTATTCTATGGCCAAACATTTCAAAGTTAGCTGTGTAAATATGGATTTAGATGCCTACATTAAGGCAAACCAATGTGACAGATTTGGCCCATGGTTTTTAATGAAACAGAAAATGCCAGGGGAACATAACTATTCAGGAAAAGCTAATTAGGATTTGTTTATGTGCTGAATGTCCCGAACAGCCAGGTTAGTGGGGGCATATGGTACATACATCGGGATTAACTCAGTTTCCATTGTAGCATTACAGGTCTCTTTGAAATGGATAGCTGCTGACCTATTTTCAGGTGCCTTGGTGAGGGTGGTACAAAACCTTTCTGGCACCTCAAAACACAACCAGGTAATATTTTACATTTTTTAAAAATGGTATCTATAGAATAGCAAATACTAGCAAGGTCAATCGTAGAAGTCCTCTCTCAGAACTACATGTGCATGTTGATGTGGGAAAGAGCAGTTAATTTGCTACTCTGAAAAAGCAGTTTATTATTATGTGTATTACAGTTGCACTCAGAACACCATGTGGACCCCAAATGCATAGTAAGAGACAGCCTCTGCCCCCAAGGGCTTCCAATCCAAATAGGGAAGATGGACTAAGAATGAAAGGGGAAACAGAGATGAAAATCTGGATCCACAAAGAGACTGAGGCATTGCAACGCTGAGCATCTGTCACCACCAGCAGCACCACCTGCCTGCTCCAGATTTTGTAAGGGCCCTGATCCGGTAGGTGTGCTCAATGTGTGCCTCCTGGATTGAGCTCCACAGGTGAGCTAGGTTTGTGGATTGTACCAGGTCTTAAGTGTGTGATAGGCATCCGGATGCCTACAGTGAGGCTGTGTGCATGTCCAGCAGCAGAAACCTAGGCACTAGGGGACTCTTATGGCAAAAATTTAGGTGCCTTCAGGGTTAGGTGGCAGCTGCAAAAGCAGGGGTTTTGAAGGTCTCAGTAGTGCCTACCTTTTTGGACTTAGGCACCTTAGTCTTTTTGTAGATCTGGGTCAAAGTGACTGGTCCAGGGTCACGCAGCAGGTCAGTAGCAAAGCTAGGAGTAGAACCCAGGTCTCCTGATGCCCTAGTCGGTACCTTATCTATTAGACCAAGTTGCTTCTTTATGTTGGCTGGAAGAATATTTTACTTCATCTTTGTTAGCACGTCATTATTTGCTTGTTTCTTTATAGGCAAATATGCAAATTTGTATTCAGACAACATTTAACAATGTAGATGTTTTCCTTAAAACATTAGTCATATCATATGAAAGACTGTGCCAGTTCTCTGATATAGCACTTTATGGACTGTTAAATTGAGTCTACACTGGGTAACTTCATAGCCCTAATTCACTGCCGGTGCACTTTCACCATTGGAAGCAATGGTGCAAACTGTAGTAAAAGCATAACTCACGCAGCACAGTGGCAAAAACCTGATCCCTGTCTACTCTATAGCTTCCACTATTGTTACCACCGCTGGAGCTGTACCTATGGTGAATCACATCTATGAAGTTTGGTAGTGTAAACAGAGCCTTTGAGTTCAGAAATGTCCATTCTAAATGAGAACAAAAGACTATCTAATACCAGTAATTTTAGATAGACAAATAGAAGCCTACACAAAGAGCACAAAATTAACCTTGTACATGAACAGTAATGGAATTAAGGAGGACTGGGAATTTTTTAAAACTCTTATAAATTAAAAAAAAAAAGATTTTATTTAAGCTGTTTTAAGGACATGCTCCTGATGAGAGGGCACTACATACGTCTCATTTCAGTATGGAGTATAATTTTTGTAGCTAAATTATTAACTGAAACATGTTTTTGTGTACAGGTATCAGAGGGGTAGCCGTGTTAGTCTGGATCTATAAAAGCAGCATCCGAAGAAGTGGGTATTCACCCACGAAAGCTCATGCTGCAAAACGTCTCTTAGTCTATAAGGTGCCACAGGATTCTTTGCTGTTTTTGTGTAGTGATTCTGCCAGACCTTTAACTACAGTATTACTACCACCATAATGGTAAAATGATCTGCTGCGCTGCTTTAGCCTTTGAGTGCCTAGTGAGGTTATTAGAGAAAATTCTATACTTTGTTGTGATGCCTGCGGGAGGGCTGCCCTAGATAATAGGGCATGTAGATAAGACTCATGCAGTTCAAAATCTGCATTGATCTGTCATGTCCAGCACTACTTATGATGTCTGACTGGTTTGATTACACAGTGTAACAGGTGGGGGAGGAAAGGAAAGGGGTGGAGGTCAAGACAAGACAGAAAACAAGACAGCAAATTAAATACCTCATTGTGTCTTTAAGGATACACAGTGGCACATTTATGATTTCTACATCTGTGTACCCAGGTTTGGCCAGCTAATCCTTGAAGTAATCTACTGAGTCTAGTGGAATTACCTTAGGAACGAATTTGCCTTATTATGTTCTGTATTTGTCTGGTTAGGTAAATATAATGGCAGTAGTAACAGACTTTAAGGAGTGCATGTAACGTAATAGTACGGGGTGATGTCTTGTAAAACTGTAAAAAGTTTGAAGAGCCTTCAGAAAATTGAGATTTAAACCTCTTTCCTAACACTGCTAAGTCAAAAGCTTTGCTTCACCTGTGTTTGAAGTAGATTATACCACACAACCAAACAGATTCACTTTGAAGCAGTAGAGCCTTTCTTCAAAAGGGAAATATTTTGTAAGCTTGCCTAGAGCATGTTTCCTTGCAGAAGATTTTAAATAGGTGAAAACCTGTAAAATCTTTCATGTGAGAAGCTATGAAATATGTGTATCTGATTTCTGCATCTATAGTAATGACTTATTTAAATTTTATGCTGCCTGTAATTCTTTCCTGTTTAATGGATTGAGTTTGCTTTACATCTTTAGATATATCCACTGGCTTGGGGCACCTGCAGTCTAATGCTGTATGAATGTATTTCAAAATTATTTTCTGTAGTTTTTAATTAATTACTGTGGCTATATTTAGATGTGAACTGCAAAGAATTGTTTTTAAATCACTAAGCCCTTTTAAAAATTATTTGTGAGGTATCTGTAACAAGGAAGAAAGGAATACTCCTTTTTAAAAGTTAAAATACATTGCATTATACTTGAAACATTTGCCACCTTCTTGAGAAATATGAACTGCAGACTTGTGGGTTTCTCTGGCTGAATTAGTGACATCACAAGCACAGTAGCGGCGCCAGCTTTGCCTGTGCCCTAGGCGGCAGAAGGTCCCGCCCCCGAAATCCTGCCCCCAACAGCGGCGGCGGAAGGTCCCGCCCCCAAATTTCTACGGGCGGCGGGGGCGCAGGCGCCCCCAAAATAGCAGTGCCCTAGGCGACCGCCTAGGTCGCCTAATGGGAGCGCCGGCCCTGCACAAGCACCATCAGCAAAAGCTTGAAAGAAAAAAAATTAGACTAGAATTTTCAAAGGAGCCTGAAGCCATTAGACTTCCAATTTCTACTGTTATTCGGGGCAGTTGATCATCTAACTCCCGCAGGCTGGGATTTTCAAAGAACCCTAAACCTTTATCATTCCCATTACATATAGGCATTTGTGATGGCACTGGCAAGGAAACCAAGGAGTCTGCACCTCAGATCCTTGAATTTAGCATGTCATTTTATTCTGAACCTTTAATTTGGCCTCTAGCTTCTTGCTAAGGGAGGAAGATCAACAGATTTGACCTGAATGCATGCAGGCAGCGGTGGAAAGAACACGGCCTTGCATTATAACAGAGCAGCTGCTCTCCCAATTGAGCATATTCATTGGACTCTCCTCAAATCACTCCTCAGGATCGGATTCTTCAGGGGGCTGGCTGCTCTCAGCCAGGATCAGACCCCAATTGTGGCAGAGTGAGCAGAACCTCAAGTTTCCTCTTGAGAATTGGAATTAACCTCCTATATCCTAGAAGTCACTGCAGCATCTGTGGGCTAGGTGCAGTAGGAGTTAATACCTGCTTGATCACGTCCTGGAGGTACCCAACCTGTATTTTTTCCTAGCTTGCTCTTTCTCATCTTCATGTAATAATAATGCTTAGCAAGTCTATAAGCAGCGACCGTTCCTTAGCTTGCACAAGAACCAGCCCTATTACCTCAGTGTTTAACAGAAACAGAGGAGTTGCAATAGTAATGCCACCAGCATTTCTTTTCAATATTCTTCTCCCTTTTTGTCAGAAAGCTGCTTTTGAACACTAATGGCCACAATCTGTTCAGGTTCATTACACTTGGTAGGTAGGATATTAATTGAAATGGCATTAGTGAATTCAGAAGATCTATTTTTAATCTGTTCCTCAGACAGGTTTTGATTTGTTTTCAAGGGCCTGCTCCTTGTTCTGGCTAGATTCTTGTAATGGGCTCATATATAGCCATGTTAAAAAAAAAAAGAACTCGGCTTCCTTACATATAAGGCAGTGGTAACATAACATTTAACAGTTAAAAGCATGTTCCTATAAAAAGGTTCCTAGTTCACCAAACCTAGCAATATCTCCTGACATTTGCTGTATCATGAAAACAAAATTTCTGCAGTCATTAAATTTCTGATAGATACAAGTAAGGCAGGTTGATGGTCTGACTAATCTGTGGGTTCATTTTGATGTTTGTAACCAATACTATAATAATCCCCACTATCTTTCTAATAATTACACTCAGATCAGTTTTGATAACGTTCAGTGGTTACATTTTTTCTTCTAGACAGTAGAGTAATTTCCTTATGATTTTAGATGCCAGTTTTACATTTGAAGATGGTTATTTAAACCAGACCAGTCTGAAATATTTTGCTTAATGTAGTTATGCAAAGCAAAATCCTATTAAAAATACATTACTCCCATTAATGTGGATTGTTCATAATTCTACATAGGCCAAATACTAAGAAATCCATCCACTTATTCTCAGATTTATAGTACTTCTGGAAAATGACACACTGATTTTGACATGATTTCTTAAACTAAAATATTTCTTTCTTGGTCAGTTACATCCATTATATATAATCAGTTATATTAATCATTATTGTGGCCTGATCTCTCAAAGTCTTTCAAGCTTTCTGCCAATTTGTTGCAATTCTGGTACATAGAAGTTAGTTTAACGGTGCCTTTGTCCCTATCCGTCGATTCCCAACCATAAAAATAAATAAAGCAGTAACAGCAGCAGCCATTGCCAATAACAGAATCAAGGTATAAGAAACAAATAATTGTTCCTGAATAGCAACAGTGAAACACTGTCAGTTAAATATGTCATTTGCACATGCTCTCTTCATCTAAATCAACAAGCCTACAATACTACTGACTAAGGACTATAGGATTCTTGGTTGGAGATCTCTTTGTGGTAAAGTGAAGGACATGCACACACTGAGCCTAATTTTGTCTTACACCTGTGTAAATTAGGAGTAACTCCACTGAAGTCAAAGAAGTCAAATTTAAAACTGACAAACTGAGATCAGAATCAGGCCAACTGATATAGGCAAGCAGATGGGGAGACTCCCCTAACTGGTTACATCTGATCTAGTGTCTGATCACCAGTTAGGCAGATACAGCAGTTACTTCATCTTTTTTTCCTTTGTAACCTTTGAACAAAGCTAAACCTTTTATGAAACTGACTACACTGATGGTAAAATTGTTAAGAATTACTTTGTCAGTTTAATCAATTTCTCCCTCATGGAATACCGAGATCTGATTTTTTCACCTGATTTTGTGAAGAAATTACTCATCACAGTTATCTACGAAGACACTGGATTAATCAGGGCACAGAACTAACAATCATTGTTTCTGGTAAATTGGCCATGCTAGCAGTCATCTCTTTGACAGAATTATTTTGCACACATCATGTGTAATGCAATTTCTCATTGATTCCAGACATGAATTGCACTGGATAGAGTCATCCAGTCTTTCATAGAATTATTTGGACCGGAAGAGAACTCTGTTAGAACATTTAATCCATACACCAGCCAGTGGCAATCTCTTTCTGGTACACTGAGTGGAAGCAAGGCCTTCCTACCAATTCCTGCATCTTATTAAAGGTCCCATTCATCGCCCTAATAGCCTGATTTTCAGCAATGCTGAACACCTACAGGTCCCTTGATTTCCAGTGGGACTGTGGATGTTCAACCCCCTTTGAAAATCTATTCAACAGCCTACATATGGAGGACTCAGGCTTGGATCCACAAAGGGAGTGGCTATCAACCGTTCCAGACTACTGTACCCTTCTCAGGAGTCTGATTTGACTTGTGTACCCCCAAGTTACACTTAAAGATGACTTGTTTACAAAATCAGACATAAAAATACAAAAAGGTGTCACAGCATACTATTACTGAAAAATTGCTTCCTTTCTCATTTTTACCATATAATAAAATAAATCAATTGGGATATAAATATTGTACTTACATTTCAGTGTACGGTATATAGAGGAGTATAAATAAGTCATTGTATGAGTTGATGTACTCCCTGGAAGACCTCTGTGTACCCCCTGGGTATACATACCCCTGGTTGAGAACCACTGCACAAAGGTACTTAGCTGTGTAACACCCACACTTAGGCACCTAAGTTCTATTTTAGGTGTCACTGCAAAGTTCAGTTCAGCTTCCACCTAACTCTGTGGCACCTAAACTCAGTCTGCAACTAAGATTTTGCAGTACAAGTTCCCTATGGCCCTAAGTTCCTACCTCTGGGCACATGCAGTACTCCCTCACTCTAGTGTCCAGGCCCCTGTCTCCCGCCTAAGCACCAGAGTGATCCATGAACTGGATAGGCACTCCTCTGCCTAACTCAGATGCGGGGCCTGATCAGATAGATGTGCTGAGAGGCTAACTCCACACAAAACAGATGGGGGCCGGCATGAGGGGAAAAGAGAGTTGAACCTCCTTATTACCTTTAGTCCAGTGGTTAATGCATTCATGTAGGATGTGGAAGATGCCTGGTTGACGTCTCCCCTCCATTTGATGAGGAGAAGGGATTTGAACATAAGTCTCCCAATTCTCAGATGAGTAACCTCAACCCTAGACTCTGAGATATTCTGATGTGGGGCTCCCTCAATCTCTGTGGTTGAACTTGTTCAATTTAATTAAATATTAACTGGGCCAGAGAAAGAGTAAGAATAACTCTGTATAGGCCCCTTACCTGAGAAATGGCAGATCCCTATTCTAATCCCTCATCATCATCAGGTGAATAGAGGACTTGAATAGCGGTCTCCCACATGCTGGGTGAGTGCTTTCAGCACCGGCTATAAGAGAGGGTCTCTTCCTCCTTACCTGCTGGAGTTAGGTGGCATCTGAACATGCCTATTGGATTGACCTCACAGGCAAACTAAGTGAAGGTGTGCTTATCTTCCCCTCATTCATGGATTACCACCTGAGATAGGTTCCTCCCTGCAGCCCGGACTTAGGCACCTATCTCTGTGAAAGGGGCAAGGCTTATGACACACACTTCTCCCTGCATTTCCCATTGGCTAGTGTAGGTGGCTTCCCACCTAACATACTGGTTTTGTGGATCACATCATTGTTCCTGTTATTTTCTAGATGCCTAAAAGTTAGGGGCCTAAGTCACTTTTGTGGATCCAGGTCTGAGCCCTCACAAGTGCTGAACATCTGCAGCAGATATCTTGTTAGGCTGCTGCAAAGCATTACTAATGTCAACATCTGGCTCCACATGCTTTCCCTGATAAATCAGGTATTTGTTTTTGTCTGGTTCTTGAATAAGAAAATAGTTCCACAAAGGGACAGTGGGGTTTAAGGATGAATTTCTAATATTTAGGCTAGGCAGAATTCAATTTTTAAAAAATTTTTGGTAGATAATATTGATGTTTATGTTTAAGCACATTTCTTTTAGTTTTATCGATTTAAATTTTTACTGCACACAATTATGGAGTTTAAGCATTTTTTAAATTTATTTTTATCCATTTAAATTTTCACAGTTGCAAGAAACTATAGGGGGCCCTGACAACAGGGGCAGAGGATAATTAATTACAGTAGATGTTGCTATTCAAAAAGTAAAAGCTTTATAACCATTAAAATACAATTTTTCAACATCATATGTCAAATATACAAAGTAAATATTCTTAAATCAAACTCTAATAAGTTCTCAAGCAACATTTTTCTTTCTTTGCCAATCTGTAAATTTCAATTATCAACCATGGCAATTTTTGTTGTCAATTTGTGTGTGTGTACAGTGAAATAGACATTTACTTATATTTACTCATAAAAATCTAATCTTTCCTAGCCTATTTATACTTATTTATACTTTTAGCACCCCCATAAATGATTTATAACCATGAAGTTGTATGCACTGCTAAAATAGGTAACTTGTAGCCTTTTCACTATTACTTTCATCTTTCTTTCCCTGTTCCTTTCTGTTTGTTACCTTTACGTGACACATCTTGTTTAATACTAGATTGTAAGGTCCTTGTGGCACAGACCGTGTCATTTTATGCATCTGTACAATGCCTGCTACAATACAGGTATGTCTCATCTTACGNTGGATAGAAAACTGGCTAGATGGTCGGGCTCAACGGGTAGTGATCAATGGTTCCTTGTCTAGTTGGCAGCCGGTATCAAGTGGAGTGCCCCAAGGGTCGGTGCTGGGGCCGGTTTTATTCAATATCTTCATTAACGATCTGGAAGATGGTGTGGACTGCACCCTTAGCAAGTTTGCAGATGACACTAAACTGGGAGGAGTGGTTGATACGCTGGAGGGTAGGGATAGGATACAGAGGGACCTAGACAAATTAGAGGATTGGGCCAAAAGAAATATGATGAGGTTCAACAAGGACAAGTGCAGAGTCCTGCATTTAGGACGAAAGAATCCCATGCACTGCTATAGACTAGGGACCGAATGGCTGGGCAGCAGTTCTGCAGAAAAGGACCTAGGGGTTACGGTGGACGAAAAGCTGAATATGAGTCAACAGTGTGCCCTTGTTGCCAAGAAGGCTAATGGCATTTTGGGTTGTATAAGTAGGGGCATTTCCAGCAGATCGAGGGATGTGATCATTCCCCTCTACTCAGCACTGGTGAGGCCTCATTTGGAGTACTGTGTCCAGTTTTGGGCCCCACACTACAAGAAGGATGTGGATAAATTGGAGAGAGTCCAGCGGAGGGCAACAAAAATGATTAGGGGGCTGGAGCACATGACTTACGAGGAGAGGCTGAGGGAACTGGGATTGTTTAGTCTGCAGAAGAGAAGAATGAGGGGCGATTTGATAGCTGCTTTCAACTACCTGAAAGGGGGTTCCAAAGAGGATGGATCTAGACTGTTCTCAGTGATAGAAGATGACAGAACAAGGAGTAATGGTCTCAAGTTGCAGAGGGGGAGGTTTAGGTTGGACATTAGGAAAAACTTTTTCACTAGTAGGGTGGTGAAGAACTGGAATGGGTTACCTAGGGAGGTAGTGGAATCTCCTTCCTTAGAGGTTTTTAAGGTCAGGCTTGACAAAGCCCTGGCTGGGCTGATTTAGTTGGGTTTGGTCCTGCTTTGAGCAGGGGGTTGGACTAGATGACCTCCTGAGGTCCCTTCCAACCCTGAGATTCTATGATTCTATGATCTGTACAATGCCTGCTACAATACAGGTATGTCTCATCTTACACTGGGGTTACGTTCCGCAGTCAGCGCCTAAAACGAAAATCACGTATAGTCAAAATTACATTGAGTGTAATGGCGGGTGGAANTGGGGGGACAAATTGTGGGGGGTCACTGTCACTTGGGGGAATCACTGTTAGTACCTTCTTTAATATCCCTACAGCACCTCTGCCCCAGAAACAGAGCCAAAGGAAATGGATGGCTCTATCTTAGGGCTTGTCTACATGGGAAACTTATAGTGGTATCAGATGTGAATTTAAACTGATATAGTAATTCCTGTATAACCCCCTATGTGGACATTCTTATTTTGGTATAAGAGTGCCATTTTTCATTTTAGCTTATGTTGCTTCGGAAGAGGTTTAAACTAACCCAGAAAAAGCCACTCTTGTACTGGGATAAGAGTGTCTATATGGGGGTTATACCAGTATAACTATATTGGTTTAACAATACTGGTATGGTTTTCCTGGTATATTTGGTAAAAGTTTCTTGTATAGACAAGCCTTTATTTTTCACTTTACTCATCAATTGTAGATTCAAGCTCAAATCTGAGGCCTAAGGACATTTGTGACATCTACAGGAGCGCCGCCAGCTTTTTTGCCGCCCTAGGCGGCGGAAGGTCCCACCCCCAAAATGCCGCCCCCGACAGAGGCGGCGGAAGGTCCCGCCCCCAAAATACCGCCGACGACCAGGGCGCCGGCGCCCCCCAAATGTTAGCGCCCTAGGCGACCACCTAGGTCGCCTAATGGGTTGCGCCGGGCCTGGACATCTAGGTTAGGGTTATAGGGAATAAGGGCTTAATCCTGTGCCCATTGAAGTCAATAGCAGTATTTCCATTGACTTCCATAGGTGATGGATCACTTCATATGTAATTTTTGGGTGGAAACTATTATATTTTAATCCGTGGTTGTATAATTTCTCTTGAAATAAACCAAAGTGAGATATTTTCACTTTGCAGCCTGTCCTGCTTCTGCTGTTATGGTTTTTCTCTCTCAGTCAATGTTCTGCACTCCGACACTCTTAGTTTCATACCTGAACCCTCTCTTCTCAGAATCTGTTTATTCAGTAATATTACCCCAAATTTTCTACAAATGGCAGAAAGTTCAGACTCCTTCATTCCTGTTTTTAGTCCAGTTAATCAAACACAGTGTGCCTTATCCCTATGTACTGACTTGCAGCTAATGCTGGAATTAGAGGAGCCCTATTTGCCAGTGACTGGGCAAACACTGGGAAATGAGGACAGTGATAAGAAGGAGCTTATGCTCTCCCCTCCCACCAAATACACACACCTCAGACAGCTGCTGGAAACTCACTTGAGAGCTAGCCACAGCTTGAGAATGGCTGGGCTAGTAAAATATTTATAAGAGCACTCAACAGCTTTGTACAAGATGAGCCATATGGCACACTGCTTTATCTACTACATGTGTGTGTGTGTACTTTTTGTAATAGTCTTTTTAGAGAAATGTAAGAAAACATATCTTCTACATACATCTGACTCCGAATCCTTCCCACACTGTCAAAATTCACTTAGGGCACAAACAAGCCTCCACCTTCCCTGTCTATCCTGGGCTGCTCTTCACATGTCCTCTGTTGTTAAGTCCCATAAAGATTCCCTTCTCGACGTACTAATACAGCATATACAGTATCTATTTATTTTTCAGCTAGATCAAACAGCACTTTCAGTTTTAATTGATTTTTGTTTGATCATTTCAAAGAAAACAATATAAAAATGTACAAGCTTATTGCAAGACCGAGGCAGCTGGTCTCTTACAGTTTCTTATTTTAAAAGTGAAATGCAATAAAGGAATCCGCCATCCGTTGCAATACGGAACTGGCTGAAGCTTACAGTGACCACTCAGCAGGTTTCAGAGGGGTAGCCGCGTTAGGCTTGCACAAGAACCAGCCCTATTAGTCCTTGTGGCACCTTAGAGACTAACACATTTATTTGGGCTTTCGTGGGCTAAAACCCATATAAGCTTTCGTGGGCTAAAACCCACTTCATCAGATGAATGGAGTGGAAAATACACGTCAATCTCCCTGGTCAATCAATAACAGACTTAAATGTGGCAATCCTTCAACAAAAAAACTTCAAAACCAGACTCCAACGAGAAACTGCAGAACTGGAATTAATTTGCAAATTGGACCCCATCAAATTCGGCCTGGGAGTGTATGGGTCATTACAAAAACTAATTTCCCCATACTGTTACTCACACCTTCTTGTCAACTGTTTGAAATTCACCACCCTCATTAACACTACAAAAGTATTTTTCCTCCCTTGGTATTCTACTGTTGAGAATAGCCCACTTTAATTGAATTGTCTCATTAGCACTGACTCCCCACTTGGTAAAGCAACTCCCATCTTGTCATGTGCTGTATATTTATACCTGCTACTGTATTTTCCACTCCATGTATCTGATGAAGTGGGTTATGGCCCACCAAAGCTTATGCCCAAATAAATTTGTTAGTCTCTAAAGTGCCACAAGGACTCCTCGTTGTTTTCACTCAGCAGGGGCCATCAGTTCTTCACATTGCATTGCACTGGCATGCATGTGGAGGTGACAGACAGAGCGTCTGATGTTTGCAGTGAGCGAGAGGTGCCTGCAGCAGTCACTCGCTCACTGCCTGGAATTCCTTGTCTCTGAAGGGGAGAGAGGCGGGAGGTGCAGGCATGAAGAGACAGAGACGGTAGGTGCGTGCATGCAGTAAGCGACCAGAAGCGGGTGCGTGCATGTGTTCAGCGCCTTGTCGCGCTCTCTCTGCACCCAGCTAGCGCACAGTCCCCGCCGCACTTCTCCAGCCTGGCTCTGCCCCGCCGCAAGCAGCCCCAGCGGCGCTGCATCTCTTGCGTTTGCACGCCGGGCTTTGGGAACATGCGCATTGCTGGAGCTCATCCTGCGCTGCCCGGACCGGCGGCTGCTGCTCCTCCTTCTACCGCCGCCGCCCGCTGCTGTCATTTTCTCCCCTGCGTGGGGGGCTGTCGCGGGCTGCTCCTCGCTGCCTGCCCCGCTCCGGGACTCTCCTGCCGCCAGCGGAGCCGCGCCGCCCCCCTGCGAGTGTTATTGTTAGTCTGAGTCGCGGGGAGCCCGCGCGCGGCTCGGCGCTGCTCCGGCGCGCGGGGCTAGCAGGGGCTGGCGCTGCCTTTGGAAGTGCGGGTCCCGCCGCGGCTAGCAAGGCGGCAGCCCCCAGCGGCGGTGCGGGGCCCCGGAGGGGGCTGGGGGCACCCCCCGAAGTCCCGGAGATTCCTGGTAAGTTGGTTGCGGTTTCCAAAGTTGATGGCGGGGGGCTGATGCGTTAGCGCCTGGTCCAGCCCTGTCCCCCCCCCCATGGGGGCTCCCGGTTGCTCCCCTGGGCTGGAGTGGGCGGGGCAGAGCGGGCAGGTGTGGCCCATGGGCGGCGGAGGGGAAGTGCTAGTCCCCACGGGGCTGTCACTCCCCACAGAGATGTTATTGCCAGGCAGGTGCGGTGCCGGCAGGGTCCCATAGGCAGCAGCGTGACTTGGGTTGGTGCCGTTAAGGGATCTTCCCTTTTGATGGCCGGGCTTGTGTCTGATTTGCTGGGGTGTGTGGGGTGTGTGTGGATGAAGCGCTGCTCTTTCTCTGGCGGGACGGGGGACTCTCTAGTGAAGGCAAAGCGAGCGGGGGGGAAGGGGCAGGTTTGCGTGTGTGTGATTCCGGCGCCGTGCACTGCTGGGGGGGGGGGGCGTAGCAAGGTGGTTGGATTAGCTCAAGCAGTAGCCGCGCAATGATTACGGAGCCACGAAGTATCGGATGCGCCTCTGGCCAAGAAATGTATTCTGTGGCGCTGTGTTGTATGATCAGTAGTGGGAAGTGCTGTATTCAAATGACTGAGGTTGTGACATAAGCCCACAAAGCAAAGGAATCCAGAGGGATCGTTGTCGCTCAGTCCCTGCCCAGAATTATTATGGGTAGAGCTCTCTCCTTTAGACAGGTGTAAAACACGGTCATGCTTTGGCAGCATTTTACAACGCCTCGCAGGTACAGATGACAGGAAGGTCCAAAGCGGTGAAGAATCAGGACCAAAGTCTTAAATCAATGTGTATGTCTTGGCTTGCACCACATAGGGCGATACACACAGCAGGCTGATTCTTTCAGCTTTGATTTTCCGTTCTGTTGTTGCTCCAAGTCAAATCCTTAACTATCGTTTAATTCAGATACAGTTACATTGTGACAGACTCCAGTTGGTTTCACAGTGGCATCTGTTTTTCGCATTGGAAACTCTTTGAACGGAAGAGATCACCAAGGGAGAGCTGGATCTTTTTTCAAAGCAGTGCAGAGAGTGTTACATGCACAAATTATACATAACAGATAATTTACTGCGTGCTTGGAACATTTTTTCTAATATTTTTTTAAAAAATCCACATACTGAAAAATAGATGTAACCAGATATTTGTGGAGCTTGAAAGTTACTTGCACTAATGGACCCAATTATCTAAATAAACAAACAGTGATTTATAGGTGGCTGAACTGTAAGACTTTAAATGATAGAGCTCTGTAACATTTCTTTTTAATCTGTCCCTGAGAGATTTGTTTGTAAGCAGAGTAATATATCAGCAGTGTTGCTGAATGCTTTAGTTGATTAAATTTGTAAAAGGAGTAGAGTTTGTTGTGTACTGGCTCAGTATTATTTCAAATGCAGAAAAACAGACAAAGATGTAGTTTTGGCAGAAAAGATGTTTTCCTAGCAGCCATGTTTCAATTGAGTTTATCTGATGTATAGAGTATGATGTTTAATTAATTTAGACTCAAAACAAAATAAGGGTTGCTTGTTGTCTTAAACAACATGTAGGCAAATTTTCAGCTGGTGTAAATTGTCATGGCTCCTTACTTCAATGAAGCTAAGACAATTTTTTACGTTAGCTGAGGCTCTTCCCAATAATCTCTGTGTGTGCTAGATTACACCTTCAGCAGTAGCTACTAGCTATTTGGGTTTCAATAGTATTGAAATAAATATTCAAAACATTCAATAAAGGGAAGTAGTTTGTTACCAGATTTATTTACATTGGGTGTAAAAACTGAGCTGAAATGTTAGAAACAAAGGAATTACTATGTTCATGATTTTTAAACAGTTTTTAAACACCTGTACTACTTTGTTATACAATTTATCATTATAGCAAAAGCTCCATGTTTTACTAAAAAAGTTATTAATCCAGATATGATGCTTATTTAACAAGAGCCCAATTCTGCGGCATGCTGAGCATCTCCTGCAAGTGCCAGTTGTCTTCAGCTCCCATTGGAATCAGTGACAGTAAAATGTACTCAGCACCTTGCAGGATGAGCCCAAGGAATTATTCTTCCATTTCAATACACATCATGGACCCAGGTGTTTCATCACAATAATATATGAATGTAAGATACTATGGCCTGGTCTACACTACGATTTTAGTTCGACTTTAGCAGCGTTAAGGAACAAATACAGATATACAGGTCTGTCTCATCTTACGCGCATTTAACATGCGTGATTTCGGCTTTGCGCGGTCGGCAAAAACACCAAAAAAGAGAAAAAAAGCAATTTATGTACTGTGTCTGTAGTGCGGGCGATTTCGCCCGCCATTAAAGTCAATGGGATTTTGACTATACGCGGTTTTCGCTTTACGCGCTAACCGCGGAACGTAACCCCAGCGTAAGATAAGACAGACCTGTAGCTCTTAAATGAGAGGTTGAACTGAAGGCGGCGGGACTGCTTGCATGAGTAAAGTTTGCAGGATCTGACCTTTAACAAGCTTAAATATTTTTCTAATTCCTTTTCTGAAATGCCATTTAATAAAAAAAAAGAATAATCCATAGTCTCTCTTAATGCCTTTCAAAATCCAAAGCTCTGCAGAAACCTAATTGCAAGGCATCTTAATGTGAATGTGGTTTTTATCTCATACATTGAATGCAGAGGAATGTTATCAAATAGCTTAAGCTCTAAATTTAACCTACCATTAGAATGATTTTAGTTTGATAAGGGGGACCATCTGGAGTCTAAATCGTAAAAAGAAAATACTGCATAATCCAGAGAAAAAGTGTATGTTCGAAAGAGCCACAATTTTTGGGATCTACAAAAACAAAGCAGTTGAGCTCCTCTCATTGGCTGTCCAGTGGTATTTAGGCAAGGAACACTTTTTCCAAGGGCTCTGCTGACTTCATTGACACACAAGGAAGTTAACAAATGATCATTTTTCTCAACTAATTGATGCTAAAAGTTTTTCCCACCAAGTTTCTCTAAGGGGATGACAAACAGTGAAGCTTTTCAAAAGTAGCAGTTCTTCCAGCAATATACTATTTAAAACTCCTCAAATATGGGGTGGGGGAGGGATGCTAAGGTTAGTAGACCTGGTACATTGTTAAACACATTTTAACACCCTGTTTAATAGAAACAAATCCTTAAGGTGATCCACAGTGTAACTGAAGGCAGTCCACAGTGAGATCCCAAGTCTACAACTGATAGTATGCAGGTCAACTGACCGGCTCACATGGGGCTGCTCTGACTTTAATGGGGTTTCACATGGGCACTGCGGTTCTGTTGAGTGCTGTCAGATGCAGGATGAAGGCCTTAATTGGGTAAAGCTATAGGCCCCAATCCTGCAAACCTTTACTCTTGTGAGTAAAGTAGTTCAGTGGGGGTACTCACATAGGAAGAAAAGGATTTGTATCTAAATATTTGCATTGCTGTATATCAACATATCAAACAAGAAAATACAAAGTACAAGAGATCTTACAGTGCAGTTTACTTAATATTAGGGCTGTCAAGGGATTAAAAAAATTAATCACGATTAATTGTGCAATCAAACAATAATAGAATACCATTTATTTAAATATTTTTGGATGTTTTCCACATTTTCAAATATATTGATTTCAATTACAACACAGAATACAAAGTGTACAGTGCTCACTTTATATTTATTTTTGATTATAAGAGTTTGCACTGTAAAAAGACAAAATAAATAGTATTTTTCAATTCACCAAATACAAGAACTATAATGCAATCTCTTTATCATGAAAGTTGAACTTACAAATATAGAATTATGTACAAAAATACTGCATTCAAAAATAAAACAATGTAACATTTTAGAGCTTGCGAGTCCACTCAGTCCTACTTCTTGTTCAGGCAATTGCTCAGACAAACATGTTTGTTTACATTTGCAGGAGATAATGCTGCCCGCTTCTTGTTTACGTCATCTGAAAGTGAGAACAGGCGTTCTCATGGCACTGTTGTAGCCAGTGTCACAAGATCATTACGTGCCAGATGCACATGCTTTAACTACCATTCTAGGGAACATGCGTCCCTGTTGATGATGGGTTCTGTTTGAAAACTATCCAAAGCAGTGTGGACTGACACATGTTCATTTTCATTATCTGAGTCAGATGCCACCAGCAGAACGTTAATTTTCTTTTTTGGTGGTTTGGGTTCTGTAGTTTCTGCATCAGAGTGTTGCTCTTTTAAGACTTCTAAAAGCATACTCCCTCCCTCTCATTTTGGAAGGCACTTCAGATTCTTTAATCTTGGGTCGAGTGCTGTAGCTATCTTTACAAATCTCACATTGGTACCTTCTTTGCGTTTTGTCAAATCTGCAATGAAAGTGTTCTTAAAATGAACAACAACATGTGCTGGGTCATCACCCGGGACTGCCGTAACATGAAATATATTGCAGAATGCGGGTAAAACAGAGCAGGGGACGTACAGTTCTCTCCTAAGGAGTTCAGTCACAAATTTAATTAACGTTTTTTAATTTTTTTACCAAGAGTCATCAGCATGGAAGCGTGTCCTCTGGAATGGTGGCCAAAGCATGAAGGGGCATATGAATGTTTAGAATATCTGGCACATAAATACCTTGCAACGCTGGCTAGAAAAGTGCCATGCAAATGCCTGTTCTCACTTTCTGGTGACATTGTAAATAAGAAGTAGGCAGCAGCATCTCCTGTAAATGTAAACAAACTTGTTTGTCTTAGCCATTGGCTGAACAAGAAGTAGGACTGAGTGGACTTGTAGCCTATGAAGTTTTACATTGTTTAGTTTTTGAGTGCAGTTATGTAACAAAAAATATATATACATTTGTAAGTTGCACTTTCAGGACAAAGAGATTGCACTACAATACATGTAGGAGGTGAACTGAAAAATACTATTTCTTCTGTTTATCATTTTTACAGTGCAAATATATGTCATCAAAATATACACTTTGATTTCAATTACAACACAGAATACAAGATATATATGAAAATGTAGAAAAACATCCAAAATATTTAATGCATTTAAATTGGTAGTCTCTTATTTAACAGTGCGATTAAAACTACGATTAATCACAATTAATTTTTTTGAGTTAATCGCATGAGTTAACTGTGATTAATCGACAGCCCTACTTAATATTAATGATAATTAGCTTTTTACATTTGCAGAGCACTACATTAATCCTCACAAGACTCCCCTGTAAATTCATAAGTCTTACAATGCGTATTTTACATATGGGGAAGTAAGTCAGTGGTATAGCAAGTCAGTGACAGGACTGAGATTATCACCCAGGAGGTCCTGATCCCCAATTCTCTGCTCAATCTACTAGACACCACTGCCACTCCATTTTTATTTACTTTTATTCATTTATGTGGTTTGAATAAATGTTTTTAAACTAACATCAATAGCAGATTATCAGGGCAAATGAGCACTAAATTGCTACGTCCCTGTTGTGTCATATGCAAAGAGTGTTCACTTTAAAAGGTATGAGTGAACAGTAAATGTGAAAGATAAAGATAAACAGTGTTCATCTGTCTGGAAGTATGCTGTGAGAAAGTATAAATGTGTAAGAAAAGCTCTCTCCATGAATGCGTCATTTAAATGTTTACATAACTTAAGGATAATACTTTGATATAAAAGATAAGCATATACAAAATAATTTTAGGATTCCTGCCAAAGGCTTCTTTTTATTTCCAAACTAGCTGGGGATGCATCATATCACTGGGCATGGCCAATAATGTCCTAGTTGTACTGATTGTCAAGTGCTATTTCAACAAGACATTGCGCAGAATGTTTGGTTAGTGTTGACATTTTATTTCTACTTCCTCAGTACTGGCTTATGATCTATTGTTCATAGTAATTGTGAAGAAAATGAAATTCTGTCCACATAAAAATATGGAATAGGGAAATTATTTTTTTCCTTCAAAATGAGGATATGGAATTAGGGAATTAACATAAAAGTTCATTTGCTTACTCACTTGGTTTGCTAAGGAAGCTCATGCTTAAAACAAATTGTCTTCCCGCAGAAGAAATCTTAGTGACATGTTGACCAATTTGAATATTCAAAGACCCTTTTGATGTCTTCAGATCATCAGTTTTCAAACAGTGTATGACAAATCTAGCTCCTTTTATATTATTGCTACACCTCTACCCCGATATAACACGAATTCGAATATAACGTGGTAAAGCAGTGCTCCGGGGGGGCGGGGCTGCGCACTCCGGCGGATCAAAGCAAGTTCGATATAACGCGGTTTCACCTATAATGCAGTAAGATTTTTTGGCTCCCGAGGACAGCGTTATATCGGGGTAGAGGTGTATTTATTTACTGTAGCATCCATGATGTATTAGGTGCTTTCCAGGCAAGGTGATGTCTAGGTCATGATCCTTTCCTGCCCTGAACAGCTCAGAGTCTAAGAAGAAAAGCTCTCCTGTGAGCAACCAGAGAGTTCAGAATTTTACTGTGTGGATCATTGATTTCATAGCAGTATCACAATTGTATATAGGTGTTGTCCAATTCTTAAAAATGGATTTGAAATGATACTTTTGTATCAATGTCCATCAACACGTATTTTACTTTTATGTTAATATGTTTTCAGATATTCATATATTTTAGCTAATACTGACAGATAATGTAGATTGGTTGGAGTAAAGCTGTTGTCACCCGATTTCAAGAGCCATTTGTTCTACTGTGGTGTGATACGGTAAATGTAGATGTTCCTTAAAGCTGCGTAATAACAATGAGTAATGGCTAACATTGATATATCACATTTTATCTGAACACACACTCTATAAACTTTTACAAACTAACTAATAAAAGGGTTGAAAGTGGCAATTGTTTAATGGTACATGGCAATGCTTAACTGTTCAGGACAGAATGAGAGGGGGCTCACTCGTCTAGTTGGGGGGGGTGAGGGTAAAACCCAATAGAAGCATTGCTCGTGACAGGGGGAGGCCAGACAGCATTCTGAAGCACTCTCCTGCAGTTGCCTTAGGATCCATGCAGAAAGTGCCTTCTTTCTCTGAAGGATTAACTAGCCTTGCCCAATGTGCCAATCCCCAAACCCTCCTTTTAGAAGGAGGCATGTGGAGGACGCTCCAGGAAGGAAGTGAACCTTAGGCCTTATTTACACTACTGTGGTAAGTTGACTTAAGTTACACTACTCCAATTACGTGAATAACATAGCTGGAGTCGATGTAGCTTAAGTAGACTTACAGTGGTCTCTACACTGCACTGCGTCAACAGGAGACGCTCTTCTGTTGACTTACCTTACTCCTCTTGTTCTGGTGGAGTACTGGAGTGGACTGGAAAGCTGTCTGCGGTCGATTTAGCGAATCTTCACTAGACCTGCTAAATTGACCCCCTCTGCATCGATCATAGCAGTGTAGATTCCCGGAAAGTGTAGACATGGCCTTAGGAAGTTTCTTGTATACTTCCTCCCCTTCAGCTGCATAATTCAAAGCTTAATGAAGTCAAGAAAGACTCCCATTGATTTCAGTAGGCATTTAATCAGCCTCTATAGCTGGGAATTGCACAGATATTTCTGTAACTCTGAATGTGGCCTGTTATGTTCTGTAGTGGTCTGGCTTTCATTTCCAAACTTTCTCATCAATTATTTTCAAAAACAGAATTCTTAAAGTATTGCAATCAGTAAATTTAGCAAATGGAATGTTCGAGTTTTGGCACTATTCCACTGCATGATGAAAGTGACCACCAGTCAAAAGATAAAACATATGTGCATCCATGTGTGCATATATATTTATACTTTGCAGAACAACCAACAGGCCAACTTTGTTTGTTTAAAGTGTCTGTTTAAAACATTTTGAAAAATGGAAAATTTAGAAGAGTTTTTGTACAAACAAAACAAAATCTCTCCATTTTGGGGGGAAAAGGACAACTTTCATCAATATTTTTCATTGATCAAATTCCAGCCAACTGTACTTTATTCTCCCGGGGCAAAACCTGTAGGAGTAATTTATGGCATAACCAGTTTAAGAGTCTGTAAGTCAAAATGAATAAGACTTGACTGTAAGAAAAGTTACAGAAATTCTGCAATATGAGATTATATTATTCCCCAGTCTTTATCATCTCTGTAAAGCCTCAAAGTACAGTTTCTGTTGATGGATCCTAAAAGAAATCCGCAAGGTGACTTTAAGACTTGCAGACACTTTGTTAGAGAAAGTACAGTACTATTTTATTAATAAAGTCCAGATTTAACTCTCATTTCTTGGTGACTTGTATAGAAAACCAATTTAGCTTGTGTACAGCTTGTGTACAGTACTACTGTACCATATGTAGAGTTTAAAGGTATTTAAAAAAACCCACTCAGCTGCAGATGCATTCATCTGGGGACTTACTCATAAATAATTGATAACCCGCTGAAACAAAATCTCTTCATTACTTCTTGGAATGATCACCTCTTCCCCCTTGAACTCATTGTTCTTTTAGAAAGTGCGACAGTGCTTTAATTAAGGCATAAGGCAGCCTTTTGTGTTCCCTGCAAAGGGCACACAACTAAACAGCATAAATGAAATGCATGACAAAGGATAAACATTTTATTGTCCTGTGGAGAAATGCTGTGTTTTAATGTGTTGGAAGAACCACTTAAATACTGTATTTGAAACTTCCTTTCATCATATCACAGGAGTGAGTTCTTACAATGGATTATTAAATCAATGAAATGTTGCTAATGTACTGCAATATAAAACATCAAATTAAGGATTATTTGGTGTAATGGAGCAGTTGTAATTACAATATTAGGGCTTGACCCTGCCACCTCCTACTCCCATGAAGAATCCATGTTCCTGTGAGTAGTCCCATTGTTGATTACAGTGGGACAATTTGCATGAGCATGGATTCCTCATGTGAGTCAGGGTTTGTAAGACTGGGCCTTATTTATCAGCCACAGAAGCACAATGATAAAATTGCCTTCTTTCAAAAAGCCATTATGCTGCGTATAGATCTAATAAAGTATATTTGTGATTTAATTTTACCATTTATCTTATTTTTAATGGAAAAACTGCCTAGCTGTAAGGAAAGAAGTTCATCTTACTGATGACTTGATTGCTTTAGAGTTATTTGCCAAGTTCTATAAGAGTTTTTAAAGCTTCTAATATTTGCTGCCAATTTCATAGTCTAACTTTGTTAATGTACAGGAAATGTGAAGATCACATAATTAGAAGAGGAGCCTAACAAATCTTATGGCTATTTTAATGCAAGGTTTCCAATATTACTTTTATTTAATTGAAAGGTGAATGCTATAAAAGCCTTGCCAATCTGCTGTTTCCAAACAGCAAGTTTTAAGGAGTGACAGAAATGTAAGCACCAGTGTGCTAGTCCCAGATCTCAATTTCAGGCTTCACAGATCCAACTTTTCCTCCTGGCTATAGCAGGAGTGTGCATCTGTGGCCTCCTATGGATTTATGTCTTCTAAAAGATATTGTTTGTGACCAAATGAAGAAAGGACAACTAATTCTCTCTGAGATTAAAGAAAACCATCCTATCCCTGCAAACAAAGTTATTTAGCTTGCTGTTGTAACAGGATGTGCAGTGCTTCTATCTTAACAGAGCTCTACTATGTTAATTTATGGCACTGTATTCAGAGTGCCTGATTCTATACCCACTGAAGCCAGTGGGAATTTGGCCATTGAATTCAGTGGCAGCAAGAGAGGGTCCATATTATTTACATTGTTTTGATTACTCACTACCTAGGGGGATCATTAAAACTCCTTTCCCTGCCAGCCAACTTAAACCCAACTCAGCTCTCTGGAACATCTTCCTCCGAATAATCACCCCATTAACACCACCTGTATGTTTCCTCTTGATTATTGATGTAATGTCCGTTCCTGCAAATCCTTACTCACATGAATAAATATAAAATACAAGATTCAGGAAATGTTTTTTGACAAGCAGATTCCTTACTAGGCATATTAATACAGAACTCTGAGTAATAATTCATTTAAACTACAGTACAGAACTGTATTTCCCGCACCTGTCAGAAGCAGTGCAAAGGTTTGCGGGAGTTAGGGGTAATGGAGGAGCTGAGGGAGAGGTAAGTAATTGCTGGGAAGGAGCCTGGATATGAACTTGAAGGGTTGTTGGGTATGGGTAGGAAAAGTATGGAACGGGTTTTGGGAGGTGGGGTGGAGAGGGATTGTTAGGGAGTGCCCCCCATGCAGACCCTAGCTGACCCCAACTTCTCCCATTCAGTCAGGCACATCTGCTCCTGTCCCCCATGTGTCCCTGTACCGCCATGTGTCCTTGCACTCCCTGTCCATGTGTCCCTCCACCCCCACTCAGATACCCCCTCCCCCGTCCCCATGTGTCCCTGCATTCCTATGGGTCCTTGTACCCTCTTTCCACGTTTCCCTCTACCCTCACTCAGACATCCACTCCCCCCATCCCCATGTGGCCCTGTACCCGCCCCATCTCTATGTGTGTCTGTGCCCCAACTCAGCCATCCTCCTTCCCCCTGTAGCTCTGCACCCCTCCCCCTCTGCCCATGTGGCCCTGTGCCTCCACTCCCATTCATCCCCTGGTCTAGTCTGTCCTCTCCCACTAGCCCTTATGAACCCCTGTCTGACCCTGCAGCAGCCACACGCTGTCTGTCTCCCCATAGACCCTGTCTCCTGACCTTGCCTGACAGGCGCTGTGAAGAAGGCAGGCTCTTTCTCTTCCCCATCGTAGCTGTGGCTGGCCAAGAGCTGCTGCTCTGTTCTAGCACCACAGTGCCCGCTGGTGGTTAAAAGACAGAATTGCAGCAACTTTTCAGCAGACGCTATTTTCTGCACACACACAAAAATTAAAAATATGCATGGTACATGAAATATGCACACATGCAGTGGTGCAGAATTCCTCCAGGAGTATTCCCCTCTGCATAAGGAAGGATCCAGGTCTTCAACTTGGAAGGAGAGGGAGTCAAATGATTCTGTGGCATCATCTCCCCTTTCCCTTTCCAGGCCTCACATAGGCCACCCAGAAGGCCAGGATGAGGGGCCACTGAATCGGTCTCCCTGGACCATGTAATCACAACACCCCATGCATCTTATACAGAAAGGCTCTGGCTACTCTTCCTTCCCATCGTCTGGAATAGCTTCAACATGAGTGCTAAGCTGCAACCCTGCTACCAGTCCTGGTTTGAGGGGTTGATTTCACTTCTGCAATTCTTTTGCCTTGCACCAGCATAGAGCTTAATTACTTGGACTTTATATGAGTGAAGTGGCTATCACCCTAGATGAATATATAGCAAATATCTATCATTTTTCATGCTAGTAAAGTCTCTCTACATTAGGCATCAACATTCAGACTACTAAGATAAACTTGTTACTAGAAAACCAGAAGTACTATAAATGGCTGAGTATGATAATTATCAAGAATATACATATTTTATAGATTCGCCTTCCCTCCCCTCCTTAGTGAGTACCGTATATTTTAATTTTCACTTCAAGCATTGCTATAAGCCTGGGTTCAAAAGTATCTCTCACCTGGTATCTCCTAGTTGTTTTAAAAAAATACAGTAACTAGAACTGACTGCATTGTGTGTATGTTTCCCAAATATGAAAGCTATGAAATGCCTCTTCATATTATGGGCAATTATTCAATATAAAAAGTACATTGTTTTGTGATGATTCTGTTTCAGGAGGTGCATTGTTTTGATCTGTTTTAATATACAAGATTATATCATTTAATTTAGCAATGTCAGAGATTGTTAATTTAATTTTCCTTTATTCTTGTTAAATGCAAGATAACTGATCCAACTCAGTGGATGATTTGAGCTAACACAGTGGACGATTTGAGCTATATTGTTTGCAGATCATTCATTATTTATTAATCTGACACATTCGATGAGGCATACTGTAGATCTGATTGTCTAAGGAGAGAACTAAGGGGAAAATGAATACAGGGGAAACTAGATATTAAAATTCTGTTTTGCGCTTTGAGAAACTGTCAAACTATTGCATAATTTTAGTATGTTTTTTAAGAAAGGAATTTCCTGTTTAGTCTTTCAGAATATTGAATAGTCAATTAACACTTAAAGTGTTAGAAATAACTCATGGCTAGTTGGGCAGAATATCTCTTTCACAGCTTTTTTTTTCTGCGTTATTTGAATAGGAACATAACACAACAATCAAACAAACACAAGAAGTTAAAATGAGTAATTTGAAGGGGATATTTTACAATTGGCTTTTTTGTCACAACCTTAACCTTCCTAATTCACTGACCTAGTTACAGGGCTAAGCCATTTATGACATGCAGTGGTTTGCCACGAGTACTGTAGTCTAAGTTAGCCTTTTCAAAGAATGGTATTTTCAAAAATTGGCCTCATAAAATGTGTTGTAATAAGCAGTGCACTCTGACAGTAGTACTCTTTCCTCCTGCCTTTGTATAGCCAGATAGATGTTTGGATATTTCTCGTATGTGTACCTTCACAGTTCCACGTATCCTGGATACAATCAGTAATGGATTCGTAGAATAAGCTGCTCACATCTACCGTTCAGTGGAGTATGTAAAGAGTATTTCCTGATTATTTTTTTAAATGTACATTTATTAGCTATTGCGGTTTCCTCCATTTGTGACTCTCATGATCTGAGGCTTTTCTGTATAGATTAACATGTAGCTCAAGGGAGTAATAATTTTTGAGTCCTTATTTGAAACCTTGGAATAAGTCTACATTAGTTAATAGTTTTAGTAACCAAAAATAATTATCTTTGATTTTAAAAAAATGTTCAGAATTTTTCCATAGTACATTGTAAAATTACTTTGTTTTGTTTATTTTCTAACTGCAAATATAATTTCTTTGTATCTAGATAGATCAATATGTTTAGAACAGGTTATTTAATATTTTTTTAGTACTTCGGGTTGGTGACTTTGAAAAAATCTGTTACTTTCCAGTAATTTAATAGATTAAAGCTATCAGGAAATCGGGAAATGTTTTTTTACCCTAATATTTTATATAAATGTGTGTTACAACAGGATCCACTTAACTGGGATACCACAGTGGCCAGTCTGCCATCCCAGTTAAATTGATGTCCCAGTTATGAAGAGACCCCACTTCATTCATTGGCTTCAGTGGGAGCAGGATTTGACTCTCACTTTTTGACGTGACTGTTTAGTTTCATAACCTTAATACACATGAAAATTAGCTGTTGTATTTTAACTGTTGTGGGTAGAATCCTGAGGTCCTTCCTCAGTTTACTCAGTCCTTATTCTTAAACATCTCCCATTTAATATAGAAAATGTGTATAGATTAAATGGGGAATAATGTTGGAGAAATTGTGGTGAAAGAGGAGACTTGATATACATATATGATGGACATGTCCAGTCATTAAACAGTACTGGGATGTATTCATAACCAAATATTGCAAACTGTTGGGTATTTATTACCACAGGATCCTTTGGTAATCCTCTTGGGGCTTCTTAGTGGAAATGGTCACGCTCAAAGATATGAAGAATTAAGCTCTCATCTGCTAGTAGTTACTAGACTACGGATAGGCTCTCACTGGTAAAAGAAAAATTGTCCAAAATTAGAGGAATTGTTAAAAAACAACAACAGGTTGTTATGGAAAAAAATCACACAAATTACATACCCAGCAAAATAGAAAGAGGATAAATAGATACTTAGGGTATGTCTACACTACCCACCGGATTGGCAGGTAGTGATCGATCTATCAGGGATTGATTTATCGCCTCTAGTGTAGACGCGATAAAATCGATCCCCGATCACTCTGCCGTCGACTCTGGAACTCCACCGTGGCAAGAGGCGGATGCAGAGTCGACGGGGGAGCGGCAGCAGTCGATTCGCCGCCGTCCTCACGGCCAGGTAAATCGACCTAAGATACGCCGACTTCAGCTACGCTATTTGCGTAGCTGAAGTTGCGTATCTTAGGTTGACACACCCACCCCCAGTGTAGACCTAGCCTTAGATACTGCCTGCAAAAATAACCCCAGCAGGCCAGTCCAATATATATATTTTTTAAACTGTTAACGTTTGATAGACATGCCTGGCTTGATAAATATGAGTTGTCAGTAGTTTAACTCAATTTAATAAAATCCCCAAAAACAAAAGTGGTGTAAAGCAGCTCACTCTGTAATATTGAACCCCCTTGCACCCCTATGACTCCCTCATACCCAGACCTTCCTGCCAAGCCTCATCCTCTCACACTCAGAAAGCCTCGATGAGCCCAACTCCCTCTGCACCTGGACCACCCTGACGAGCCACCCACACGTGGATCCCCACCCCACTGAGCCCCACTCCCCCAGCATCTGGACCCCCCATTAAACCCCTCACACCCAGACCCACCCGCTGAGCCCCAACCACTTTCACCTGGACCCTCCTGCAGATTCCCATTACCATTGCACCTAGACCCTCCAACAAGCCCCTGTGCATCCAGATCCCTCCCCCGACACCTGGATCCCCCACTGAGCTGCCCGCACCCAGATTGCCCCACACAGAACCCTCTCAGCACACACCTGGATCCCCCCACACTAAGCCCCTCCACACTTGGATCCTGCCTTGCTGAGCCTGCCTGCCCACACCTGGTGCACCTGGTACAGAGGGGCAGGGCCCTGGGTGTTTCTGGGGCAGGCCCAGTTCTTGCACTGTGTCAGGGTTGGGTGCAGCCTCACTGCTGAGTCCATGTCCCGGGGGGAGCTGCACAGTGATCTCCCACCTCTGTGCAGCCAGTGGCCTGTGCTCCCCAATGCCATGCTGGAGCCTTCACATTTATTTGACAAATAATATTTGGCAGAATTTTGCAGAATTTTAAAATATTGTGCACAGAATTTTTAATTGTTTGGTGCATAATTTTTAGTATTTTTGGCACAGAATGCCCTCAGGAGTAACTACTTCTAAAGGAACTTAAGAAACAGAGATTTCTGTACTTGAAATCTGTCTAGAGATAGTTGTCGCATTTCTCCAATATAGTTCTAAACACTGAAAGTGCACTGTACTTAATTAAAACAATGCTCCTTGCATTGCAACGTTAGTTGATAGTTATTTCTTCTTAGTTTAATCTTTATTTGGAAACTGTTGTATAAAAACAGCCAGTGCTCAGAATGTCATACGTGTGTAGTGAAGAATTTAATAACCCTTTGGCACCAACTGTATATGTCTCAATTAAGATGAATTTATGCAAATTGAAGCAATCCTCTCCAAAGAGCCTGGTGTAAATAACTCGTTTGTGTGCTGGGGAGCTGTGTCTGAGGAGGGAAGAAAGGTCTGTGGGGGGAATATTACCTTTGGCTCTCTGCAGATGATGCTCCAGCCTAAAGGCAGGAGGAACCTCTGTGGCCGCAGACCATTTGCTGCAAACTTAACTTTGCCCCCTTTCACCCTTCCACATAAACCTTGTTATCAGATTAAAATCATGACTGGTGTGGAGAAAGTAAATAAGGAAGTGTTATTTACTTCTCCTCCTAACACAAGAACTAGAGGCCACCAAATGAAATTAATAGGCAGCAGGTTTAAAACAAAAAGAAGGATTTTTTCACACAACGCACAGTCAACCTATGGAACTCCTTGCCAGAGGATGTCGTGAAGGCCAAGACTATAACAGGGTTAAAAAAAGAACTAGATAAATTCACGGAGGATAGGTCCATCAATGGCTATTAGCGAGGATGGGCAGGGATGGTGTCCCTAGCCTCTGTTTGCCAGAAGCTGGGAATGGGCGACAGGAGATGGATCACTTGTTCTGTTCAGTCCCTCTGGGGCACCTGGCATTGGCCACTGTCGGAAGACAGGATACTGGGCTAGATGGACCCTTGGTCTGACCCAGTATGACTGTTCTTATGTTTTTATTATTTTCATCCAACGCTAGTAATGCGGACAGTTGGCATAGTAGTTGCTTACATTGGAATGGGTTAGTGTAGTAAAACGTTGTATGTAGACTGGTGACTAAAGGAGATCATGGAAGGTTGACATTCCTAGGGAGGCAGAATTAAGATTGCAGTGCATAGCCTGTGGTGTATGGTAGTTGTGGTAATGATAAGGTGTGTGCCTGTGGATGGAGAACTGGAGAGTATGTGCTTAATTTTTCATTTTCTTGCTTTTGTTGGTTTGTATCCAGTATGTTGTTACTAATTACTTCACAACTAAGTTCTTGTTTGTTAATGTCTTAGTTTTTTTTAATGCTTAATCAGAAGGGGAGGGCAAATGTGGAGGTAGAAATGCAGCTGAAGACAAAATGTTTGGCTGTCAATAAATTAGGGATGTAAAAGGTTAACTGGTAAGCAATAGTCTTACTGGTTAACCCGCCTTAACTGTTAACCCTGGGCTGGGCGGCTGGCTGGGCCGGGCGGCCTTATGCCGACCCGAGTGGCCCTGCACCGGCTGGCGCATCCAGAGCCACGCCGCCCGGCCGGTTTGGACCCAGCCATGCCGTCTGGGTAGAGCAGCTGGAGCCACGCCACCCAGCTGGAGCAGCGCCGCCCAGCCAGAGCGGGCCTATTCACGCCGCCCGGCCAAAGCAGCCCCAGCGGATTAGTCCCAGACCCAGCTGCTTAATCAGTTAACCATTTCAATGACATATTTTTAATCGTTTAAACAGTTAATTTTTTAAATGGTATTTACATCCCTACAATAAATATACATGAACCTTTAAGAGCTGTCAGGTGCATGTCAGCTCTTCTCTGTTGTAGAATAAAATCTGATAGAAAAGTCTAGCCCCTGATGGTAACAGTTTGCATGAACTTGGCCCACATCAATCAGGTTTGTGTTCACAGTGCACAGACTTTCAGTTGTAACAGCTAAAAGTTACCCAGTATTTTAAAATAAATGCCAAACCACACTGCAGGAGATTGACTCAGATCCACCTCTTTACGATGTTTTGTGGGGAGGTACTCTTTAGGTACCAAAGATGGGGAACTGTCAAAGGGGAGTTTATTGGAAGAAACTGACAAATAGCAACAAGTCTCCAGAACTGTATGGTGACACACAAGAGTTCTGAAGGAATGTAAGAATGAAGTAATGGAGCTTCTAACAAAAGTATGCAGTCTCTTATTTAAAATCAGCTACTGCACAAGAAGACGAGAAAAGCAAATACTGGCTGGGGACTCTTATGAGTCTCCATTTTCCCTTCTAAAAGGGAAGACTGTGATGCATCATGGGCAATGGAGTTCAATCAGGGATCCCAGTCTATAGATGAGAATGGGAGCAGGAGTCACTCTGTCTTCCATGAGGTGCTGCAGCGGCATTTCCAAATAGAAATATTTTTGGTTTTGAATTGCTGATGAAAAATTGACATTTTTGGTGGGGGGAGGGGTGGGAAGGAAGGGGATATTTTTGACCATGGTCGTCTATTGTTTAATGAATGGGTGGTGTCAGGACCGGATTAAGACCTTTAAAGGTCCTAAGCACTGAAAAGATTATGGTGCCCCCCATATGTAATTCAAAATAAAAACAATACTATACCGTAAAATAAAATTGTATTTTTCAAAATGACACAAAACTTACATATATGCTGAAATTAAAATAGCTTCTTTCTAGATTTTCTGATTGCAAAATTCTGGATAAGTTCATCGAAGCTGACTCGATGAAGCATGTCCGCTTCCATACACAATAGGGAAAGTGAATCAAGTCTGTCCTGACACATGGTTGTTCTCTGAGGGTTTTTTATTCTTTTCAGCTGAGCAAATGAGCGTTCTGCGGAGCAGTTAGTAATCATCAATGTTAGGAAAATACATAGTGCGATCTCTACATTTGGAAATACACATTGTATTCCGTCTGTCAATATTGTGTCATGAAGATCAATGTGACTGAATTTCATTTTTCCTGTTTCATTAAACTTTGCGCACATATAACAATGGAACTGCCGTACTTCTCCACAGAGATTCATGTTCAAGTCAACAGGGTATGAGTCAACTAGCTTTTGGGAATCTTGTGAATATTGTTCGTCAGATAAGTCCATATTGTCTAGAAAAGAAAATCTACTTGATACTTCTTTGTACACTTCATACTTTGTACACTACTTGATACTTCACTCTCCTCTTCATATGAGCTTCAAGTGTATCAATTATAGCATAGTAAGTAGTTGCGCGAAATTTGTCTAGGATTTAATGCTGTTTCTGTTGCACTGCTATCATTTGCTTGTTTTTTCCTGATTCGCTTGCGGGACTGGGCTTCTTTGTAGTTAGTGTCAGGTAAGATATCTTTTGATATGTCTTCAAATCTTTCGAAATCATTCCTCAAAGTGTGTAAGTGGTCTGCTAATGATTGACAGAGGTCTGCACATGTTTTCAAATCCAATTCTTTTTCTTGGAGAGCTTGACTTGTATGGTAAAAGTGTTGTAAAATTTCATTCTACATGGTCAACATGAATACAAACTCTAGTTCTTGCATCTTGTTTGCAATGTTTTCTGCCTCTGGTATAGTTTCTCCCTTTTGTGATTGGTCTTCAGCTATTCTTTCTAATGCATCTACAATCTTTGAGTAGGACTCCAGAATTGCACTTGTTGCCACTGCATGTGTCTCCCAGCGAGTATTAAAAAGAGATTTCAACACACGATCATTGCCCAAATATGTTTTAAGAACTGCCCATCAGTGTGTTGAGGCAGAGAAAAATGTATAAAGTAACTGGACTGTTGAGAAAAACCTTAATGCCACCGGACAACAATCAACAGCACTGCGGCCAACAAGATGGAGAGAGTGAGCAGCACATGGTATGAATATGGCATATTTGTTCTGTTCTAAAAGCTTATTCTGCATTACTTGATCACGCCCTGACATGTTGGCAGCGTTGTCATAAGATTGACCTCTGCACTTTGAGAAATCTATGTTGCAAACTTGGCACAGATAATGCAGTACTTGATTTGCCATTTTTTCACCAGTGTGGCTTTTCAAATTGAGGAATGTTATAAATCTTTCAACTGGTTTTCCATCTGTGGGAGACACATATCTTAGTACAATACTCAATTGATCAATATATGAAAGATCAGGTGTAGAGTCGACAGATTAACTGAAGTACTCAGCAGTACTTATTTCATCCACAATAGCTGAACGAACTTTGTCACTCATTAGACCAATGAGTTCATCACATATTGTCTTGGATAAGTATGATGGGTTATCTTTGCCAGCATTCCCATATTTTGAGATATGGCCTGCTAAAAATGGGTCAAACTGAGCCACAAGCTCCAACAATCCCAAGAAATTTCCATTCTGCAATGATCCAAATGTGTCATTTGATCCCCAGAAAGGCAGACCATGTTCAGCTAATGTTTGAATAACAGCTATAACACGCTGCAAGACATGTTGCCAGTATTCACGCTCCCCTTTAATTTGTTCTTCCAATTTTTGTGTCAATCCAAAGCCTTGTCTTCGATTTAAATATGTCAACATTGAATCTCTGTGAGTAATGCTATTTTCATGTTGTTCAATTAAAACAGTATTCCGCCAGTCACTAAATCCATCTGCAGCAAACCGGGATGTTGAAGATTTATATGCAAAAAGTTTGCAAACGAAACAGTACACAGACTCTGTTGATGGTGAATACAGTATCCATTCTCGAGTGTATTTCTCACCATTTGCTTTCATGCCGAAAAATATTGTTTGTGGACAATATCTTGTTTGTTTGCCATTGGTAAAAGTCTGCCGTGATTTCTCAAATGGCCCAGTGTGGTGTTGACAGTCATTTGGTCCACGATCTATCCAGTAAGCTACATCATCGGTACTGAAATCAACCCACATACCAGGATCTTTTCTTCTATTATTTACAGTATGAGCAGGTTCAGTCTCTGACACATCCACACCTCCTAGAACAATGTCTGTTTTACCACCAGGAGTAGGATGATCAGTTACAGTCTCTGATTTCCTCGCATTATTTCAATCTACATTAGTAGGGGGCCCCCCTGGTTTAAGTGGGGATAAGTAATAAAAAGAGAACAGAAAAATGGGGGAAGAGTGTGTAGTGGAGTGTAAGGAAGTCTAACAAAGTTCTGATTTTTCCCGTGATGACTACTTCGATGTTTTTTTTTAAATATGAAATATAAAAAATTTTCCCCAAAAAATCTCTTTCTTTTTTTGGTGCCCCCTGTATTGCTGGTGCCCTAAGCACGTGCTTAGTCTGCCTATTGGGTAATCCAGCCCTGGGTGGGAGCATACGGCAGAGCTGCTTCTATCCTGGGCATACCCAGGCCCAATTCTTTTGACTTTTGCTCCTCTCCTTCCACAGACATAGGTGCATCAGTCCTAGTGTGATTAGACCATGAAGTCCTGTCTCTAAGCCTATAACTAATTTTATTGTATAAATCCATACTTGCCAAAAACCTGTTCGCTCCTGATAGGTTTGTGTCTTCAGGTTTTCTCTGACTTGAGTGAGTGGAAAAGAATAGCGGAAAAAATGGGGGGTTAGCCTCTTGGATATTTCATGAGATGATTGTATTATTTATAAATTATTTATGACTTTGATTCTACACACTTTCTCCCCAGGTTATGTGTCTTGTATAACTGAACAGTATGATTTACCTTAAATTGCCCAGCTGACATGCTTCATGAATCTCTGTACACTCTACTGGTTCTGTTCTCTTCTCTGGCCTTCACTAGTGGATAAGAGATATTTGCAGAAAGTGATTTTTGCATGTAAATGTGTTCAAGCCAAAGCTCCAGAGCATATTGTTATAACATATGTACAATCCCCTAGATTTGGTTTACTGTCTAACTCAGTCATTGAGTCTATTTATTTTTTTTAAATTAGCACTAAACTAAACACTGTGTGTGTTTAGTCTTTAGGGGTCACTTTTATGGCAGACTTTACATCCTTACTTTACTAACAGGAATTTTAGTTATAAGCTGGGGACACACCAGTTGGAAGTAATGGAAGAGGAGAAGGACCTCGGAGTCCTGGTTGATCGCAGGATGACTATGAGTCGGCAATGTGATGTGGCCATTAAAAAAGCTAATGCGGTCTTGGGATGCATTAGGCGAGGTATTTCTAGTAGAGATAAGGAGGTGCTAGTCCCGTTATACAAGGCGTTGGTGAGACCTCATTTGGAGTACTGTGTGCAGTTCTGGTCTCCCATGTTTAAGAAGGATGAATTCAAACTGGAACGGGTACAAAGAAGGGCCACTAGAATGATCCGAGGAATGGAAAGCCTGTCGTATGAAAGGAGACTTGAGGAGCTCGGTTTGTTT
>QXTE01000038.1:4596292-4683831 GCA_003942145.1 Platysternon megacephalum | reverse complement strand
TTCTATGATTCTATGATTCTATACTATTTTAAGGCCTCTCTTTTCTGGACAAATTTAGAGAAAAGCTGAAGCATAAAGGGTCTTATGAGACAGGATGTTGCATACAAATGGCTGTATTCTTCTACTGGTCTGTTGAGAGGGTATATTAGTATTATTAATGGAGATTATCCATGTAAAATCTCATACATATATACTGGACTGGATTATGCTCCCATGTTTATGGGAGTTTTGCATTTGACTTACATTGGGAGCAGGATGGGAAGCCTGTAGTGATGCAAATTAGAGTCACAGGGCCATATCCTCAGCTGGTGTAAATCAGCATAGCACCACTGAAATCAATAGAGCTACACTACTTGACAGTCTGACCCTTGAAGCATATACACATTTCACTTTGAATATCCTGGGAGGAGCCCAGTTGTTATCTTCCTGTGCACTCAAAATTCCGATTTGTCTATTTGGGATTGGGAATTAGTGTGCAAATTAGAGAGAGATGATGCTCCACATCTGGAGGCTTATGAAGTACATGTGAGCACACTACAGCAAGAGCTGCATTTAAACCCTAAGGAGGTAAGGCAACTTTTGAATACTATAATGACAATTTTGAAATTAATTTCTAATCTTTTTGTAATTACCCTTTTTGAGTTCAGTAGGTGCCTCACTCTCACACACACCTACCCATCCACCAACCATTCCTGGTGTCCTTATGTATCAAGTCTTGTGTTGGAATAGTAACAAGAAAATCCATGAAAGATGTAAGAGACTGCAGCCAAATCTGACTGAATAAGATACCAGTCACCAGAGTCAGGAAGTATCATGAATGATGACATCTGTCAAAGTAGAAATGCTCCTCAAACCCTTCAATCCAATACCAGAGTAGTGAGTTTCTTACCGCAAATACCGCTGAAAATGGATCTTTGGACATTAGTTGTTTTGCTGTCTTGTTTACCTGCAATTCACTTGCCTCACAAACTATAGTTCCTTTGAAATTCTTCCCCTCTTTGCCATCTTGGGACAAAGTGCAGTAGCAAGGCAGGGGTGAGGACCAACTTAGCCCCCACTTGCTCCCTGTGATCCATTCCCTAGATCAGGGGTCGGCAACCTACGGCACGCGTGCCAAACATGGCACGCGAGCCGATTTTGGATGGCACGCCGCTTCCTGCCAGTCCCAGCCCCGAGCCCCACTCAGCGCCCCCGCCCACCGCTCTCCCCTGCGGGGGCAGAAGCTTGGTCCTGCGGCAGCCAAGCTTCCCCCTCCCCCACTTCTTCCCCCAGTGTGGTGCCTTCCTGCCCCTCCTCCCGCTCCCTCCCGAAGATCAGCTGATCGCCCGGGGAAGGGGGGCGGAGCCGAGCCGCAGCGTGCTCGCTGCTCCGTAGAGGAGACAGAGAAGAGGTAGGGACGGGGCCTTTGGGAAGCGGGTGGAACAGGGCATATCCCTTCCAGCCCCCTGCCCTGAGCCGCTCAGGGCAGGGGGCTGGGAGCACCCCCACACGCCGCGCACCCCAGCCCTCTGCCCTCCCCCCTGAACGCCCCCCCCACACCCCGCCTTCTACCCTGCACCTCCACACACACCCAGCCCTCTGCCCTGAACCCCCCCAACACCCAGCCTTTTGCCCTGTACCCACACACACCTNAAAACGTTAAAATGTACTACCGGCACGCGAAACCTTAAATTAAAGTGAATAAATGAAGACTCGGCACACCACTTCTGAAAGGTTGCCTACCCCTGCCCTAGACCCTGACACTAGTGGAAAGGAAGGAGTAGAACCAGGCCCCAAGAATCTCCATCATATATGGGCTGGGAGAAGTAGAACAGGATTTCGTAGAGGCAGAGTTAGTCCTGGGGAGCACAAAGCAGCTGCAGTGAGCTAAATGTGTAGCCAGATATTGCTGCTCCCTTCATAGCCTTTGGGCCCCAGGAGATGCTGAACACTTTGTGCAGATTGGTTTTGTCCAAACCTCCTCCCACCCTTCTTACCTGCTGTTCATCTTTCTTTCCATTCTTCCTCCCCCCCCTTCCATCACCCTCAGTAATCTTCTTCCCCTTCCTTTTCTCTTCTCCCTTGCTCCTATTAACCTCCTCCTGCCGTTCCCTCCTCACCTCTCCTTTGCCTGTTAATAAAAAATAAGTAAATTAAAAGATGGAACTAACAAGACACGCACTTGTCACCCTGATCACTTTGTGTGTGTACATATCCATATCCTCTGCTTCTCATCCATTTTTGTCCTTTTATATTGTAAACTCTTGAGGGTAGGGTTGTCTTTTCATGTGTTTTAGAAAGCTCCTGGCACATTTTGGGCCTTCTGTCATATAACTAATATATTGTTAGGTGATATTCAAGATACAAATTAAAAAAAAGAGAGGCAAATTCACTGTCATTCAAGTAGTGTTAATACCATGCAAGTTAGATTAACTTGACTTTGAATGAAACATTAAATGTTATATTCATATCATTTGTGTACATGTAAAATATAATAGTCTTGTAAATAATTAATTTCTGGCATTTTACAGTTATGAAGTATGTCTCTTTTGCATATTATTTTGTGGGAAAGAGTTGTTCATTTATTTGAGGGTGACAGTATTTTGATCAGGCATATATCAAATGCAAAAGTTTGAGGGTTTTTACTTTGCTGGTTTCTATAATTACCAGATAGCTAATATGAGCTTGCCAGGTCCAACATGCTAATGATTGCTTTCTAGCTTTTAGAAAGACAGAAATTATATAGTAGCTATGTCTGAACAAGATTCTGCTACAATAGTGTAACTAAAACATGTGATACTGTGCTTTCTTTGCATTGCAAAACATACATGCTGTCCCTCTTCTCTCAATACAGAAAATAATAAAGTCAAAGGTAAATTTACTTTAGTAGTACTCAGATGGCTATGGGAATGCTGGGTCATCAATAATAGATGAACTCTGCAATTTTCTGACACATCATGGGGATGTATCATGAATCATTTTCAGATAAAAGGTAAATGTTCTGACTGTCTGATTTTACTTCTCTTACAGTGCTGCATTTTTCTGCTTTGTTTGCAGATTTCCCCAGGCAAGCGCTATACAGTTGAGAAGCAGTGCATTTTCTTCCTAGGTTGCCTTTACTGAATTGACTGTGTAGACTAAGCAGCTTGATTACTTAATTCTGCTTAATTACTTAATTACTTAATTCTTACTTAATTACTTAATTCTGCTAAATCTTCAGCATTATGTATGAATCTTTTGTGTTTGGACCCGATTTTACATTCCAAACAGCATGTTCACCTCCATTCTGTGCTGAGCTGTTTAGAAGAATGTAAAAACAACAGTGCACAGAGAACATTCTTAAGTATCGCACATGCTTGCTTTTCTGCAATCGGAGTCCAAAACTAGACTAATGGGGAATGCAACATATTGTTACTATGTTGCCAACCATCTTACACATGTATACAGTGGGTCTAAAGGATTTTTGTACAGTGTCTAGTTTCTGGAAGAATGGTCTGTAGCTTATGTTTTCTCTTTCAGTATAGTAAGGTCTTTATGATTACTGCCATTACATTGGGCCTACAAGTGCAAATAGCAGTATTTGAAGTTAGCAAAAGGCAGGCGGTAGGAGATAGGTGAAACAAGAAAAAAATGCACAAAATGGAGCAGCTGCAGTTTAAACAGATAATCCAGAGTTAATGTTGAAAAAAAATAATTCTAAAACTACTGAAGGATTTTGTATTTGTTTCTCCATTTCAGCAGTAAAGTATTGTAGGTGTGAAGTGGAATGAAATTGACAGAGTATTACTACATTTGGGACTTTGCAGATATGAGAGTGTAGAGAACGGGTTACTCCACTCCTGGGCGGGGGGAGGGGAATCAGGAAAAAAAATTGGGTGTGCCACCTTAATTCATCCCCCTTGTGCGTAGGGATTATGATAGAGTATTTAATTACATGACCACAGAACAATTTTCGTTCCACACAAGCCATGCCTCATTCAGCATACACAATGGACTGTGCTCACTCAATGAGTAAGCTATTCAATATTTTGTTTTCTCCTCATTGTTCAGTGTGGCCCCATGCCTTATTTATGGCACTATTGAAACTGTGCTCTTAAGAAAGAATTATTAATTTCCTCATGGGTATTTCTTCATCACTATAGTATCCATGTGCTTCAGAAACATTTTTCTTTTTTCACAACAGCTCTATGAGATGAGGAGCTATTACCATCCCTATTTTATACATGGGGAATTTTGGAACACAGAGATTAATGTCAAAAGTATCTACTAATTTTGGGGGCCCAATATGAGACACCTAGGACCTGATTTTTCAGCATTATGTAGTCGTTTATAATATGTTAAAAGCACAGCTTTCATTGACTTCAGTTGGAGCTCTGGGTATTCAGATCCCAGGATCTCAAGGCAGGTGCCCAGAACACAGAATTAGTGACCATCTATGAAAAGTTTTGTTTAAGTGACTTGACCAGCATCACATAGGAAGACAAGTACACAATCCGATTCTCCAGGGCAGCATTCAGCTGCCTTATCCATAAGAACATACTTTCTTTTCTTGCAGTCCCCTGCCTTGTTCACTACACTCCTTGCAATGTCTGCTAGAAATGAAGTAGGAGTCCTGTGGAAACGACCACCTGCTTGATTATACAGTCCTGATTCATCCCCCAAAGCAGGTCCTTCCTGTGCATTAAGTGAGGCTCAGGGTCTAACTGACTGCCATATTTGGGGTCAGGAAGGAATTTTCTCCCAGGTCAGACTGGCTGAGACCCTAGGGTTTTTATTTGCCTTCCTCTGCAGCATGGGTCATGGGTCATATGCAGATTTAAACTAGTGTAAATGGTGAATTCTCTGTAACTTGAAGTTTTTAAACCATGATTTGAGGACTTCAGTAACTCAGCCAGAAGTTAGGGGTCTATTTCAGGAGTGAGTGAGGTTCTGTGGCCCACAGCGTGGAGGAGGTCAGACTAGATGATCACGATGGTCCCTTCTGACCTTAAAGTCGATGAGTCTGCCCTGGGACTTGGGCATTAGTATGAGATCCCTGAATGAAGGGATTGCCTGCATGCTGACTGGCCACCTCTGATCTAGGGCTGGTGTATGTGTATAAATAAAACAAATTACACTTAGTGATGTAGACTCCAATTATATTTGGATTTCCTCTTCCACTGGATGCCCACGTGCTACTGCTCAGCAGAAGGGTGACACTGTGTCTGAAGGAGGGGGGCAGCAATATTATACAACATGCATGACTGCTGAAATGCATATCTCTGGATTGTAAAGGGTAGAATTCCATTTTGAGTGATGGTCCCTATGTGGATTCCACTGTGCGTGTGTATGCACTCCATGTGCCTGGGACTGGAAGATTTTGTTTAACAATGTCCATTGGTCCACTCTCCTGTTCCTCACGCTCCCATGAGAGTGTATAAAGGCAGTGTGGACCGACTGTCTTTCCAGTTTCTTTCTACTGCAGCATGGGTCTGAGACAGAACCCCTTCAGTGTCCACAGAGAATAACCGCAGAGGACTTTGACATCCCTACTATTTGGAATATCTTCTTTCCTTAAAGCCCTTACGGTGAATCCACTGTACATAGTCTTCTATAAGGATAACATTTCCGTGTGGCTGCACCCTAAATTTACCCCCAAAGAGATCTCAGATTTCCATCTGAATCAGACAGTCCACCTATCTACCTTCTTCCCCAAACCACACACCACTAATGAAGAGAGAAGCCTGCATTCCCTGGATATCAGTCAAGCAGTGGCATTCTATCTCCAAAGAACAAAGCCATTTAGGAAATCACCTCATATCATTCGCAGAACAAATGACAGGGGAAGCAGTCTCTTTCCAAAGACTTTCCAAATGGACTGTGGGATGCAGTCTACTATGTTATGAGTTGGGAAAACACTCCACCACCACAGGGCATGAGAGGTCACTCTACAAGAGCCCAAGCTGTTTCTGTAGCCTTCCTTTGAGATTTTCCTCTTGCTGAAATATGTAAAGCGGCTACATGGGGTTCAGTACATACCTTTTGAGACATTATACTTTAGTCCAGGCTGCTGCAGCTGATACATCCCTCAGCACAGTAGTCCTCCTGTCAGCAGTACCACAGAGGTCCTCGCACCCTCCTATGCAATGAACGCTGCTTGTTAGTCACCCACAGTGGAGTACACACGGATCATGACTCGAAGAAGAATGAAAAGTTACTTACCTAATACAGTAACAGGATTCCTTTGTGATGTGTTGACTTTATCTGTGTTCTACTGCCTGCTCTCTTTCCCCTCTGCTTCAGATCTTTATATATAGATTCGTGGTAAAGAAGGAATGGGACTGGCAGTTGGTCCACGCTGCCTCTGATGCCCTTGGATTGGAGCACAAGGAGTAGCAGAACGCAGTCACAGAGCAATGGACACTTAGAAAAACTCTTCTGGTCTCAGGCACAATGGAATACAAGTAGGGATCACATAGTCTCAGAGAACTCCAGTTACAGTACAAGGTAAGCAACTTTTTTACTTTTAGAGCAATCCCATCAACCTTATGCCTGCCTTCGTTTTTGTATTTATTCCCAGATAGTCTACAAAATGTACACATGCATCCAAGTGAGTAACAAAAGTGCTTTTTCATGTCAGTGAAAGAAGAAGAGAGAAACTGAGTTGAGTGAGACTTTGCCATGGTATTTAAACTGTAAATATGGGTTTTTGTATAGTTTGTCTTTTGGATATTTTGCAGGAGGCAGAGCAGGAGAATATGAATGAATGTGCATTTAAGTCATGTATGAGCTACATGATAGATGAAGAGAGTTTTTGATGGCTCCATCTGGCTAGAAGGTTCTGTGTGATCTATTTTCTAACAGATGGAGAATAGCACTTAGTGGAGCCTTTTGAATATAAAAGCACTGGCATTATTATAGTGTGGTATCATTCAGAGCCCCCATTCCTTTCAGAGTGACAGGTGATGTTGCTGGTATGTGTGAGATAACTGATTTTCCCCCTGCTGCACTGAACATGTGCATGCCAGGTTTCCTTGCCTATGTCAGACCTATCCAGTTTCCTGTCATTCCTCACTGCAACAGGAGCTGAAGGAAAAATAAAAAGCAGGTTCCCATTTGGAAAAAACATATTTAATACAAAGACAATTGCGGGGGAAATACATGTGTTAAAAGTGTTTAGACACTGGCTTGGGTTTCTGTGCAACACTTTAATAGATATAGAAAAATGAATGAATTGAGACTAGTTCAGTCTTTCCTAAATGTGCAGACTTCTTCTGAAACAGCACTAGTAGTTTCTTTCTCTCACCCTACTTCTACTTCCCTCCACCTCCCCTTGTGTATACAGAATCCCATTGAGTAACCCTGCCCAGGATCTGCACTTCCCGGCAAGATTTCATTTGTTACCATGCAACACAGCAACTGGGCCTCTTAGCAATCTTGTATCTAAACCAGGGGTGGGCAAACTTTTTGGCCTGAGGGCCACATCTGGGTATGGAAATTGTATGGAGGGCCATGAATGCTCATGAAATTGGGGGTTGGTGTGTGGGAGGGGGTGAGGGCTCCGGCTGGGGGTGCAGGCTCTGGGGTGGGGCTGAGGATGAGGGGCTTGGGGTGTAGGAGGGTGCTCTGGCCTGGGACCGAGGGGTTCGGAGGGCAGGAGGGGGATCGGGGTGGGGCAGGGAGTTGGGGAACGGGAGGAGGTCAGGGGTACAGGCTCCAGGTGGCGTTTACCTCAAGCAGTTCCTGGAAGCAGCAGCATGTCCCCCCTCTGGCTCCTATGTGGAGGTGCTGCCAGGTGGCTCTGCTCGATGCCCCACCTGCAGGTGCTGCTCCCGCAGCTCCCGGAAGCAGCGGATTGTCCCCCTTCCGGCTGCCAGACGGAGGCACGGCGCTGGCCAGGCAGCTCTGTGCACTGCCCTGTCTGCAGGCACCGCCCCTGGCCAATGGGAGCTGCAGAACCGGCGCTTGAGGCAGGGGCAGCGTGCAGAGCCCCCTGGCTGCCCCTACGCATAGAATTGGGGGGGGGGGGGGGAAAACAGGCCGCTGCTTCTGGGAGCTGCGCAGAGCAGGGCAAGCCCGCAACCCCACTCCCCGGCAGGAGCTCGAGGGCCGGATTAAAAGGCCTGACGGGCTGGATGCAGCCCCTGTGCCGTAGTTTGCCCACCCCTGATCTAAACCCTTCTCCATCTCTCTGGGGTTGATTCTGAGCTTCTTCTCTTGGGCTTAGAATGACAATCTAATGTAGTCAAATGCATGTGTAATGAACTAATGCAGCCTTAGATAATTGCACCCAACTCTTGTCCTCAATGAGAGTTGTGTGAAAGTATCTGAAGGCAACATTTGAACCATAGATTTGTATCTGTGTTATCTATTGAATTGTGATTTTAAGATCCTGCTTGCATTGGGGAAGAGTGAGGAAGGGCTATGCAGCAGTTGGGAGTCCTGGTTCAGTCAGAATTTCTCTGGTGTTCTGGGAATAGTGGAAACTTGCTATACTTTTTCTAGGCTGCAGGATGTGCTGCCCCCTGCATCAGCTCAGCTGGTACATGACAGAGGAGTATAGAGTCATGGTACTGCCTCTGTCCAGCACTCTTGGAGATGCATCATCATTGGGCTAGACTGGAGCAGTACTTCTTCTCTTTGCTTTATAGCTGGCTGTTTACCTCCGACTCCCCTTAGTCCTGGACCCACACGAGGTCACTCAATTTTTTTCTGGCCCATAATGTCGTACAATATCGAAATTGACTAAATGATAGCTTGCTGAAGTGCTAATAGCACAGGACTGGATTATGGTATTACCACAAGCCCTGCATAATGAGGACAGCTTTCCCCTTGCTCCAGGAGGGAGGTACGGGGAAGTAATCAGTGCCAATCCTTTACTTGGTGCTAGTGTAACCCATGCCTGGTTGGTGTGGCACTCTGTCCCCCTCCCGCGGCAGCTAGACCAGCTAAGGATTGATGAGCCTGCTATAGCCTTGGCTGAGAGACGTATGTCTTTTAGCTCTTGCAGTAGATGCTTGTGCATTAAGCTCCACTGGTCCAAGATTTGATCCCGGCCGACGCCGATCAGGGTCTTTTGGTGTTACAGTTGGTCTGGACTAGTTCACCTGTGCGGGTCAGCCCACTGTTGGAGAGAAGGAGGGTCCACCCACCTCCCACCCAAATGATTAGATGAGTAGTGGCCTGCAGAGGCTGCTCTGCCCCCACTCTGTGACAATGTGGACAGCCCATGCAAGGGAGGAAGGAGGAGCCTTATGCCCCTTGTTGCTTGGGTGGCCGGTACTAAAGGTCACAATTTGGCCCATAATGCTTTTTCATTTATGAAGCAGCCACCTTCTGACCCAGAACTTGTATAGTCTTAGGAGTCAATGTACTTACATTTTCACCACTGCATTTCTTAAATGTCCACATCATATCCATTTGAGAGAGCCTGTAAAACCCTACCTAATGTATTCACATGCCAAGTGAGCCCCTTGGGCTGGATTCTAACCTGCATGCATACAAGCAGCGAGTGCCATGTTGTTTGGAAATCCAGTATTCCTCCTACACGAGCGCAGCTTTGAATTTCTCAAAATGTGGGATGATGAGTTCCTGCACACCAATGATTCACCTGCAGTGGATCTCCTGAGGGCACCTTCCATGCCATGTCACCACTGCCCCCTTCACTGGGACCCCAAAGAATCCCCTAGTGTTGGATTAAAAAAATAAAAACTCAGAGATTGTAATGATACAAGAGCTATAGGTAATTTCTCTCGTGTTCCTTCACTATCTTGAGACATATCCCAGATTCATTGTGAAACAGGAACAATACATGACAGTTCACATTGCAGTATTTGTGGTTATAAATGTCATACCTCAAGAATCTGTTACTAGGAAACCAGAGGTCAATGGAGCTACATTATGCATCAGAAATAAAAATGAAGATCTCCAGCTCTTGTTTACTATTTTCCTAGTTTTATGCCAATATTACTCAATGTTTTGTTTTGTTTCATAAATAATTATGGGTTGTGTAATCTCCCTTTCTTTTCCAGTGATAGGAAACATATCGTTAATATGTGAAACTATGTATGTGATTGGTATATTCTATTGAATTTCTGCCTTGGGTTTCAATATTTTGGCTTTCTTTCTGACCTGGCTAGATTTATTTATTTTTGTTAGTCACAGGCGCCTGAGATTTTTTGTCATAACATTCAATTTGATTTTGTAACTGACAGAATTTCTACTTGATTAATTGTTGTAGCTGTACTGCAGGAACAGCACCGGCAATGATGCTTTATAATTGCTTACTTTGCCTTTGGTATATTACCAATGCTCATTTCATTATTTATAAATTAATTACAAATGCATTCTTCAGGGGCAATAAAATATTCAGCAGACAGGGCTAGACTAGTAAGAGGTGGAGACACCCCCTGTCAATGGAGCACCTTCCTGCAGAACCAGAGCACATTTAGGGTATAGTCCAAAACTCGCCTCTTTGCTTTACCTTTTCCATTGCACTCATTAGAGATTCTTTTTAAAAACAATCATTTTATCTGCTCTTGGGGCTGCACCAGAGAAGAATAAATACAAGACTAATGCAGTTCCTCAGTGTTTGTTCTGCTCTTGGAAAGAGAAAGAAGAGAAATTTCAGGTCTGTTGGTAAATATAAGGCCGCTGACCAGTTTCTCCAGGAAGCACTAATTTCACACACAAGGACCTTGCAAGCCCTTCCCTCAGGGCACAGTTTCTTAATTCAAACAAAAACCTCACAAAGTAACACAGCAAAGCTATTCCCCTGGCCAACACAGGCTGCAGGGGCCCAGAGGCCTTTTATCTGCACCTCACTCTGCTCCAAGGTCAGAGGTAAGTGTTAGCCTCCCTCCTACAAATCCCCTTTGACTGAGCTCTCTCAGCCTTTTTTATAGGAATCAGCTGGGTCTGATAATCAAACAGGGCTGGCTGGCCCAGGCCCTCTGGCTCTTAAAGGGCCACCCTGTTACAGTAAACCAGTCATTAAAATTAATACAACTTTGTGAGGCACTTGGATATCATGTTGATGGGTGTAGTTTAAATAAACAGAGCTTATTAAAGCAGTAAAGATGTAACATTTAAAACCATGTTAGCTGTCTTTGGTATTTTATCTTCTCCAAAGAATTAGTCCGTTAGGAGAGAAATTTCAGGTAAATATAAGGCTGCTGACCAGTTTCCCCATTGCTGAATGTTATATACTGTGTGTTAAAAGTAGGACGGGGTAACTTCTTTTCATAAACAGGATAACTTTAAAGTTGAAGTGAAAAACAATTGCTTTGACCTTGACAGTGAATGTGGAAGACCAGCTTTGTAGTGATTGAGAATGTAGCTAAGCAACAACTGTGTAGTATGTTTGTATTGGGGTATTTTTAGAAGAATTCTTCAATAATGGAGATGCCTGGACTAGCAAATAGAGCTGAATAATACATTCTGAGAATATTCTCACCTTTGTGTGTGAAAAATTTGACTTGTAATGCACATTAACATTAGCCATAATTTATGCTTATGTCAGGAGAAAAATACTGTTTGAGCATATCCTCTTAAAGCCTGAAAAAATGATCATCCGTCATTGTCCCTCAAAGCTTAGGCTGCTTTAAACTTTGTTTCTCTGAAAATTGCCTGTGTAAAAATGGCACATGTTGTGGAAATCTAGTCTTTTTGTGTATTCAGAGTCATTTCTGCTTATTTGAATATTAAAAATTGCTTTTTAAATACTGTTAATAGCACTGAACACCCAGCAAGGATAAGGCCTTCTCTACGCCAATTTAACTAAACTAGTTTAGAAACTGATTTATTTAAAGCAGTGCAAGGGCCTGGTGTGGATACTCTTATTTTGGTTTAAGATTGCTTTAAATTGATGTAAGAAGTCAATTCCTTACAATTTAAGCCAATCCTTACTAGGCACTTCTAAACCTAAATAAACGCTGACACAAGGGGCTGCACTGATGTAGCGAAATCAGTTTTAAAACCCATTTAGTTAAATTTTCTCATGTAGACAAGGTCTTGGATTCTATTCCTTTAGGTGCATAATTAACATAATTGCTTACTAAGTCTAATCAGTTATCCTGTGCAAACCCCATGAGGGTAGTGGATTTATACAAGTGTCATTGAAGCATAGTTTGAAGACAGTGTGGTTGCATGGCAGTAAACTATTCTAACTGTACCTGCAGGATCCATATTACTTTTTTACAGTGCATGAGAGAGAGAATAAAAAAGCTAGTCTCATTTTTTTATCCAAGCTGTAAAATGCAAAAAAATAAGTGAAAAATATAAATAGTAAACTTAGTGAATTAACTTTTAAATTCTTTAATACTGCAAGGTGCTGCTAATAATAAGTTAGGAAATATGTTGTCTAAAAATATTTGTACTCTAAGAGTCTCCCTTTAAATTGGAAAAAACATGAGAAAATAACTATCTGTTTTGTTCCCTCCCCCACTGTTCTATTCTTAACTGGATTCACATGTTTAGAATCGTGAGCTTTTCCTTCTCTATTTTTTTGACCAGGAGCATCCATCAATGCTATAGATCACTTGAACATCCGACCTTACAGAGACTGCAGGTAATTATTTATATAACTGCTTTTTTTGTTTGCTCTGGAGGTCAGGTTGGGTTTAGTTCAGTCTTATGAATGGACACCTGTAATTTATGGAGGTACCAGTTCTGACCAATTAAACTGGATAATAACATTACATGCAGCTTTTATGGAAGTGGTTACTTATGGCTTAATAATCCTGGATATGCTATGTAAAAACTCAAATTTACATCTGCATTAAAAAAAGATTTGTGATATGTTTTGCAAATGTGGTCTGGTGTGTGTGTGTGTGTGCGCGCACGCTCGCATTGCTTAGCACAGTGGGGCCTCAGTCCATGATTTGGGATATGTAGGTACTACAGCAATACAAATAATATTTTTGATAGATACCATCTAAACATGGTGGTAAGATCATCTATAATTTTACACTTCACCGAACAATTTAAAGTTGTCTTTTATATAGATCTGTTTCATATCACATGTGCCTTCGGAGTTCTGTTTTTCAGTCATGATGGCAGTATTTGATTCTGTCATGGCTCAAACTCCTACTTTCAGCCCCGACACTAATCTCATTTGAGAGGAAAAGATCATGATGTGTGCATGGCCAAAAATTCATTGAATTTTCTGTCCCTGTGTGAAGAAAGCTGTCAATCTTTAAGGTGAAAAATCAGATCTATAAAAGGAAAAAAAATCAGGAACTGAAAGAGAGCTTTTAGCTTACCATAAATAGTAGAACAGAGCAGAAACCACATCACAGAAAACTACTAACTAGGGCAGATCTCTCTTCACCAGACAGCCCAATAGATTTTCTCTAGACTCATGCAGGCACGTACTTCCTGTAGCAGCTAAAGAAGAGCTAATATCCTCATTTGGCCAAGTTTTCTGTACTAGGCTAAAAAGAAAATGTGCTTTCCTTTAGTTACCCCTTTGGGCAATTAGCTTATTAATATGATGGTTTCTACTCTCTGGCCATAGAGTCACATTACTTTGGCCAGATCTTTCCTGTCCAGATGTAGAACTAGTGAGCTTTTCCTTTATTTAGTGTGATTAATAGAGACTGAAATATATAGTTGAGGGAGATTTAATAGTGTGATATACATTGATTGTGCAAAATGGCAAAAGAATAAAGTGGGATGAGGCTGTGTAACTCCTTGGATAAAACACTGTCTTTCAGTTTTGGGACCACAATCTAAGTGGGACATATTTGCAGGTCTCAGTGCAGTTCACAACAGAAAAGAGATTAGATCACCAAACTGTCATACATCATTTAATGCAACTAAGAGTTTGTGGCCTCTGCATAGAAGAGCTGCTGGTATGTAGACTGAACTATACCTCACCTCTAGATAGTGGGATCCTGTCATGTCAGGGTTGAGGTCACGGGAAAGGCAGAATGAGGAAATTTTCCCTGCAGCTGCCTGTCTAGCTTGGGGTTTAAAAAAGGAATTTCCAGTTTCTATCAGCATCAATCTCATAATGTTCAGACACAATTATTAATTGAAAATGTCACAGAAATATATTTTGCCAATGTGCAGTATGTGTATACATTTTTAAATATGCATATAACCAAATAGCAAGGCCTGAAAGTTGCCCCTTATCCTTCTATTTGATTATCTAATTAGGCTGTCTTAACAGGATCTCCAAAACAGAAGGAAAAGGAAGGGAGACATCTGGTAGCAATTTTCACATACTATACACAAGAGAACTCTTACAAAATGGGGTTTCACCCTTTAATTCAGCTTTTCCTTGATGGGATTCAGTTCCCCTCCCTTCAAGACAAACTGTGCCTTTTTAGGATCTTGGCATAGTATTTCAAGTGTGCACTGAGCTGCCCTTTGTGAACCCATAGTCACTAAACAACTTAAGCTGGTATGATGGAAAACAATCTTCCTTTTGTTAATTCAAGCAAGAGAGTCAGGGCGCTACAATATTTGACAGTAGATGTCTCTTCGTTCAGGAGAGTATTTTGACTTTTTCCTAGATAAATGTATTTAGCAGCAGGAACTGCAGTTTTTGCATGGAATCAAGAAGCTTGATTTTTTTCCCCCCAGCTTGTCCAAATGAGATTTCACAGTTCAGAAGATACTCACCTATTTCCCCTCCTCTCTAGCAATATACGGTGTATTAAAACAGCATTTTTTGTTTTAGTATCAATTTCATATTCAGTGAGCTGATGCTTTTTAATTCCTGCTGTATTACTGAGCTGCACAATATTAGGATAAAATTCTGTTGCTGGGACATGCTTTACTACATGTGCTAAATCCTGAGATCCTTGCACAATTTTTACTGAGTCCTTACTCAGGCAAACTTCATTGAAGTCAGCTGGGATCTGAGTAAAGATCTGCTGATCTAGACGACTGATAAATCTATTGCTGCTCATGCTGAAAACTGTAATAGTATATGTACTTTGGGGATGATAGTGTATGTTCATATGTGCATGTTTTGGCATAAATTCATCCTCAAGATTAAAATGTTAGTTATATATAAGATTATAGAGAGAACACTGCAAGAAGCTTCCTCTCTTACACCAAGACAGCTCCACCTCAATTGCCTCTGCTCATCTTAAAGGCTGATACAATTTTGGGATACAGAATCACTGTGTGGTGAGCAAAGAGATAGTAGTTCTTTGCTATATATAGCAACTGTGACACTGGGGGAGATGCAATCTCTCAAGTAGGCATGTGTCAGGCTACTTCCTCTTAGAAACAGCACCTAACCCCCACCTAGAAACTCAGACAGCTGGCATGGACCATGAAACATTGGTGTAACGTGCTTGCCGTGAGCTACGCTGGTTGTTTGCCACTCTGCAAGTATTAATGAAGTTCAGCATGCGAAGTTCACTTCTGACAGAGAAGATCTTAATCTGCTAGCCAGATGCAAATATAAGAGAGACAGCATGGTTCCTGCTGAAACCTGACCATTCTTCAATACCTGGGAATCTAATCAGGCTCCAAGCTGTGAACAACTGGTGGACAAACTCTCAATCAGACAGGCAGTGGGAAGAGGCAGAGCCCCCACACTGCTGTCTCAAAACAGCATGAGCGTCTGCACACACATGACGGTTTAGTGTTCAAAATTTAGAGTTTCTCTAGACATGAAATTCAGGGATAGCTCTTCTGCTTTAAATTCACACCCTACCTTAATCTGGAATAACTTGCATGTATATTCAAGTCCTTACCCCCTTCCTGAGGTTTGGTTCTATCTTTAACATAAATAACGAAACACAAACCTCAGCATAAGCTTTCTCCTGAGCTTGGCTTGTTCTCATGGTTTCTCCCTGCAAGACCACCAGTCCCTGCCCTTAGGTACTTCACTTACCTCAAAAAATCACTTTTATACCGTGGATTGGAGCTAATCAGCCCCACCATGTCTGGCTTCCAGCATGAGTCACAAAACACTCCTGGCTCTCCCTACAGGGGCCTACACCCTAACATCCTTCCACAGGTATAGCCTCGCCATATCCTCTGGTTGCTTCCTCTAACCCACCAGTATCCCCTCTGTTTTATTTGGATTGAACTCTCAGCCAGGTATGCCCCAGTCTTAACCAGACACTGAGAAAGTTGCTCAGCTGCAACTTGTATAATCAGAAGAGATCATAAAAACATAAAGCTTATGTCATCATCAGAGGTGCTGGAACAATTTTTATAGTGGCAGCGCTGAGAGCCATTGAATCAAACTGTAAACCCAGTATATGATGGAAGCCTCTTCAAGCCGGGGGGTGCATCCCTAGTTCCAGCACCTATTGTCATCATCAGTATACTGAAGGCAGTGCAGCCCATGCTTCCTCACTGACACTTCCACGTACATATTGAACAGGAGGGAGGACAAGATGGAGCTCTACTGAACCCCTCATGAGAGCACTGCTAGGGAAGAGGAGTAAGGGATCTGCCTGAGAGGAGAAAACAAAGCTGCTTGAGTTGTGCAGCTCTGGCTCCAAGATCCACTCATGATCAGTGATTTTGAAGACAGCTCCTAGATCTAATGATAGTCTTCCTTCTTGCCTCCACCTCTTTCCCCTTCTCCTTTTAACTTCTGCGCTGTTTTGTGTTGCAGCAGTGGGAACGCTAAGCTGAAGATGTGGGTTTTACTCTTTGCTCTGATGCTGAGAAATTCATGGTCACTCTTCTTTCCTCTGGTAATGAGGTTCATAGCTTGGGCCCCGTTGCTGAGAAGGCCCTGCCTCCTGCTCTCATGAGTTTCACACTTGAGGTTGGCATTTTTATTGTTCCTGAGAAGTGCAATTGCCAGGGGAAAAAGTCGTCATGGAGGAGAGGCAATTTCCATCCTATTGTTGACACTTCCATGAAGAGGCTTAACACTGAGACTTTGAAATAGAGATGCTGTTATTTGGGGAGCCAGCACTGTGAACAGAGAAGTGGGGTGATGAGTTGCTGCGGAGGCTGGCTACTGCATTCTGGTTTAGTAGATGTTTTTCTCATGTCAAAGTGCTTATACCCAGGTGTAATGAATGAGATGTTGTAGTTAAGCCTGGAGTTCGCGAAGACCAAGGATCCTAGTTTTCCATGATAAACCCCCCAAAATTCTCTCAATAAAACCCACCAAAATCTGTGTCTTTCTGCGATTAAAATGAAACACTGAATTTTCGTTTCCCTAGCCACAATATAAGTATCAGTTGAACACAATGTTTTATTGATATACAGTGGAACCCTGTTTATCCGATCTAATTGGGACTGGGGCCAGATCAGATAATCAAGACTGATTAAGACCTTAGACTGAAGTGTCAATTTCCCATATTCCTGTGTGTGTGCTGGTGGTTCAATTAATCCGGAGAGCCAGATAATGGAGGATCGGATAAACAGAGTTCTACTGTATATGTAAACTAAAGATTCTCTGTAAAAACACAAATTCTGTGTTTTTCTGTGGCAAACAGATTTCTAGGGTCTCTGATGAAGACATAGGTCACTGTGGTCAGGTCCATGTTTGATAAGGCAGACCTTTGTGATTCAAAGAGAAATCTTTTCTTCCTTGGAGCAGTTAACTAAAGATCCACCCTTTCATTCCCAATTGCGTGCTATATATATAATATAGAAAATATTAAAGAAACAAATTACAACAAAATCTGAGGTCACATATATCATAATTTTATTTTAGTATATCATAAAGTAGAGGGATCCAAGTATTTCTGGGGTGGATTTACAATCACAGAGCTGCTACAGTGCATGTTAGAACCACAACAATTGTGGTGACTGTGAAAATAGGCTTACATTGCAAGAATGCCTAAGGTGATTACCAGACTGCATGAATGATTAATTTACCCTGCTTTTGTTTCACCTTTGATCCCAGGCCTGTCTCAGGAAAAAAAAAAGGCAATTTTAGAATAAGCTGATAGCTTTAAAATAAAAACTAAGTCAATTGTAATAATAGTCATCTTTATTACACAGATGTGCATTGAAACAAATCCAAGAGTAGCAAAGTGAGAGACCGTTTGCTACCACCTTCTTTGAAATGTGAATATAACATTAGAAATCTGTAGATGGTAATCGCTGAATACTTTGCAATCAGTGTATCTATTCACATTTTAAAAGGAGCATATTGTTTCTCTTGTAATAGGATGAACAGTGGGAAAATGGTAGTCTTCTTAACAGCCCGCCTTACATTTTAGAATGCTTTTGTTTTGTTGTTAAAATTGCCCCATGTATTTGAGACAGACTTCAGCTGAATGACTGCCTAACATGTGCTAGACATATATTGATTTTTTTCTTATTTCAATGTTTCCCTTGGGCATAGTATTATTTATTCATAAAGCAGAAATGATGTCTGACAGGCAGTTACAGGGGTGTAAATCTGTAGTCCAGAAACAATGTGAAAAGCTTTGCGTGAACCCCCAGAAATCGATATGCTGATGTCAAAGAGCAGCCTCTTAATTCTGAGCACATGCTTGTGCAATCATTCAGTGTAGAAAGGGAAATTTAAATAATAGTTTTTATTAAAACTAAAAGCCTACAGTTCATCTTTATTCCAATTTTCAATGTTAGTTTTCAATCCAGGGTGGATGGTGGTGATGGTGGCAGTCTGGGTTGATAGAAATCTAAGCTAGGATAGCTCCAATTTCTAAGGCAGCTCTGCCATTGTCCAAACCCATATAGATGTATGTAGCATAGAACAAAGGGTTAGAAGGGACCGCAAGGGTCATCTAGTCTAACCCTCTGCTAAGATGCAGGATTTGTTGTCTTGTATGTATAAATTAATTGAGGGGGAAATGATTTTACAAATAAAAATTGAAAAACTCCAAGGCTGCTCAGGTAGCCTAAACACCTACGATGCAATCCTAGCTCCATTGAAGTCAATGGGAATTTTGTCACTGACTTCAATGAGGCCAGGATTTCTTTTCTTAAAGGTAGGCATGATGTATAATCACTTGATTCTAATATTTCATATTCATATTTGAACATATATTGGAATACTATAATAATAAATACTGGGCATTTAGAATGTGAGTTGAAATATTTTTGATAACCTAATCATTTAGGTAGAACTGGTCAGAAAATGGGGGCGTTTTCTGCAGAAAATTTAGATGAAACCAAATTTGTTTTGACTTGTCATAAAAAATCTGCAGACCGCAGATAACCAAGAAGTACTTAGTTTGCTGATGAAAACTGTTTCCCCCTCCCCCTTCTCCCTGGAAAGCTGATACTTCCCACGAAACTTTTCATTTAGTTAAAAACAGATTTCCATTGGAAAAAATGTTATGGGAAATGTGTACCTAACCTACATGCAGACCCTCCCTCAGCAATGTAAGCAGTCATGTAACTTTAAGCATGTGGATCATAACATTAACCATTGAGGTCACATGCTAAGACTTACACAACTGTTAAAGTGTCTTGCTGAATCAGACCACGGTACGGAACTTTCTGATGATTTATTTCAAACACAGGAAGGGTGCTGGAAAAAATAGCATGTGATCATACAAAAGATTATCATAATGCATATGCATTGCACAGACAATCTTAATTCTGGCATTTCCTATCTCTTTAGCTTTGTAACCTTAATATTCTTTTAATGTAGTTTTTTTGGCCATGTAATATAATTACATTAATTTAAACATTGTAGGGACTAAGATGAATAGACTTCTTTCTCTAATTTAGGGCTTGGCTACACTTGCGAGTTACAGCACAATAAAGGAGCCCTGGGCGCACTAGCTCACTCTCCGTCCACACTGGCAAGGCACGTAGAGCGCTCTGACTCCGCGGCTACAGCGCTGCTGGTACTCCACCTCGGCGAGTGGAATAACGTTTGCTGCGCCCCCACTGGAGCGCCACAGCACCAGTGTGAACGAGCTGTTGCATTACTGCGCTCTGATGAGCCTCTGGAAACGTCCCATAATCCCCTTAAATCAAGTGGCCACTCTTGTCATTGTTTTGAATCACTGGAGGAATGCAGATATGCCCTTTGAAAGCTCCGTTTCTGACAGCCGGGAATGCTGTGTGTGAGAGAGAGAGGCAGGGGGGAGGTAGAGTTCTGCTGCTGTCTGAACTTACAAGACAGCATGCTGACATGCTCTCAGCCCCCCAAAAACCCACTCTCTCTCCCCCCACATACATACAACACACTCCCTGTCACACTCCATTCCACCCCCCCATTTGAAAAGCACGTTGCAGTCACTTGCATGCTGGGATAGCTGCCCATAATGCACCGCTCCCAATGCCGCTGCAAGTGCCGCAAATGTGGCCACGCCAGTGCGCAAGCAGCTGTCAGTGTGGACAGACTGCAGCGCTTTCCCTACTTCGCTCTCCGAAGGCGGGTTTAACTCACAGCACTCTACATCTGCAAGTGTAGCCATGCCCTTAGTTAAAATGTTAGTACTCAGTGTTTTATTTACAGCCAAAAAGAAGGCACAGATTAATCTTGTGAAGCTATGATATTTCCATGTGCAGGATATAGTGGAGGAGTTTGACCGCAGGGAAGGTTTTGACTTCTTCAATCACTAAACATTATGATACAGGCAATTTTAAATCGCTCAGTTGGGACAGCCTAATCAGTGTCCACACCTACTGTGTAAGAGTGCCTAAGGCACACACAATTTATATTGTTTTTTACAGTGAGTGGTTTGTTTGTTCAAACAGAAATTTCACACTTATAAACACAGGCTTTTTGGCATTGTTAGGAAATCGAAGATATGAACACTCATCTTTGTGGGTCTCACGTTCTAAAAATGCATATCAGGGGCACTACAGTGTTTTCAGACATCTAGATCTTATACCTTTTCTTCAGTGAATTTGAGACTCTGATCTCACTTCATTTAATCCAGAGAATGTGTAACAAAAATTGACAACATTCTTTTGCTAAGCTTTGCTATGTATTTGCACTGGACACATTTTTGCAGTCACAACTTGATGCAAGATGAAACATCACGTCACAAGTATGTATTTCCCCTCCCCCCAACAAATTACTTTAAAAGTCCATGCAGTATGGTTTATGTCTGCAGCTGTACTTTAGTTAAAACCTTACAAGAATTACTAATTTCTGTAAGAAGCAGATACAGAGTATTTAATTTAATAACAGGATGTGTAGTGTAGTGTTAAAGACAGTTGCTTGCTGAACGTTAAGCACAATTGTAATTGAACTGTATTTTTTCTGGTCTATTAAACTAGAGGTGGAATAACAGTTTTAAAATATCTATTGTATATTTGATATCTCACCAATTAATAAAATGTGTTTCTTCAACCTAAACTGAACTACATGCATCTCCCCTCTAAACTCTATTCATCACTGTCATTACTGCTGTCAGGAACCTAGCTGTTTGCCAGGTCTCTTACCTTCTAAATATTTTATTAGAGGGATTCTGTCTTCTCTTACCTACTGTAACATTACCTGCATTCAGTGCTATCTCAGGTACTTCTCTGCTTAAACTTATATTCATCTCATTTTCTCCTCATGTCTTGATTAGAGTAATTCCTTCCATATTGTCCTCACTGTCAAATCTCAACTCTTCCTACTTCTGCACATCCAGAAGTCCTATCTCCTCACATATACCAAGAAACAAGAACACATCACTCACATTCACAGAAATCTTCACTGGTGGGAGCAGTAGCTAAGTTTGCAATTTGAAAAAGGCTGTAACTTAATATTAAGAACAGTTGATGCAGGCCAATTCTCATTGGCTCCAATGCACCTTTGAACAGCTTGAGTGGAAGACCAACAGGTTCAGCAGCATGTCCATTCCGTAACTTTTGGATGGCCTTTTGTACTGCCTTGAGTGACAAAGGATCTCCCCTGGGTCTGCAGCTGTGCGCCCTTTGGTCTGCAGTTGTGCGGTTTGCCAGGTCACATAGCTCTAGACAGTCGTCAGCAGGTGTGTGGTTCAGCAGGCTTTCATAATGTGTGTTCCATCTGTCCAGCACCTCATCCGCCAATAAGCAGAGCGAGCCATCTGGTTTCATGATGAGGATGTTCGAAGGCTGTTTATGGCTGCCAGCCAGGCACTTGATAGCTCTATAGGCAGGACACAGATAGTTGTACTTTAGGCCATTCTCTGCTTTGTCAGCCAGGGAGTTGATGTAGATCTCACCATCAAGTTTTGGCATGGTCTGGGAAATGTCTTTCAGCCATGTACGTTCTTGGACATTTCCCTGCTTAGCATCAGAAAGAGGCTATATATATATACTTCCTAAAATTAACTTGTATTTTGCAGCAGGATCAACTAGTCATATTGTAGATTATGCACCGCAAATTTGTTAGTCTGGTTAGACAGAAAATTAAACTATCACTTGTCTTTCTGGCAAACAATTGGCTCTGAGCAACCTGGCTATAGCTCAAAAACCTAGACCTAAGATGAAGTCCTGGACCCATTGATGTCAGTAGTGAAGCTCCCATTGACTTCAGTGAAGCAAGGATTATCTAACCCTTTTCCAGGCACCACAGGTCTAATCAGAGCACACTAAATGGCTGATGCTCAGTAATGCATATTCCGTGCTCCCAAGAAACTCTCTGTTTGGCTACATCAGTGAGGCCTGTCCGTGTGCCAGTCCCCACCAACTGCTCCAGTTTGTTGCTGTCCTCAGCACTCTCCCCTCCCCTGCCCCAGATGCTGCTCAGTTTTTTTAGCTCAGCTACCAGCTGTTATGCCTATTTCATTTCACCATCCCAGTTTTCTCTGTTGTTTTTTTCAAGCGGGCAGAAAATGTGACATTTTTACTTGCTGGGACAGCACTTATACATCTTGCAGCATTCTGGACGCTAGGATTTTTCCTAGTCTGTGATGGAGACTTTACCCACACAACAGATACACAGCTGACCAAGAGCTGTCCCAACAACATGCACATCCATGACCTGGAATGATCCCTGGGTAAGGTCCAGGTCATTCAGGCTCTCTGTTTCAATCATTGGCCTCTTTTCTGAACCTGCAGGTGGGTGGTGACAGACATTGTCCCTTTTGATGGTGGATTTAGAGTATGTCTACATTGCAATGAAAGACTCTCAGCTGGCCCGGGTCAGCTGACTTTGGCTGCGGGGCAATAAAATTGCCTGGGCTCTGGGACCCTGTGAGGGAGGAGGGTTCCAGAGTCCGGGCTTCAGCCTAAGCCCCAATGTCTACACTACGATAGCCCCTGTGAGCCCTGAGTGAGCTGATCCAGGCCAGCCGTTGCTCTGCTGTGGGTCTTTTATCACAGTGCAGACATACCCTTAATGATTCCGACAGCTGACAATAAAGGAGCTGGATTGATATCACCAATCCTTTTTTCGCTCAGGCTGCCAAACAGTTATCAGATGCCAACCTTTGGTTACTACTAATCTGGGCTGGAATCAGACTGGTAGTTTAGATGTGAAAGATGCCTATCTCATGACCAGTCCCTTAAGAAATCTAGTGCCTCACATCCAGCACCACTTTTAAAACTGGAGCCATTTGCTCAGTCTGCATGTGCAATCATGCATATACACCTCTACCCCGATATAACGCGACCCGATATAACACGAATTCGGATATAACGCGGTAAAGCAGTGCTCCGGGGAGGCGGGGCTGCGCACTCCGGCGGATCAAAGCAAGTTCGATATAACGCGGTAAGATTTTTTGGCTCCCGAGGACAGCGTTATATCGGGGTAGAGGTGTATATTCACACTGACTTGGCATGTGGTCCACCCAGCTCACTGCTGCCTTTCTTAGCAATGCTGGGATCTACACTCTGGATTAAACTGAAACTGTGTGTGCTTCTGCATGTGATAATTATAGAATGCTTCCCCCAATTAAGGCTTTATCATTCTGAATACACTTAGCCAAACAACATATTTGTGCTTTATCTATACAGTACTTGCCATCTTAATAGGGCAAAACATGTCCATAGTTGCACACACAAAATGGGAAAATCCTGTTTCCTTTTGCATTGTGGAAGTATTGACCAAGGGAGTTCTTAAGCAAAGTGAATGCTTAGTATGCTTGCTTGCTTGCATGCTGATATACAGCATGTTCTTCTGATTTACAGCGTTATAATTTACCCTGATTCATAGCAATGCTAGAATCTGGGTGACAGCAAATTGAAAAGTTATTGTGTGTATTGTGTTTCCTCCAGGTATAGATGTTAATCAGTTACGAATGGGTGTTCGTGGTAATTTTGTTTGAAATGGTATGCAAATATTTAAAAGTAATTCATATTTTTAAGTATAACAGACCTACCAAAGAAATACCTACTTATGCAAAGTATTATTCCATCGATAAGGATCTACTGATGACAGTGCAATGAAAAGATTTCTCTCTTCACTATTTTGTGGACTTTTTCAAATTTTAAAATTGTTTTCTTCTCATTTAAGTGACACTTTCAGCTGTTTTTCTGAAAATTGTGGGTGGGTTAATTAGACATTAACCACAACACAAGCCATGCATGGGAGGAGGAAGAATTTAACGTTCTTCTGTTCTTTAGCACTTCTTGATTGACAGTAATTGATATATATAGCATTCTTGCTTCTCTAAGTAGAGGATGACACTTGTTTTCTTGCTTATGTACATTATACAGTATTGAAAAAGGGGTATTGTGGGAAGTTCATTAATAGGTCATAAGACATACAGGAAAAAGTCCATTCACAACATCGATGTAGAATAAAAGACAATGCTGCTTTTGAGATTATCTTCTGTGGAGAGGTACAAATCAGATGTTAATATCAACGTTAGTTACTTAGCTCAGATGGTCATGTTGTTTCCTCTGCAGTTACCAGCTGCTGTCTCAATGCTATCTTGTATAATAGATTTGGATCAAAGGTAAAAATATAATGTGTCAAATGGAATAGTATCCAACAGAATTAAAGATAGAACATGGTGTGTGTGTAAAAGCCAAAATCACACTCTGGGATGGCTGGTGAAGACCTGTTTGTACTGATCCTTTTATATGTCAAGACTAATTTATTGTAACTACTGTCTTCATGATTCATTAAAGTATAATTAGTAATTAGTTTATGAAAATGAGCTACTGAGATCGTGATGTCCTGGGCTTTGAAATTAAACTATGAAAGGTATCAGTGTGCATTTTATTACATGTGTACTGTTTCAGAAGATATTGGAGTTGGGGGAGTGAAAAATAATGTGTTAATACAACTTGGTGTGTGTGTTTGTATATATGTATGTGATTTCCTGTGGACACAATGGGAAATACCAGTATAATATGTTAATCACACGGTTATTGTTAACTGAATGTACCAGCTTTAAGGGCAATATGTGTGTGTAGGTATAGTAAAATTATACATAAAAAGTATATTAAAAGAACATTATTAAGGTTGCAAAGAGAAACACTTAAAAGTTAGAAAATGTCAGAATATCTGTGAATCTCTGATTCAACCCCCTGGTGTGTATGTATTATGATGCAATCTTTACATCCATGATCACATACTATTTTTCAGCGGAATGACCCAAGCCTCATTCAGTGCACAAGATGGATGATGCTCATTGAATGAGCAGCTCTTCAATATTTTGTTGTCTCTTTCTTGTTCAATGTGTGGCCCCATGACATATTAACAACACACTATTCAAACACTGCTCTGACAACAGAATGGTTAATTTCTTCATGGGCTTTTGAGTTACTGTGCTCTGAGTAATTCACAAACACCAATACATTTATTTTCATAACTTCCCTGTGAGGTGCATTATCACCCCAATCTTCAGGGAATTAAGTTGCAAAGCTCCAGCAAGTGTCTACCGAGTGTGTGAACTGCAATATTTCAAAGAATTTGACCAAATTTGGCCACCACCCTGGCAAATTTTAAATCCCTGCTCTAAAGCCTGGAGGTATTACAGATTGTCAAAAAAAGGACACCATATTTTTTTAACAGGAACAATATAACATATTTTAAGCCAGCCGCATCAGAAATAGAACAGTTTTGACTCATATTTTCCAAAATATTCAGCCTGGGCAAGACACCACATTGTTACAGTTTGGTAAAGTTAAAAGCAACAGAAAAGAGGGTCTTATAATGGGAAATGTTGGGCAACCTTAATCATAGCTGTGCTACCAGCCCTGCCTATAATAAAACCTATACCATGGCCCTTACAGCTGATACAGCTCTAAAATAATTTCTAAAATAATACTACAATAGTTTTTAAAACATATCTGGCATATACCTAACACATAGGTGTGTGTTGTGGTATAAAAGTTTTATCAGTACTTATTTGGGATGGCATTTTTTAAAACAGTAGTGGATCTATGCATTAATCCAATTCTACAGGGCTCACAGGGAACTATAAAACCTATAAATATATATCTTTTCTGTGTATAGAAAAGTCGTGGTTTTAAGGTCTGATATCACAGGCTCTTCCAAGGTAAGGAAGGCGTGCCACTGAGGAGCTGGGAATTTCCCTTTTGATGGTATAAATTTTTTTGTTTGATGTGAGATAACAGATGCTAAAGTCACAACATTGTTATGTATATAAAAGTTGTTATGGCTCCAGGATTGAATAGTGTTCATTTTGGGCCTTTAACATGCATAATTTTTAAGGGACAATTAAAGACTGAGAGCAAATTTGTCCTTGTGTAATGCTATTCAGTTCCATTGGTTTACCCCAAGAATGAATTTGCATTGGTATTTCAATCTTACCTCTGAATTTCCTTTTGTTTATGTGGTACAATTGTCATACCTTGATTGCAACCTTAACATTATTTGACCATAATTTGTGGTTTAATTTCTTTATTGTAGTAAAAGGGGAGCCATTGATATGCTATTGAAGTGGAAATATTCTTTAGAGCCAGTACTACGCTAGGGAAGGTATATGTTGGCATGCCAAATCTGCACTTTATGATAGCAGTTGAAAAAAGGGGAAATATTGATTCCTATCAACATACCATCTTTTGTTTTTAATCTGAGTTCTATTTAGCATGCTGTCATCGGTGAATTTTTTAAGGTTTAATATTCTTGTATTGTATCAAGACTGAGTGATATTCTTAATACACATTCACAGCATATACTCTTAGCACCTGTTCCTGAAGTCCACATCTAGCAGAAATCCCCATTGATTTACATGGGCTCTTTGCCTGCCACAACCTTTCTTTCTAACGGTGGCAATAGTAACAGACTAGAACTATACATTATTTTTCTCCTGTCTAATAATTGCCCTGCAGTAATTTATAAATTCTTTGCAGTGCTGGCTTTTACAATAGCTTAGTAGTAATTCTTAAAGTTCTTTCAGCAGGATTCTTTAAATTTAGGATGTAGTAAAAAATCTGGTAATTGTTTGTTGTGTAGCAGGAGAAATCACTATTGACACGTAAACCCTTGGGTATAATCAGGAGGATATTTTGCTAACAGAGCTGCTACATTATGGCATATAAAATTTGGAGCTTTTGTCTTTTAGACAGTCATCTTCTACATCATACATTGCTGTAACCATTTCCAGAATTTTTGTAATGGTTCTGTTTTCCAGATATGCATTAATATTGACAAGAGGCCTCCTTTCTGGTTCATAGTAGACTACATTTTTCAGTATGGATTTAATTCCACCAGGAATCAGGGTAGTGAAATGTGCTGTATGGCAGCTGGCACAACAGCATTTTAATTCAAATAATAGAATCCAGCTGGTGGGGAGTTGACGGATTTTTGAGACAGACGTGACTTAGTACAGATCTTCCTTATTTCTTTAATAAAACGTATTATCCTGGCATATTAACCAAATGTTGATGAAAGTACCAAATGTGCAGACCCAGTAGAAGTAAAACTGATTATATAAAGTCATTAAGGGAATTACAGTGGGAAGAAAATGTAGTTTTAAAATCATATGAAATAAATGTATGCAAACTCCGCTCTCACGCATACTTCACAAAATTACCTCTGATTTGCAGATATACTTGTGATTATTTGGTACAAGATCTTCTTTGCTGAACCCATTGTATGCAACCCTCACTGCTCTTCATCTTTTTTAACTGCCTGCTGTTGTCACTGGCAACAAGAGACCCCTTCAAGGTACATGTTAATTTCTATGCTATGGCTATGTTACAGAATAGTGGCTTAAAAGTGATTAACTCCAACAGAAAAATACATGCCTTTTGTATAAGCATTCTGTCAGAATATTGTTTCACACAACACTTTTCCAGCAATGCCCGTTTATATATTACTTAAAGTTGTAACTATCCTATAGAATAAATTTAAGGAGGATCTTACTGGCATATAGGATTGAAGATGATGTGACCCTCTTATACTTTGTAATGGTGCTGCATAGGTTGCCATACTGAAACACATCAACAGGTGCTACACTTTTCTGATGACTTTTCTTGTGAATTTTGATATACTGCCTAGAATAAACAAGCAGCCATGACAGAAGACTCATTCCATCTCTGTCATATTTCAATATTATAGAAAGAAATGACTCATACTGCTGAAAATAATAGTTGATTTCTTTTTCAATACACTGTACATCATCGTCCTTTTCTGCCAGTGTAGTTAATTTATCAGTGTACAGAGTCTGCTAATGGCACTTTGGACAGTTCCAGCACTGCTGCTGTGTTGCTGTTATTTGAGTGCTGAGTGTGTTCAGTGCAGTCCTAACATGAAAGAAAACACTGGGTCAAATCCTGGCCTCACTGGAGTCAGTGGCAAAATTCCCATTGACTTCAGAGGAGCCAGGATTTCATCCATGGTCTCTTCTCTGCTCTGCTTACAATTTAAGGGCCCAGTCCTGTGAAGTGCTGGTAGCTTTCAACTGCCATTGCAGTTAATTACGGTACTTTTGAGGGAATTCAATACCTCACAAAATCAAGCCCTCTGTTAAAGAAAGTGTGATACACTGTGTCCAATCCTGCAAACCCTTATTCACGTGAATGGTCCTTACTCCATCAAACAGTTCCATTGAAATCACTTCCAACTCCATGAATGAGGACTTCTCATGCCAGGACTAAAGGGTAGAAGGATCAGCCTCATCAAAATTTATTAAAAATACCTGACATGTAGGCTGAAATTTCATGTGGTCAGAGTTTTGTTTTTAAATAACAGTTTTTAATGGTAGCTTATCTATTCAATATGTTGTGTGTCCTCATTGAAAGGCTTATGGAAGGGTTTGAATACACTGATTGCATAACCAACAGCTATGATTAGCTTTAGGTCTATTAATATTTATTTATTTATTTATTTATTACAGCTCTGTTCTGTTAGGGCACCTTTCTCAAAGGGGTGAAATAAATGTATTTGAAAACCCAATCCAAATGTATCCAGTTATTTCAATAAAAGTCTTGGAAATGTAAATAAATATTCATCGAGTGAATTTATTGTTTTATTATTTCCAAGATGTTTTTGTGATCTTCATGCTTTCTGACAATTTTATGCGGGGGAGGTGTGTATATGATTTCTTTAATTAGATCTTTATTTGGCTTGTCTGTTGCCATGTTATATAAATGCCTTCTTGAAAGCATAAATAATTTAAAAAACCTAAACAAAACCCAAAGTATTCCTAATACTTACTATTTGGTAAAGGTGCTAAACACTCACGAAAGAAATAAATTATTTTGAGTTAAGAACAGGGATATAATGAGGAGTTCTGAAATTACGAAACTAATGAGGTTGAAAGTAAGAGGGTAAAATATGGACCGAATATTAGGAAATTTTCACAATCTTAAGATCTTTGAAGCTGTGAAGCAATTATCCTAGGAAATATGGAAGTTCATTCACTTTTGACATTTTTAAATTATCCAGTCTAGAAAAAGGTGTGAGGAATAATTCTACATTTTCAGGGAGATGGCCTCTGTACACTAATTAGGTATTTTCCATCTTAGAATCATTTAGGGAATCGGAGATGTCAACCATTTTGCAGCAAACGAAATGAGGCTGTGATGAATGTTATCAATACAAAATATTGGTTCCAGTACACATTTATTGGTTTGAGTTGAAATGTATATATTTTCACTTGGATTTGTTGGGTTAAATGTGCTTGGGGCAACAATGCACATAATAATGAATTGTTTTTAATGAAACCTTATTGGACTGGCAGTATTTATTTCAATTAAAACTGCTAGGTGGATAACAGTGGATTATGCATTAGTCATGCAATTTATGTCTGAAGATAACAGCCCTTTCAAAACTGACTAATTAAGCAGCCTATTTATAAAATAATCCAATAAATGTTAGAATGATTGGGGCTCTGTTCTTGCAAACAAATAAGCTCATGTGTGACACTGCTTACACAAGAGAGACAAGGCGATGAGGGAATATCTTTTACTGGACCAACTTTTGTTGGGGGAAGGTACAAGCTTTCAAACTACACAGAGCTCCTCTTCAGGTGTGGGGAAGGAAGCAGAGTGTCTGGGACAAATTGTTAAACAGAAGAGGTGTAATGCGTGTTGGAGCATTGCTCTGGGCGAGCAGTTGGGGGTTAGATTGTTGTTTGAAGTGGGCAATGAAGTGTAGCAGGCAGTGTTGTGTGTTATAAAGGGTTTGTAATGAGCCATATACTAGTGTCCCTGTTAAGTCCATGGTTTCTGGTGTCTAGCAGAGTTATGAATTTAAGTTCCCAGGCTCGCCTTTTGAAGGTGCTGTGCAGGTTTTGTTTGGGGACAAGTATTGAAAGATCACTTTGTGAAATGAGTTCACCCATGGTGATAAGGTGTTTTTGTCTTTTATCATTTTTCTGTGTGACTTCATTCAAGAATGTAGTGATTGTCTGGTTTCACCCACAAAGCAGTTATTGGGGGGATTTGATGCACTAGATGAGTTGTTACTCAGTATGAATCATCCCATTTGCTTCACATGAGTAGTTATGTACTTGCTTAAATATTTATGGTATTTGGGCCTAAAACAATAAGCACTCAAAAGAACTCATTAAGACCCCGATCCTTCAAACACCACGTGCTTAATTTCCTACCGTGAGTCATATCATTGATTTCAATTTTTTTGATTTTACATGTAAATCATGAACCTCCTCATGTAAGGAAGAGAAGGCAATCAGTCTTCAGTACAGCTTTCATGTTGCTCTGCAAACAATTGGCAAAAGGAACTCAAATGTTCTACATGCGACATCCTTCCCTGAAAACAGAGTATGTTCCATCCAGGGTGATGAGTAGAGTGAAAGTGCTCTCAATGGGAACCGCCACTATGCTTCAGAGGTTGTTTTTGATGTGGGATATGCAGAAAACACACTCACCTGCCAGCATTTCAGCAGGGTTCCCGTTTGGCCTTGGTTTCATTTAGAATTATAACAAAGTATTTGAGCCTCCATGTATCAGTCCCCTCTAAAGCTCCACCCCATTGCTGATTTTCATGTATGTTTTCTTAAGACTTGTCTACACTTACAGTGCTGCACCGGTGCGACTCTGCCCCTGTACTGCTTAGTGAAGGCACTCCTATGCAAATGGGAGAGCTTCTTCCGTTAGTGTAGGTACTCCACCTCCCCGAGAGCTGGTAGCAATGTTGATGGGAGAAACCCTCCCGTCGACATGGCACTGTCTACACTGGGGGTCAGGTCATTATGACTGTGTCACTCACGGGTGTGGAATTTACAGACATAAGTTGGTATTGTAGACCAAGCCTTAGAGAATGAAAAATTTGCAGACTCGCCAAAGATTTTAATAAGAGTAGTCAACAATTTATTCAAGCGTATTTTCAATATATGGAAACTTGTCTACAAAAGAAAATACTCATGTTTTGGCTTTAGCTTTCCTGGGAGTTCAAATAAATAGTTGTTTTGCTTTGTCTGGAGATTTTGTAGGTGTTTCAGTTCTTCCCCCTTTTAATCCTCTTGTTTTCTTATCTCATATAATTTATATATGTGTATAATATTCAGCTGTCTAAGTGACATGAACACGTACTGGTCTTTGATCATATTTTCCTTCCTAACAAATGGAATCAGAAGTAAAATAATTTGTTTTCCATCCACTCTTGAGTTGTGCAAATGCCATTCATCTGTTTATCAGTGCGTGTTGATAGAGACATATGATGTGGCATATGTGATTAAGCTAATTCTGGTTTTGACTTAATGGAATAGTTCACACTATGCTTAGTTGTTGATAAGCCGAATGAGAAATAATGATTCTAGGCTTAGGGCACGCTCCCATGAGCGGAGTTAATATGAAACTGTGTTTGTTCAATACAAAAACAAAAGGAGGGGTCCCTGTCGAGTACTCCATGAAGATGTAGCCCCAGGTATCTTCAGCCTTTGCAATCCCACTATGTCCTACTTCCCCTGGGTCCTTCAGTGGAAGCCAGGCTGAGAACGGGGAATTAGAACTTCACACCGGTTCTAATATGACTTCAAACCAATCCTGCTGTGAAACTTAATTCAACAGACTTGGCAAAACGGTAAGAAAAAACATAACCTGTGAAACAACCAAAGCATTGTTTCTTGCAGTATATTACTAGTATTGCTCGCAATATCTTTGTGATGGAGATTCCTGGAATTAACTATTATAAAGATGATTTTGTGATCTCTAATGTTCTCTTTTAATCAGAGAGGCCTGTCATGAAAGCATAAAGCTGGCTAGTGCGTTGTCCAAGCTATCGTTGGGATACGTACAGTAACTTCTTACTATAAACTACATTGAAAAATATCGTTACTGTTGTTGCCTGTCTGCTGGGCAGTAGCAAGTGTCCAGGGGGTTGCAGATCAGCGTCCCCCTGGAGGAGAAATAAGTGACATGTATGGGCATATTCTACGTGTAACTGGTTTTACTTATCCATCCATCCATCCAACCATCCATCCATCCTGGAACAAAGGTAATCAAACAGCAGGCACCACTTAAAAGGGTATACTATATTACTCTCCCTTTGCCCCTGTGCATCCCAAGATCTCCAGGAGGTATTATGGTCCCCCTGGGATGATACACCCACATTTGTTCCCAGTGCATAATGTGCATAATGTCTAAATGGCACAGGGTAGCTCATAACCACTCTGAGCCTCAGGTTGTCTCTACACTGAAAATGCTACAGTGGCACAGCCTGTTGCTATAGGTAATCCACCTCCCTGACAGGCAGTAGGTAGGTTGACAGCAACTAGCACTGTCCATACTGGGGGTTAGATCAGCTTGGATTTTTCACACACCTGAGAGACATAGCTATGCTGATGTAACTTTTCGGTATAGACAAGCCCTCAGTTCCTGTCATGTAAAACAGGGATAATGCTTCCTTACCTCACAAGGAGGTTGTGAGGATCATTTTTAATGTATGTGAGTTGCTCAAACTGTGGTGATGAGTGCATAGAAAAAGTTATAAATAAATCATAGTTATCACTTTTTTAATAAACCCCAAACGTAAGTGTTGTTGGACATTATTTTCATCTATTGGAAATGGAATCTGTTTAAAACTAACACAGATCCTAAAGATCTTTATGGGGATTTTTTAGTGCATTGGTCAGTCTTACTGAGTAACTAAAAATGTTACAGAAAATTGTATTTGGGAAAACAATGAAAAATAGGATGTAGGAGAGAAAAATCCAACTTGGCATAAAAAGAACAAAACCTTAAACTTAGAATGAAAACCTCTATAAACAGATGCACAATTTTTTATACAGATATATTCTTCCAATACAAAAAATAGTTCAGCCACACATAAAATGAATAGTATGTTCACAAAGACACCTTTTATGTGTCCCACTTTTACTAAACCAAAGATAAATTTTAAGTGTAACCAAAAAGCATTATGCATGTATAGTAAAAGTGTCTATTTTGGGATTGCATTACATTTAGATTCACTGTAACCTATCTATTCTTCTTACTCTAATTTCCCCCCTGCTTTTACTTGGAAAAGCCCCCCCAGAGTTACAAGGGCAAAAAGCAGGACACCTAAAAGAGTTCTTTAATGTTTGATGGCAAGATGTTCTCACAATGTTTTATGCACATTTAAGTAGGATAAATATTAAAGGATAATGCTATACACAATATTGAGGTTTTAGAGAGGAGGCAAATGGGGACTTTTGTGGCTTGTGATGGAGGACCTTTTATATAAATGCTTCAGAAATTAGATTAGGGTTTATATCACATGAAATGTTCTCTCAATTGTGCTGTAAATTTAACAGCAAGGTTCTGTTGAAATGAGCTCTTGTGGTCAGTGAGCAAGAAAATCAATCAGTGGGCGCCTTATCACTTTTCTATATCCTTGATAGCTCTACAATTAAATTCAGCCTGAAAGGTCACAGTGTGGGGTATACATTAACCTCATACTAACCCTGTGTGTGATACTGCCACCGAGAACGAGTTAATAAAGACCTCAGTTGGAACTGTAGGTTTGTTCTCTCTAACTCTTTTTATATATATATTATACACACACAGATACACATACACACACACACACTTTTCACTTCTAATTATACCTTTGTGTATTAAGTTAATAGATTTTTGCTGAGAATTCCACTGTAATATTCAGTTGAATAAGCAGCTGAACTCCACATGTGGTTGGTAAAAATATTTAAAGTCGCTTTAAAATTAATATTTATACACGAATACATCAGGGAGACATGACCATGTCTCATTTTCAGACCATGATGATGTTCACAGCACCCAGCAGCAGGCTTAATTTCCAAAGGTACCAGGGTTTCTGAAGTGCTGTTCGTATTGCACACGGTTGATCCAGATGGGCAAAATGCAAGTTCGCTTATTGAGTGTTATGCAAGTACTTTATTATTGAAATGCATATTTTTTAGAGAAATTGTGGAGAAGCTATTTTATGTTTTATCTGTATTTTGGTTTTGATTTGGGAGCCTTAGATTATACAGAAAGTGAGCTACAAAAGGACCTACATCTTTGCCCTGTTATCTATAAAATACAATGCAACCATGACATTCTGACTGTTAATGAATGCAGTTCAGGGACATGCCAGAGAAACACAAAATCCAGCTATCTTTTCCCAAAAGCCAGATGTGTCTTAAGAGATATTGTCAAACTGATTCAGGTCTGTGGGAGTTCCATTCTTGGAACTTTCCCCCACAAAAATCGTTACTGTAGACATCTCCCTGCTCAGCTCGGACACCCATTTACAGGAGTTCACAGTTCAAGGCAAATGGACTCCCCAGGAGATATCTCTCCATATCAATAGTCTCAAACACAGAGCAATCCAAAACACTTACCATTTTCTGTCCAACATCAGAGATCCCTCTTTCAGAGTAATGCTGGACAACAGGACTGCAATGTATTATATAAATTGCCTAGGAGGAGCTAGATTGCAGTCCTTATGCTCAGAAATTATAAAACTATGGAATTAGTGCATATCCTATCACATAGAGATCTCAGCAGATTATCTACTGAAGCTACAGAACATCATAGCAGATTTGCTGAGCAGCTATTTCTATCACGACCATAAGTGGGAGCTGAATGACGCAGTATTTCAGGAGATTTGTGTCACCTAGGGCTCTCCAGAGATAGATCTCTTCATGACTCTGTTCAATGCAAAATGCCAATGCTTTTGGGTGAGTCAGAACTACCTGGGAGACACCCCTCTTACTGCCTGGCCTCATGTCTTACTCTATGCTCACCCCCAATTCCGTTGCTCCTCAAAGCCCTGAACAAGCTGAAACAAGAGAGATGGGTGCCATCCTTATAGTATGAACATGGCCAAGGCAGGTATGGTTTCCAGATCTAGTTCACCTATCCCTGTGACCACCCCCTCACCTTCCTCTGACAGCGGACCTCCTCACTCAGGAATCAGGCACCATGACCCACCCCAACCTCTTGTCACTTCACCTGAAGGCTCGGCTCCTAGATGGCTCTCTGGCATAGAACAGGATTGCTGTCCAGAGGTCCAAACAGTACTACTGAATAGTAGACAACCCGCCACAAGGAAAACATACCTGCAGCAGTGGAAACATTTTCAAGCTCGTTGTGCACAATGATTCATATTTCATCCTCACACATATTCTGGATTACCCACTAAATTTAAAAACCAGAAATGTATCAAAGAGTTCAATTAAGCTTCCCCTGGCTGCCATTACAGCATTTCATCCCCTGCCCCGCAAATGACAGGTTTTCAGTTTTCACTCACTCAACCACTGAAAGATTCTTTGAGGGTCTATCTAACTTTTTTCCCTCACATCGGAAAACCTACTCCACCATGGGATCTCAACTCATTCCTCAATAAATTGAGGAAACTCCTGAATGAATCTGCAGAACTGTTCGCTGCTTCGTTTGTCCTTTAAGACCTCATTCCTCATAACGGTCACCTCAGCCAGAAGGGTTGGAGAATTAGGAGCACTGATGGCTGATCTGCTATACGCAGTGTTCTATCATGATAAATTGACTTTAAGTAGGAAACAAGGATGGGGGACTTAAAGTTATATTATTATTATTATTATATTATATATTATGATATTATATTATAAAGTCTCATCAGACTTTCACATCAATCAGGTAATTCAGTTACCAGTGTTTTACCCCAAGCCTGACTCCTCGAGAGAGGGAGCCAGTCTCCAAACTCTGGATTTAAGAAGAGCTCTTGCCTTCTACCTTGATAGGACTAAGTCTTTCAGGGCTTCTTGATGATTTATTTCTTTTGAGGAAAGGGCATTCGATTTCCTCCCAAAGACTGTCAAAATGGGTTCAGAATGCCTCTGGGAGTGTCCTCCACCTAGGTTGATTGCCCATTCCACCTGAGTTCAGTCTACTTCTGTGGCTTTACTAAAGAACTTACCCATCTTGGACATTTGCAAGGCAGCGCCTGGTCCTCAGCACTACACTATTGTGCATACTTCCAGGTCTCACACAACCTTTGGTGAGGCTGCTCTTCAGTCCATACTAAATCCATCTCCTCAGCACGACCTCCGTAATTGGGAATAGGTAACCAGCAGACAATGGGTTTCTCCTCAGCGTGTAGCTCTAAAAGGTTGGGGCCTGAGGTGTGGATTTTTATTCACCTCCTCAAGTATTTCCTAGGAACTCTACTCAGCTTTGTTTGTCCCAAAGGTTCCTTCTTGTCTGGCACATTGTTTAGAATAGTCATTTGAAGCTTGTAACACTTCCCCAGGCTTACACCGGTCATGTCTCCTCCCTAGAGAAGTTACATACAATCCCACAATAAGACATAAATATTGCATTTATAATACAATGGACTCCAAAGCTACTTAGACTTAATTCAATAAGATCTCTCAAAGATATTGCAGGAAATTGCCATATCTGTCACAGCATGGAACTAGGAATTTAGGAAAATACAGGGGACAGGAGAAAAGCAACTGTGAACGAAGTCCCTAATTCAGTACAGTTAAGCACAGGTATAGCTATATTAAGTACATGAGTAATTCAACTGAAGTCAAAGTTATGCTTAGGTACCTTCCTAAATTGGGGTCAAAAGCCTTAAATTTAGTCCCGAGTGGAACTAATTTGTGTGTGTGCCCTTTCAGTTGTCAAGGCATACCTGCTTTGATTAACTCAATAACTGTTGTGTTATGCTTCAGTGAAGCATGCTGCCACCAGCAATTGTTATAGGATAGTATTTCATTTTCTTTTAAAATAATCTATTTTGGTGATCTATGTTGTGGGCAGAGCATTGTTTGTTTGGATGCAGTTTTAATGTACTCTTTTGGATAGGGACACTGCCCCTAGTGAGTCAGAATCTGTGCGCGCAGGCTGGATGTGGGGGAATGATTGTTTAGACCCTGGGTCAACCTAGAAATAATACTATGGTATTCTGGACAACTGCAATTTTGCCCAATTACAAGGTACAGCAATATTCAGATCAGACTTTGTGCTTAGTTCTTCTCCCCTCTTATTTATCACTACTCACATTTCTTTACTGCAGTTGGTGCTTTGAAATAAACACCCTTTTCTGGATTTCAGGGTAAAGCATCTGTCATGCTTTTTATTCTACTTCATAATGAAAACTCAGAAGTTTGGGTTTCACAGGAAATCCAGTACTTTTTTTTTATCCATTTATATGTGGTATCCGTATTTCTTTAACAGCCAAGTGAAAGAAACAAATGCAGATGACAGTTTTCTCCAAATACAGCATGCAAGTCTTGCTTTCTGGATCAACCATATTAAGTAGTAGGGTTGTATCATGTGTAATAAGTAGCAAAAGCATTTGTTTCCTCTCCCCCAAAAAATGAGATTAAAATATTCTCACCCCGTGTGTGTGTCTTTTACAACATTTCCCTACTCCATCCCCATAACCCAGAGCTATTACTATTTATTAAAAACATGTAAAATGTATGAATAATGTCTGAGATGTATTTTAATTACATTTTCAGAAACGTATGGGACTGATTCTTATTTCCCTGGTATTACTTCAAGGACTTCACATCCTGATTTACCCTGATGTGAGATCCGAATCAGGCCCCCTATACCAAACAATAGCAAAAGTAGTACCATAAGAATAAGTTTACTGTACAAAAAAGAGTATGCTAGATAGAAAGGGGGAAATGACATAAGAATGTTATTCAATCAAGATTTAAGGTAGAAATCCAAAACTGCACACTTCAGAAAAAGTAAGTGCTTAGGTTAAATATTATACTTAGACACATCAGAAGGAGGCTTGTCATCTATTCCTGCATGCCCCCAGTGCAGTCCTGACTGAGAGAGATCTGGAGATAACAGTAATGTTGTGCACATATGTAGTGGGGGAGAGCATGGTAGAGGTACATATTGAGAAGTGTGCATGTCAGAAATCCATCACACATAGTATAGGTAGTTGTACCATTATAGAATTGGTGCTTTGTGCGTAAATGCTTTCCTGCAATGTTGGATTTTTCTAGTGCTATGTTCACTGCTGTGAGAAGAAGGATCAAAACTATGGGCACCTTCTACAGAGCAACATGTAGTTTTCTTTTGTTTTATTACTCAGCAAAATGACTTCAAAGCTATACCCCAGTGGTTTGGCAAAGCTTTCAGACCAGAAGGAATGAAGCCTCTCCAAAGAACTCATTCTGCAAAAGCAGCTGAAAGCATAGACAGCAAAGAGCCTTATATTGTATTTTTTTCAGATCTTATTTTTATCGGCTTTATGGGAGTTCCATAGAATCCAAAGTGAATATTTTTACAGAATTACTGACAGAATGTTGGGGTCTCTAGCCAATTAATCCCTGATGTAACTCCATTGAATCCAACCTATGTTTTCCAGTCTGCAAGAGTTTCCTAAAAAAAAATTCTGTGTGTGGTTCTACTAATGTGACTCAGCAGATGGGATCCTTGAGAATACATTTATTTATGGAAGATCAATGTTTTAAAACCAATAGGACTTAGTATTTTTGCCATCAATATTCTCTCTTTTCCCTCTTCCTTTGTATGCAGTTATTTTTTGGTGTGTGCATTTTCTTAACATGAAAGAATTCAAACAATCTGACTCAACTGTTGCTTCTTATTGCCAATATATCTAAGGAAAGCTTATGTACATGAATTTCTGTTTGTTGGGACTCATGAGTAAGACTACATTTTAGTCACAGGTATTTTTATAAAAGTCATGGACAGGTCACTGGCTGTAAACAAAAATTCACAGGCCCATGACCTGTCCATGACTTTTACTAAAAATACCCACCGTGACTAAAACTTGGGCGGGAGGGCGGGGGAGCTTGGGGGAGGGGGCAGTCCAGGGGTGCTGCAGGTGATGGGGGAGGTGGCCTGGGACCCCTGCCTCTCTGCTGCCTAGGAGCAGCAGAGGGGCCATGCCAGTGGGAGCTGGGGAGCCCCCCACTCTGAGGTAAGCGTCACCACACACTCTCCAACCCCCTGCCCTGACCCTGCTCCCACACACCCAAACTGCTGCTGCTGGCCCAGGGGCCGCCCAGCTGCCCAACTTGGGCAGCCCCTGAGCCGGCACCAGCCGCTGCAGAAGTCACGGAGGTCAGGGAAAGTCATGGAATCCGTGACCTCCGTGACAGACTCGCAGCCTTACTCATGAGATACACCTTCTAAAATCAAAAGCAATAGTACAACAGCCATAAAGACGTGCCAGTGTGTGAAAAGCAGAAGTAATTAATTCCCCTCTTCCCTCCCCCTTAGCTAAAGCTAATGATTGGTTGGCAGCAACAAAGCAATCACTGTTATGTCTTTCATTGTACATGGCATAAAGAATGTGTACATGTTCTGTAATTATACACCTTACTGTATAGTCCTGTGGTTAACTACAACTTGAAAATGATATAAAAATAATAAAATTGGTATAGTGTTATAGTGAAGGTTCAAGAACAGTGTTCAAAGGTGACAGTGACGTTTATTAAATTAGCATTTTAAAAAGTTTAATAGAGATAATTACAAGTCTGGTTCAAATAAAATAAAAATACACTACTTTTAGTAGTGAATAAAGTAATGACTAACCTTATCCTTGTCCCGTATTAGTAAGGAAGGCAGAAAGGAATACTAGCTTGTTCAGTCATGTGATGCAGAGTGATGATGGCCCTCTTAAATTGATTGTACAGCATAAAGAAAAACAAAAAAACTCCAATCCCATTTGTTGCTGCTATTATGGCTTGGTGAATGAATGCAAACTTTTTATTGCAGGAAATAATGGAATCTTTGCCCTTTTACACTGATGTACATAATAAACTTTTTGCTAATGATACTGGGGCCACAAGCTATTGCCTAACTCTCTCACTTTTTTTTCATTCTTTTAGTTAAATTACTTTAGTTTACAGCCATTGCTTCAGGCCACGGTAATTTGGAACTTCTTAATGGCCTCCAAAAAAGGAATTTTTTCTTCCACACAGTTACAAGATAACCACATGGCCATTTTTGTCCTTTGAAATAAAAATAATAAGATTATTTTCCATTACAGAAAAGTAATGTCTAATCCTCATGTAAGAGAGAAGTCTGTTGGTTGTCAGGTTAGAGATAAGAATTCACAATGACCATCTGTATCAAAATTTTACCTGCAGTAAGTTTAAAAAAAAAAAAAAAAAAAGCACTGGTTCAAAGGCTTAGCATTTTTTTCATAGCCAGTGTTGTTTCAAAGGAGTTTCTTCTTGGTTTGGCGACTCAGGGAGGACTCAAAGATGCTTTCTGAGTTCATATAACTCTTTACCTTTTCATAAAATTTTTCATCATGCCACCCGATGCATCGGATAAGAAGGCTCCAGCTGTTGTGAGCTGGATTAACGGAATATAAATGGTTGTCATCTCCCAGCTGAATTTGTTCACATTGGTAGAAAAATGAGCAGGCTCACTCACAAAATATGAACTTCTTCTTTCTCCCCCTAAAATAAGATGGGTAATAATATGGTTTTCTTTGCCCTTGATTCAGTATTGTGACAAGTTCCTTCTACTATAAACTGTAACTTAACGAAAACATTATTTAAAAAACGAACAAAAACAATAAACTGAGCCAGATAGAGAAATAACTTTAAAAAAGCTTTAGAAAAGGGTGATCTCTTATATTCTTCATTGGATGCAGCTTGAACCCTTTACAAATGAATCTTGGTTAGGCTATGCTATAACCCCATTTGAATTTGGTTTCTATGAACAGTCAAATGATCAAGGGTTTATTTGCATAAATACTCATGTAAAATGAATTTTAAGCTTGTATGCTTGAGTATTCTCACCAGAAGTGGTATACTGTATATGGTTTAGGATGTCTCTTGGTATCATAGTGGAGCAGTGTTCTCAAAATTCCTTGTGTTGATCGTTTGCAAAGAGACAGTGAGATGGGCCTAGGAAGGATTTGGCTACACCTTTTGCAGCTATGACTGCACAAGCATATGCTATTACTGTGTGTGACTATGACTAGATGGCATTTAAACTCTGCACCTAGCTAATAAATTTTGCAGCAGCCTAATTTTTTTTATATCAGAATGATGCCTTAGGCAAGACCTGTGTCATCCAGAGACAGTAGAGTGTGTCTTCACGTGGATGTGGGTGCTGCGTAGAACATTGTGGGTGCTACTGGAATACTGCTAATAATAATAGAAGATGTTTCTACTCCAGTGGTTTGTATTAATGCTGTAAAGTCCCTCCGAGAAAATCTCCCATCCAAATACTAACCCAGGGGTCGGCAACCATTCAGAAGTGGTGTGCCGAGTCTTCATTTATTCACTCTAATTTAAGGTTTTGCGTGCCAGTCATACATTTTAACATTTTTAGAAGGTCTCTTTCTATAAGTCTATAATATATAACTAAACTATTGTTGTATGTAAAGTAAATAAGGTTTTTAAAATGTTTAAGAAGCTTCATTTAAAATTAAATTAAAATGCAGATCCCCCCGGACCGGTGGCCAGGACCCAGGCAGTGTGAGTGCCACTGAAAATCAGCTCACGTGCCATAGGTTGCCTACCCCTGTACTAACCTAACTTGACCCTGCTTAGCTTGTAAGGTCTTACACTGCTCAGGGTAGTAAAAGACTAAACATCTCAATGTTGTGTTGGAGACACAGCTGTATCTTAGACCCCTTTTGGTCTCCTTCAATGCACCCCTTAGGTGATAGGCCTGGTTTCCTGCATCCCATTGTGGGTGGAACCCTGTGGTCCAGCTACTCTTAGACTGGTTCTTAGGGCTGCAGCTTTCCCTGTTTCCCAATCAAGTTGATCTGACAGACCCAACTTTGTCTGGCACTTGTCAGCCCTTTTCCTCCAAGGACTTATGACAGCCGCTGAGTAAAGTGACTCAAAAGCAGCAATTTCAAAACAAAGCAGCCTTTAATTACCAAGGAGAACACAGTACCTAGAAAAATGGGTTAATGCAATTAAGAGTCCTATATGCATATTTCCCTACCTAAGCGTAACTTCTCTACATTCATATGTCAAGTAGGTCCAGCTTATTCCCATCTCTGGGTTGGGAGAGCCAACCCGCTTGCTGCAGTCCCCATCAACCAGTGCAGCTTCAGTCTGCTGACAGCTCACTCAGCCCCTACACTTTTCTAGGCCTAATGTTTGGTATCTTACTTTTCATCCTAGTCTTAGCCTTGGGACAAGTAAACCATTCTCAGCCTGCCTGGAGGCAAGCAGGGTTTTTTCCCAATAAACAGCTTTTCCATTATTTCCTGCAGGACTCTTCCCTGTGTCATTGTTTCACCTTTCCTGCTTTGTTCCTCTAACAATCCCTTTTGATCTAACTCCTTAGCAAGTAACCCATCAGAAACAAACACAGACACATGCACCATATTCATAAAATAATAATACAGATATTTCCCAGTTCATTACAGGTTGGCATAAGTAAGTCTTTGCACAGACAGAAATTGATGAGAGTGCTTCTGTCTCATTTTCATTACATTTCTGGATGTTTCTTATATGATTTCTTACTACCTTCAATGACCCTTGACAACACAATTCCAGTTCCCATAGCAACACCTGTTGATGGCAGTAATACTGCAGCACTTCAATAAGCCTTCCTACCCGAGGTCATGCTGTGCCAGCATGCCAGGATTGGGTTCAGTGTACAAGATTCTCTTTCTCCTCTTTTCTAATGGATGTCACGTCTGGAATCAGTTCCCCTGATTTGTGCAGACTGATTTAGAGAATCATAGAATGTCAGGGTTGGAAGGGGCCTCAGGAGGTCATCTAGTCCAATCCCCTGTTCTCACTCTTGGTTACAGCTCATGATACAACTAGTTATATGTGGTCTAAATATGCACCAGCAAGATATTGTATTGAGCCACTATTCAGGCTCTAAGATTTACATATGTCTCTTTCTGTGAAACAAAAATGAATTTTTTCCGAATGTTCACATCACTGAAGAAAACACTCTTTAGACTCCTTGTAATCTTTCCAAAAGCGCAGTAATTCTACATGCTTCATAGCTTCACGATCTATTTAAAAACATTTAAAAAATGCATTGGAGACATTCTTTGCAGAAAGTGAATGTAGCACTAGATACTTCCATGAATGTAGCTGGTTTTTTGTTTTTATTTTTGTTTTTTAAATAGCTCAAGTCCCTTAGTTGCCTACTGCCTATTTCTTTGGTAATTGCTTCCCAACAGAAACATTCAAAGCAGTGCTATTAAAAAAAACGTCTCTCACTTTGCAGAAGTGTTTACAAGATTCCATGTGGCTTCCTCTTGGCAAGAAGTTCATTTGCTGTTGACACCTAACTAAGCATCAAGATGGTTATACGTCCTGTTGGGTCTACAATATTTTATTTTTCTCTTTAATGTTCTCTCTTTTCACACATTTAACTAAGAAGCTTTAAGTCACTTGTACTTTTTTTTTCTAGTGTGCAATTTATAATTGTGGATCTTTGCCACGTTTATTATTTCTTCCTTCCCAGTTCTGCAGTGAGACATTTAAAGCTTGTTCAGCCAATATGGTAGGTTCCACATTCTGACAGATGGCTAACTCCAAGCTGGTGTTACTTTCACAAACACTCTTGTTTGTTGGAGTCCAGTGTTCTGTTGGTTTTTTAAAATAAGGCATGAGGGAGACTTGCTGAACTGTTCACTTTGCTGTTTTAAGATTCCCAACTTTTAATTCTAATTGAACGTCTAAATTAATGTAATTTATGTAAATTGTATATGACTAATCTCTAATGAGGAGGATAGCCATGACCTTTCTAAAATCTTGGCTTTATATTTCTGAAAGTTCCAGCCGTATGGAGCTCCTGAGCTCTATGGGTAAGAGAGGGAAGCTGAGTTCCAAAGAAACAAAAGTGATGCTTTGTGAATTGTAAATAAACTGCACCAGTTTATCTCCAGATAGCCCAAAACAAAAGTTCTAAAAACTGTTCCATTCATCTCAATGGGGTATCAGCTTTAGCAGTTTAAGGCCCCCCAATCCTGCATGAAGCTTTGTGTGGGCGGACCCATGCATATGAGCTTCTATTAATGGCATGGGTGCAGGGTCTGGCTGTGTGAATCTCAGTGCAGCGTTGGTGCTTAAATATCGCCCTCAGTAGCTACTTCACTACTGATAACTTCAGCCAATCTATCCAGCTACCCTGTTTATCCCAAACTATCTGCCACCATTTCAGATGCTAGAAGCTCCACCTTCTGCTTCACCAGCTGCCAAAACCATCAACTTCCTTCATCACAACTTCTACAATACATATGATACATCTGATAATATGTTTCCACTCTGAAAATTAAAAATGGAGGGGCTGCGATAATTAATTGCATTGAATATCACATTAAATAATAAAAGGAATACTTCACTGATTGTGTTATTCATTTTCATATTTAATTCCATAAAAACTGCAATTTTAAAATGTACCTGAAGCTGCTGCAGAACATCCAGACTGCTGTGCTGGAATCCCGCAGAATCCAGAAGCCTTTGATTGCAGCCTTAGGTCAAGTTTGCCGCAGAATACAAAGGTTCTTGGCTGCTTTTACAGTGCCCTGTCTTGGCAATGGACCCTATGTAAATACATACTAATGACTGCATATTTGTACTCTTCTATTTAAGTCAGAATTACTGTTACGTTACATTTTTAATTTGCTGAGGTGATTTATGTAGTCCTAAAATGAGTAGGAAATGGTTTTCCTGTCCTGTGAAAATGTTTGAGATTTCTAAAAAATTTCCCATCCCACATCAGGACAAAATCGACATCTTTCAGTTTGTTTTGAGAAATGAGAGAGACTTCTGCTTCCCCCACCCCCCAATAGCCAGGTGTGTACAGTAGTCATCTAGTGTGTGGGAAACCCAGGCTCAAGTCCTTGCTCTGCCTGATTCTGAGGAGGGACGTAAACCTGCATTTTCTCCATCATGGGGGGAGGGGTGCCCGAACCACTGGGCTATTGGCTATTCTGGGTGCATGCTCTCATTTTGACCAGAGATTCCTCTCTTGACCTGACAAATCTTCCCCGAAAAAGTTTTTTTGAAACTGATACATTCCTGCAAAATGTTTTGGTAGATGAACTGCCATTTTTTGATGAAAAACAGTTTTTCTGTAAAAGTCACAACCAGCTGTCATCCTAAGCAAAGCTCACTGCTACAAGTTATTGCTATTCCTGTTCTGTTGTGTGAGGATTCAGGTACTGGAAGGATGATTTTCCTGTATCTGCCTTTTGAAGCTCTACAGCATAGGATGTAGTAAAGCCTCTTTGGGAAACACTGTGTATTTTTAAGCTACTTTATTTTTGGGTTAACATACTTTGCATGTTTTGCAGTAATCTGTAAGAGCTAAAAGGTAAAAAGGTACCAGTGGTCATAGAAAAGAGAGATTTTTGTAATGGTGCTGTTTAATCTTAAAGCAGATTTCAAATATAGTATTATATGTTAACATATAAATATTTTATTGCAGTGCTAGGGTTGGAGAGTTTAAGAAAAATCAGGAAATGCAAAAAATCAGATAATCCAACAGCAGCATTAATTCAACCACATTGCATACATGCAGTATTTTCTGTTCCATTTTGGTTTTATTTTGATAAGTGTGTAGTCCTATCTTTCAAAGGTCAGTTTGGTTTGAGTTATCTGATTTAATAAAAAAAAAACATAGCCAGGGGAAGGTTGGTTTTTGCTCTCAAAAATGACTTGAATAGGAGTCAATGAGACTAATCCCAGTGTGTAAAATTAAACAAGTCTGAGTCTTTGCAAGCTCAAAGTCTAAATAAGGATAAGACATAACAAGGGCTTGTAGAACAAAATGGAATGGAAGGGGCGTGATGACAAGGGTAACAGTAAAAGAAACACAAGGTAAGTTGTTCTCATAAGACATGCCTGCATTGCAAAAAGTCTTAAATGTTCTCAACCTGCATAGTTTGCCCTATGTGGATGAGGCAGAATGTTGTTGAAATGGTTCTTGGAAAATCATCAACAAGGCAAAATAAAGAAAAAAACCGTTCATGCAGCATGGCATGCTCCCAATGAAAAAAATTCCATACCATGCCCAATGGACCAGTTTTTGTTCATTTCTCTCTCCCATACTTCTCTGTTCCATGTGGAACATAGGGCCGTCACTATTGCCTTCCAACTTTGCCAGTCTGCTGCTTCAGTCTTAGCTTCTTCTCATGTCATTTTGATAGCTTTCTGTTCTGCTTCTAGTGTGTATTCCCATGTTATCCTTAGTCTACCTCACCATCTCTTACCCTGGGGATTCCAGTCCAATGCCTGTCTTGTTATTTCCTTCATGTGTGTCCTAGCCATCTGCATTTTCATTCCATAATTTCTTGTCCTATTGTTTTCTGTTGCACCCTCCTCCAGCATTCTTCATTTGTGATTTTTTTCCCCTGGCCATCCGATATTGAGGATTTCTCTAAGGCAGCTGTTTATGAAAACTTGGAGTGTATATAATAAGGACTTAATAAATCTCCAAGTTTCAGTGTCAACTTTAAAATGGTGTTAAATATTATAAGTTTAGTTTGTAGGACAAGATTTATGTTTCTCCAGATTGGCTTTTGAGTAACAGACATGTCTGGTTTTCGCTCTTCTGTCTTTGTCTGTTCCACCTGTTGTACATACAATGCTGCCAAGATCTGTGAAATATTGGACCTCTTCTATGTCAGTCCCAGAAAGTGTTATTGTTGTGTATTGATTCTCATGGTTTTAGTTTTCTCTGTATTGATTTTTCAACCCTACCAATTGCTCATAGGCCAGGAGATAATTTGTTTTGGCTTGCATATCTCTATTGGTGTGAGATAGCAAGTTGATGTCATCTGCAAAGTCAAAGTCCTCTAAATGCTGTATTAAAGTTGTGTGCCATACCAGGGTACAATCCAGACTAACGAGCAGCTGTGTCACACCTGCCCTGCAACCTTGGGTGCCTTACAATGCCTTGCTGAAGTAGCTCCCACCTCTCAAACAGCCTTTCAGCATGCAAGCTACATCCTGAGTGTCTGTGTGTAACTGTCAGCCATACTTGGGTTACACTCTGGCTCTCAGCAGCCTTGGTTATACTGAAGAGTGACTCCAATACAGCCCCAGTCTTAGATTCCCCCCCGGAAATGTATGTCCTGTGTTGCCCAGCCCCCTCCTGGACAATACAAATTATGTTAAGTCTGTTATATCTTTAAAAGAATAATATGCACACACTTTGTCACCCCAAATGACAAACTTCTTGGGTCAGGACTCCTTCTCCCAGAGTCCAACCAATGCTTTCTTTGTCACTTCAGGTGCCATGAATGCAATGGGCAGGAGAGAGTGGTCCCTGGGTTTGTTTGTCCTTCCTTTTTATAGTTTCAGTCCCCCTCTTGAAAAGCATTTCCAGCTAGGTACCAGGAGATGACAAAAAATCTCTGTGGAAGGAAGTTCTCTGTTGCTTTTTTCTCAACTGTCTGAGCTTCCTTTGTTTCCCTTCCTGCTTGATGACTCTGTTTACTGCTTAAATGAAAATTAAGCAGAGCACACATTCCTTTATTTAAGACAGACCTGTTTGCCAACCTCAGTTTGGAAGACGTGTTGATAACACCATACAGTGGAATCTTATAACTTTACATACAGTGTTGCCACACATATTTTATCAGGACGATACTGATCAGAAAATTATGGGTTTTCAAATAATACCTTATTGGGCATACTTTGTATAAAGATTATTACAATAGTATGTTGGGTGTGAATACAGGGTACATTCTGTCCCAGTGTACCCCTTGGTGGTTCTGTGGTCTCTCTCATTACCTAGTCCACTACCAATAAAAAGATCATTGGTGACGTAAGACATCCTTGTCCAACTTCCATAGTACCTTTGAATGGCTTAGTGAGTTCACTGTTACATATTACTTGGCATGTCATATTTTAATAGAAACTCTGAATGATGTTCATAAATTTCTGAGGGACTTCACAGAGTATAGCAACTTCCATAAAACTGTTCTATGCATTGTATCAAGGGCATTTTGGAAATATATAAAATTCATATAAAGCAGTGATTGCCATTCAATTGACGATACATATGGTCTCATTTGATCTATACATGATTTCTCCTGTCTGAACCCTGCCTATTTTTGTCATAACCTCAAATCTACTGCTTTCTGTATTCTATCTAGAAGTACACATGTAAATACCTTACTTGAGATAAAAGCAGCAAAGAATCCTGTGGCACCTTATAGACTAACAGACGTTTTGCAGCATGAGCTTTCGTGGGTGAATACCCACTTCTTCACTTGCATCCGAAGAAGTGGGTATTCACCCACGAAAGCTCATGCTGCAAAACGTCTGTTAGTCTATAAGGTGCCACAGGATTCTTTGCTGCTTTTATCTCAAGTAAGGTATTTACATGTGTACTTCTAGATAGAATACAGAAAGCAGTAGATTTGAGGTTATGACAAAAATAGGCAGGGTTCAGACAGGAGAAATCATGTATAGATCAAATGAGACCATATGTATCGTCAATTGAATGGCAATCACTGCTTTATATGAATTTTATATATTTCCAAAATGCCCTTGATACAATGCATAGAACAGTTTTATGGAAGTTGCTATACTCTGTGAAGTCCCTCAGAAATTTATGAACATCATTCAGAGTTTCTATTAAAATATGACATGCCAAGTAATATGTAACAGTGAACTCACTAAGCCATTCAAAGGTACTATGGAAGTTGGACAAGGATGTCTTACGTCACCAATGATCTTTTTATTGGTAGTGGACTAGGTAATGAGAGAGACCACAGAACCACCAAGGGGTACACTGGGACAGAATGTACCCTGTATTCACACCCAACATACTATTGTAATAATCTTTATACAAAGTATGCCCAATAAGGTATTATTTGAAAACCCATAATTTTCTGATCAGTATCGTCCTGATAAAATATGTGTGGCAACACTGTATGTAAAGTTATAAGATTCCACTGTATGGTGTTATCAACACGTCTTCCAAACTGAGGTTGGCAAACAGGTCTGTCTTAAATAAAGGAATGTGTGCTCTGCTTAATTTTCATTTAAGCAGTAAACAGAGTCATCAAGCAGGAAGGGAAACAAAGGAAGCTCAGACAGTTGAGAAAAAAGCAACAGAGAACTTCCTTCCACAGAGATTTTTTGTCATCTCCTGGTACCTAGCTGGAAATGCTTTTCAAGAGGGGGACTGAAACTATAAAAAGGAAGGACAAACAAACCCAGGGACCACTCTCTCCTGCCCATTGCATTCATGGCACCTGAAGTGACAAAGAAAGCATTGGTTGGACTCTGGGAGAAGGAGTCCTGACCCAAGAAGTTTGTCATTTGGGGTGACAAAGTGTGTGCATATTATTCTTTTAAAGATATAACAGACTTAACATAATTTGTATTGTCCAGGAGGGGGCTGGGCAACACAGGACATACATTTCCGGGGGGGAATCTAAGACTGGGGCTGTATTGGAGTCACTCTTCAGTATAACCAAGGCTGCTGAGAGCCAGAGTGTAACCCAAGTATGGCTGACAGTTACACACAGACACTCAGGATGTAGCTTGCATGCTGAAAGGCTGTTTGAGAGGTGGGAGCTACTTCAGCAAGGCATTGTAAGGCACCCAAGGTTGCAGGGCAGGTGTGACACAGCTGCTCGTTAGTCTGGATTGTACCCTGGTATGGCACACAACTTTAATACAGCATTTAGAGGACTTTGACTTTGCAGATGACATCAACTTGCTATCTCACACCAATAGAGATATGCAAGCCAAAACAAATTATCTCCTGGCCTATGAGCAATTGGTAGGGTTGAAAAATCAATACAGAGAAAACTAAAACCATGAGAATCAATACACAACAATAACACTTTCTGGGACTGACATAGAAGAGGTCCAATATTTCACAGATCTTGGCAGCATTGTATGTACAACAGGTGGAACAGACAAAGACAGAAGAGCGAAAACCAGACATGTCTGTTACTCAAAAGCCAATCTGGAGAAACATAAATCTTGTCCTACAAACTAAACTTATAATATTTAACACCATTTTAAAGTTGACACTGAAACTTGGAGATTTATTAAGTCCTTATTATATACACTCCAAGTTTTCATAAACAGCTGCCTTAGAGAAATCCTCAATATCGGATGGCCAGGGGAAAAAAATCACAAATGAAGAATGCTGGAGGAGGGTGCAACAGAAAACAATAGGACAAGAAATTATGGAATGAAAATGCAGATGGCTAGGACACACATGAAGGAAATAACAAGACAGGCATTGGACTGGAATCCCCAGGGTAAGAGATGGTGAGGTAGACTAAGGATAACATGGGAATACACACTAGAAGCAGAACAGAAAGCTATCAAAATGACATGAGAAGAAGCTAAGACTGAAGCAGCAGACTGGCAAAGTTGGAAGGCAATAGTGACGGCCCTATGTTCCACATGGAACAGAGAAGTATGGGAGAGAGAAATGAACAAAAACTGGNATACGCCCAGTACCCCACGGAGAAGGACTGCCGGTTCCTGATGCACCAGAATCATTCTCACTTGAGTCAGACGAGGAAGAGGAAGAGGATGAAACTTCTGGTCCTGAACCATCAATGTCACAGGACCCACATTTTCTCCCATCCTCCTCCTCTGAACCACACCTCATAACACAAGGTGAACTGAATGACCTTGTCAGGGATTTGGAACTACCCAAGAGTAAGGCAGAGCTGTTGGGCTCCAGACTACAGCAGTGGAATCTCCTGGCAGGTGATGTTAGGGTTTCCATGTTCCGTGACCGTCAAAAGGATCTTGTCCCATTCTTCTTCATGGAAGGTGATCTTGTAGCCTGCAACAACATCGATGGTGTGATGGCAGCCCTCAACATCGTTCACGATCCAGATGAGTGGAGACTGTTCATTGATTCATCGAAGACGAGTCTTAAAGCTGTTTTACTGCATAATGGCAATGTTTTGCCATCAATTCCAGTTGGTCATGCAGTCCATATGAAGGAAACCTATGACAACATGAAACAACTTTTGAGGTGCATAAACTATGACCAACATCAGTGGCAGCTTTGTGGCGATTTGAAGGTTGTTGCTCTCTTGCTTGGTCTGCAGGCTGGATACACAAAGTACTGCTGTTTTCTCTGCGAATGGGATAGTCGTGCAAGAGATTCCCACTACATCAAGAAAGATTGGCCACTCCGACAGTCATTGGAGCCTGGGAGGAAAAGTGTTCAGCATCCACCACTTGTTGAATCAAGGAAGATTTTGTTACCACCCTTACACATCAAGCTGGGTCTGATGAAGAACTTTGTCAAGGCCATTGACAAAACACAAGCAGCTTTCAAGTACCTCCGTGGAAAATTTCCAAGGTTAAGTGAAGCTAAGATAAAGGAAGGTGTCTTTGTTGGTCCTCAGATTCGTGAACTTCTTCGAGATGATGCATTTGACCATGCACTGCGTGGCAAGGAAAAGACGGCATGGAAAGCCTTCCAGTTAGTGGCAATAAATTTTCTCGGAAACAACAAGGCACACAACTACAGGTTGTTGGTGGAAAACCTCCTCAAGGCATACAAAAGCCTTGGTTGCAACATGTCACTAAAGATACATTTTTTGCACTCTCATCTAGATTTTTTTCCACCGAACTGCGGAGCAGTGAGCGACGAGCACGGCGAGCGATTTCACCAGGACATTGCAACAATGGAGAAACGCTATCAGGGCAAATGGAGCCCATCAATGCTTGCAGACTATTGCTGGACAGTGACAAGAGATGCTCCATTTAATGAATACAAGAGACAAGCCAAGAAGCGCCGAGTAGACACTGAATAGGACTAAACTATGTACATAATAGTTTTTTGCCTTTTGTTTCATAATAAATTTTATTTATATAACCCTTTTGCTGATTTTTAAAGTGTTACATAAACAGGACAGGTGAAATATTATCATGTAAAGCAACCATAAACACATGAAAAGACCTAGGTTTACAATTTATGATTAAAACTCTACTATCTACACAATATACATAGACATAAAATGTAAAAACTTAAATATCTTAGAAACAGTAGCCAATCAGTTGTTTTAATTGTCATATTTGAATTCAGCACATCAAAATACATAATAAATATCACATTTTATCTCTGAAGCAGACGACTTCTCAAAAATTGTAGACCAGTGTATTTTGTACTCTACTTGATTAATTCAAAAACAAAAGTCAGAAGGGGAGAAAGCCGATACTGTGTCTAATATCAGGATCCCTGAAATGCTTTGGAAAGAGCCTTTTCCTATAAATGTTGTAAACATTTTTGCATGATTAGGCCAGCTCTTCTTCATTTGCCCAGTTGGTTTAAAAATAAAATGTTTTCATTGTATCAGGCACACACATCTCCCCGATTGTAAATTTAACCGCAGTTTTCTGCCTGGATTCCCCCAGTACCAGCAAGTGATCATATTTGAAGGGAAGTTAAGATTTTCTTCTTCATCACGAAACAATCACTGATTTATCAGAGACAACAGTCAGAGTCCGTTAGGGAAAGCTCACAGCTGTCTGCAGCTGTTCTAGTATATTTCTCTCAGAAGGGCCCAATGTATATTGAAAAGGAAGAAAAACTTCAATGAAATACATTAACAACTGTTGGGAGAGAAACGAGCATAAAGGCGAAATTTGAACACAACAAAACTATTTATGTAAATCTGCCAGAGTTATACTAAATGACAGCTATAACAACTGATAGTAGTCTTTGTTCCTTTTTGTTTACGTTCAGCTTACTGGTGCACTGGAAATAAGAAACCGCTTTCTTGCATCCTGTACCGGCATGGTTATAAGACTTCAAAAACTCTTCATGGCTCAATTGGTTGGACTCAGAATAGGGCTTCCGCCATCAGCATTCTAGCCATCTTCCCTCCCTCCTGGTCCTGCCTCAAGCCAAAATTGTGGGTGGGAAATAGGAGTCTGCTTCTGAAAACCAGAGTGTTTTTGTTTTAAATTGTGTCTCGGTGCTTTAAAGGTGAACTGAAAATGTTTTTTTTCCCAACTCTTGCCCATATATCTGTCATGTCCCCCTACATAGAACTTTATTTCCACTCCACAGTTCTAAATTTTTGGAATTCGCACTGTGGCTCCTAGTCAAAACTCCCAATGAAGTTAATGGGAGTTTGTACAGATAATGACCAAGAACTGCAGAGGTTGTCCAAGTATCCAAATGCATGCACATTTTATCTCTGGTGATCTACAAATTCAAATCCCTCTGAAGACAGAAATTCATGGTCCCTGCCAAGACAGTGTTATTTAATCTCTCTTCTATCTCTCAGTTTTAGAGTTTTATACTAACATCCATTACCATGGTGTCTGAGCATCTCCCAGGTTAATAAATCAGCACAGGTTAATGAATTAATATTCTTTATCACATTGTCCAGTGTTTTGTTTTATGATGATTATTATTTTTTAACAATAATCTGTAATCAGGTGGTTTAAGACAACTTTTACTAGCAACCTGACTGTACAAGCAAGCATTCCGCTGTAAAGCTAGAAAAAAAAATTAGAGATGGAAAAGGTAACATAGTTAATTCCCCTGTCAATGTGGGATTCTCCCCCAGAGTACATTCTCCAGTGGTTTGTCCAGTCCCCTTTGCTTTGTGCGATTTAAAAGGCCATCCTATACATATGGAGTCATATTCCTGTTCTAAAAAATCCCAGATGTTCCAGTCGCCATGTAGGGAGGTGATTGAGTATGGTCACCACCCCCATGCAGGCTTGCTTTCAGTCCTTCAGATGGAGTGAATCACAGAGGGACAAACAGCAGGTAGCTGGAGAATTCATCCACTGAAATGAAGGGGATTGGATAGATGAAAGCTTCTCTGTGGCAGTCTGTCTCAGATTTGGTTTGGTTTGCTGTATCTATTGCGCTGAAATTACTATAGAGGCTTAACTGATTACCATACAGAGCCCCCATCTTATGTGGCTTGTTTTTTTATGTCAAAGGTTGATACAGGGGAGTGGCAATGAATTTCAGGCCTCTGCCTCTCTACAGGAGTCCCCAAATTCCTGACATGGTTTTCAAGATGGATTTTTTGAAACCCAGTTTAGGTAACAGTTTTATTGGCAGAAGCCAGCCTATGTGATTGGGGCATAACCTTTCAAAATAAAAACAGTTTTTAAAGCACTTCTTTGAGGCTCTTTTTGGCAACTATAAAAAGTTTTGCTCTGTCCACATTAACTGCCACTTGCTGGTAAACAGTTCCACAAAAAAGTTGATCTTGAAAACCATTTCAAGTTTGGGGACTTTTGGAGCGTGGATGGAACCTCACAATGTCCTGTCAAAACCTGCACTGGACAGGTATGACTCTTCCAAGTATAGTTAAAATTGCTACACTCTCATTAACAAAAATCTGGGTCAAAGGATCTTCTCATGTATTCCAGCAGCTCTCACCTACTGGAACAGTAACTGTAATATTATAGATGCTCCACGTTTGAAACTACACCTCTACCTCGATATAACGCTGTCCTCGGGAGCCAAAAAATCTCACCACGTTATAGGTGAAACCGCGTTATATTGAACTTGCTTTGATCCACCGGAGTGCGCAGCCCCGCCCCCCCGGAGCACTGCTTTACCGCGTTATATCCGAATTCGTGTTATATTGGGTCGCGTTATATCGAGGTAGCGGTGTACTATGTATTTTATAAATGTAGTTGTAAGATAGCATTTTGCAAGAATGGTTTAAAATTAGATTCAGTGGGTACAGGAGCCTGTATCATGGATTGTTTCATTCTCTATATCCAGGAAAGACTGCTTATTAACAAAATATACAAAAAAAGCTTCAGTTTGCTTCAGTTCCCCCCTAAACTATTTTTTCCCCTTGCAAATCCCTGGTTTTCCTAGCAATATTGGGTGGCAATTTTTAACAGACCTATGCCTGTCCAGGTTCAGCACTTAAGTGTGCTGTAAACAGTTTATACAAAGAAACAAACCCATTTGTTTGTAAGATGACTTATATAATTGGTATATTTTCTTGTTTGTTCAAGTACTATTAAATTCTAATAATTACTGCTTACATAATCTGAGCGGCTGAGTTCAAGCGTTTTGTGTGTGACGTTTTTGCTGACTACTGGTGATATGGCCTCTGTGCTGCACCAGTCATGGTAATAGAGCAACTACAATTAAAATAGGTCTGTCAGGATCAGGATACAGAATGGCAAGCCAGCAATTAGAGGCATGATGCAGAACAATCGAAACTGAGTGACAGAGTAGTGACACAGGTGATTGATAAGTGAAAAGGAGCAGTCAAAATCCCAGGGCTCCTTTTCCTGCAACTACTAAGGTAAGTCTTGTCATGGAATGACAGGAAAATGTTAATCTCATCTCCTTATGACATTTGTCATTCTAAAAATTAAATACCTAGTTACGCCTTTTCTGGTGGATATTTTACCAGATACTAGTATATCAATTCCATTTCCAAATTCTTCTGTTCACTAGTATTGGCATATTATTTCTAGCTCACTTTAGTCAGATCTGACATTTTTTAAAAAGCATGATTCCCTTGTGCTTTTATAGCTTGGCAATTTGATTTGGATAATCAGATCTGGTCCATATTTCCAACTAATTCAAGAGAGTTCCTTCTGGTTAGCCATGACAATATGAGAAAATGGATAGCTTTGCAATGTTTTAAGCCATATCTAAATACATTTGAATGTCACGAGTCCAGAGAAAGATTTGATTTGAAATCTAATTAAGGAGTGGAAAACAACATAAAAAAGCCCTACTCTGTCAAGACCTTCATCCTGTTAAATGAAACAGAGTACAGCACTCTTAAAATGATACAGCTGACTGAAGAAGGCCATAGGGGCCTGTAAATATAAGACATCCTATGTTTGTGAAGATTGATTTCATTCTTCAATTTTTGATGCATTTTTTTCTGATGTATAAAAATTAGCAAGCTGAAGTTGAGGGTAGATGGTACCAAAAAAATCAAGGGAACAGCAAACAGATTTGTAAAGGGCTATCGGAAACATACTGACTAGCGGAGATACTCTCATCTATTGTGACTATATTTGTAAAATGACGTCAGGAGTTCTAAATATCTGATGCTTAATGTGCTTCTAGTTCATAATTACAATAATGTAAATCTGCATGCACTATAACTTTACATTACCAATGGGCAGTTCAGAAAATATCTGTAGCCTTGTAATGCAGGAAGTCAGGGATACTACACTCTGGGTATGTTATGTTACGGACACTATCATACCAACATAGCTAGGTCGGCATAGTAGTTTTTTCACAACCCTGACTTTCTCGATATGAAAACACACCTTTTAGTAGTAAAGACATAGACATAGTATGTCATTAGTAGACTTTCCTACCTCAAGTTAATTAATTGCCAATTAACTCAATGTGCATAACAGGTTTGTTAGTGTTAATGTGGGACTTTCCCACACAAACTGTGGAGCCTGTAATAAATGTAGACTGTGTCCACACTAGCCCTAAGGCACATGCCAAGTATCTTGAGTTAATTGGCAATCAATTCTCTCAAAGTAGGGAAGTCTAGTAGAGAAGACAAGCCCCTATTTTCATGGTTAAAATAGCCCTTTGCTTCCCAGAACCCTTCACGTCTTTCACACACCTAACCAACCAGCCAGAATATCATCTATAGTTCCCTCTCCACAGGTGTGCCTCCCAGCCCAGGTAGACAAACATGGGCTAGCTCTGCTTGCATGCTAAAAATAACAGTGTGGACATTGTAGCATGGATGGTGGCATGAGCTCAGACCCAGGGAGGTTTAGTTAGTTATTTGTAAAGGTTTACTTTCATTTTACATCTGTATTTCAGTTGCTCATAAAAGTTCAGCACATTCCACACCTTTCAATATTTTATGTCAAGAAGAAATTCTAAAGTTTACACATTATTCTGGATGTTGTATAATATATCTCTTTACCTATGCATATGTAAGTATAAAGTGTGTGTATGAGAGTGCAAGAGAAAAGGAGTATATTACATTTTTCATAAGATTTGATCAAATACAATGTTCCTACTAGTAGAATATTGAAAATTCTAATAACTACACTGGTAATTCCAAAGATTTGTAATGTGTTCCTGTGATTACTTTTCCTAACATGGGACAAACCTTCTTTGACATTTTTAAAGACGAATATAGCTTAAAGGTATTCCTTTTAACTTCCAATCTGTAGTTCCACAGTCATTCTTGCATTCAGTGCCAGAGCTCTTTTTTCGCCATCCAAACTGCCCTAAGCAATGTCTCTTTTTCCCTGGATGTTATGCTCTTTTAAAAATACTTCTTTAGTTCTTAGTGTGCATGTAAAGAATGTTTGTAAGAAATTTTGATCTCAGTTGCACTGGTGTAAATCCAGAGACATTGAAGTTAATGAAGTTCTTTGGCTTTGCATTGCTGTAACGGAAATCAGAATATTATGCACGGCACTTAATATGACTGAAAAGCATTTTCCATGCCTCTGGAAGTTAATATAAATTTCATACTGTATTAGGGAATAATGGCCTCATCTTTATATGCCAGAGGAGATGCTGTAAAAGCAGTTACCAAGGCATGAGAAGATTCAAAATAGCTCAGGGTCACACAAACTCGGAGGAAAAAAGAATGTGATAAACTATATTAATGGTAGCCCTTAATCTCTGTATATTATTTAGCAATACAAATCTATCCGGGAAATACAATTTGGGTACGTTGCCCTGAGTTTTTGTTGTGAGATACTAAATTCCCCATAGAAGTATCTCTGCCACATTGCACTAGGTGCACCTAGGTACATGAGTTTTTGTTTAAAAATCTGGTAGGACAGAATAAAGGTAAAAATACCACTGAACTGGGATGAGATTGCGCAGAAGACATTCCCAGATATCCACAACTATCTTCTAGGCTGCATGGGAAAAACATTGAGCTCCTAGTGACTGCCATTTAATGATGCCATTCTTGAAAATACCACGTCCAACCCAAGGTATTTAATGAATGACATCTCCGTCTGTTGATGCTGCACTGCCATTCCCAGACGTTACACACTCAGGAGAAAAATTTTACGAGAATTAGTGGAAAATAATGCTGATGCCCACCATTTTCAGATGTAGTACAGGTTTAAAAGGGAGGGGGGGAAATAAAGTTGGCCTACAGTACGACACTCTTGCTGGCCAATTCTTAGGCCCGGTCTATACTTAAAAGTTAGGCTTACATATCCGTGTCAGTCAGGGATGTGAAAAACATTTACCCCAACCAACATAGCTATGTCGACTAACCCCAGTGTAGATGCAACTATGTCAATGGAAGAATATTTCCATCAATGTAGCTATCCTTGCTCATGGAGGTGGTGTTCCTACACTGACGGAAAAACCTCTTCCGTCGTTGTATGCTGAATCTGTACTGCAGTGTTATGCCGGCATAGCTATGGCAACTGGTAGCTATATAGCTATGCTGGTATAGTCGCCCTTTGTTGAATTGATTCTATTTGGTTCTAGCAATGAATGTGTCTCAATGTATGTAAGATTTAGGTATTGTTTTCCCTTGCTATTTGTAAAGTTGTTCATGAGTTCTGGCCTGGCATTTCTTTAGTTTGAGACATTTTCTTCCTTTCAGAGAAGGAAAAAAACTCACTGACGCAGTTTTTTAAATGTATAAAAGTATATGGATTTTGAAATCAGTTATACAACTCTATAGGGAAAAAATAGGTCAGATTTGAGGTCCATCAACCCTGACACTGCCCCTTTAAGCTAAATTGTATTTTCCTCTGGAATATTTTTTGTACATTTCAGATATTATGTCAAAGAAATTTTACACCTAAAATTCAACCAGGTTAATATCATTAGATTTCTGTTTCCTAAATCAAGGCTAAAAACAGAATCAAGGCACCACTTGCAATACTTGTGTGTAATGTTAATAAGGGGAGTGTTGTGGTTGTTTTGTGGCAGTGCTTAGAGGTCTCAAGCAGCATATGGGTCCCATTGTGCCAGGTGCTGGTAGATACAGTCCTTGCTCCAAAATGCTTGTAGTAGAGACTAGGACAAGTGTTTTGGTTATTTTCTGATTTACCTCTTGATAAACTTAACTACGCTTCAGAACAGGGTTTTTCACCGATTCCAAGGCCAGAACGGATCATTGTGATGATCCAGTCTGATCTTCTGTATATATAGGCCAGAGAACTTTCCCCAAATAGTTCCGAGAACACATGTTTTAGAAAAACAACTAGTCTTGATTTAAAAATAGTCAGAGATGGAGTATCCACCACAACCCTTGGTAAATTGTTCCAAAAGTTAAATATCGTCACCGTTAAAAATGCATGCCTTATTTCCAGTCTGAATTTATCTAGTTTCAACTCCTAGCCATTGGATCGTATTATACCTTTCTCTGCTAAATTGAAGAGCCCATTATCAAATATTTGTTCCCCAAGTAAGTATTTACAGACTGTAATCAGGTCATCTTTTAGCCTTCTCTTTGTTAAGCTATAAATAAAAAATTTGGGCTGGTCATTTGGGACAGTCCTGTTCTATCATGCCCTTAAAAAATGCTTGTGCATTAAGGGACAAGTTCTTACTTAGTTGAAGTTTCCTGAGTGAGGATGTTAGGATTTGGCCTAATTCAAATGACTCCCGATGCACTGTTTTGTTTTGTTTTTTAAGTTAAGAAATATCCCTTCCTTCTACAAACTAATGTTCTAAATTCAATTGCAAGCACCTAATATTATTTGTTCATAGAAACCTGCAGCCATTCATTCTTTAAAATAACTTTGTAATGTAGTGCCAAGGTCCCATAATGACAGCCCTGGAGAATGAGGTATTTTATCCACAGAAGTGACCAAAGCAACAGGTGCTAACTTATTAGAAGTTAATAAATAGGTATAGCTTGAACTTCAGCAGTATAAGTGTCCCATATTGCCCTGTCAATGAGCCTCCATCCTGACCTGGCAGGACCTACTCTGGACGGGTGGAAGAGCCCCTGACAGACTGCCAGAAAATTGCTAAATAATACTGATTGCAATGGGAAATTATTGTAATGTTACCATAGTTCATCTGGGAACTGGAACAAGTCCACAATCGTGCTCCATCCTGGCTGAATGGTCCCTGAATGTTGTTACTGGCAATCAGCTTTAAGAAACAGTATTGTTTCCTCCTGATACATATAAAGCAGTGGTTTTCAAACTGGGGTACGTGTACCCCTAGCTCTTGTCGAGGGTACGCAAGAAAAATCCTGTAATGGTAGACGACACATCATGTTATCCTTTACCGACCTTTTTCCCCCTGTTTTCATAGGTATATTCTGACCCTATCTCAGATGGGGGTATGAAGTAGGCTACATTATTTGGAAAGGGGTACTCAGCCTAAAAAGGTTGTAAACCACTGATATAAAGTTAACTTTGGATATTTAAAAATCTTCCAGTTAAATTAACCTTAAAAAATATCAAAGACATCTACCACATATGGGAATACCCCAAATCCTTGTCAGGTTGGCTCAAAACACTGAAATCAATGGGAGTTTTGCCATTGACTTAGTGGATCAAGGATTTTACTCCTTGTTACTTCACTTGGCCTTCCCAACTCAGAACTGCTCCAAGCGAGGTGTGAACTGCACTGTGCCTGAGTCTGAGGCAGGGGCAGCTCTAGCTTTTTTGCCGCCCCAAGCACAGCAGGCAGGCTGCCTTCGGCGGCATGCCTGCTGGAGGTCCGCCAGTCCTGCGGCTTCGGCATACCCGCCGCCGAATTGCTGCCAAATCCCCGGGACCGGCGGACCTCCCACAGGCAAGCCGCCGAAGGCTGCCTGACTGCCGCCCTCGCAGGGACCCACAGGGCGCCCCCCACGGCTTGCCGCCCCATTCTGCAAAGAACTATACACATGAGTTCAGTAAGACTATTCATGTGCTGAACTTTAAAGCACATACATAAATCTTTGCAGGATCAGTGCCTGATTTTTGTTCCAGTTGAAAGGAGAATAAGTAGAAGAACTGTGAAGTTAACTCTGGGTATACACTATGCCCTGCCTTCCAAAATATATTGGTTGAAACTTAAGAGCATTTATTTGATTCTTAGAGGTAAAAATTTACACAACTGCTTTAAAAAGGGACGGCTGGTATATATCATTCATTGCCAAAAGAGCTTTATGAGGAACAGTGTAATAAATTTAAGAATCTTACTATCCTCCTCTGCATATTGACAGCTGTAAACATCTGCTAAGAAAGCCATTCATTGTTGGAAGAATGTTTCTCATTAAGTACTTGTTTTGGAAGGTCATCGACTATCATGCGTTCTGGAAAAATTAAATTGTAATGTCGTTTGGAAAAAGTGAACAGACAGATTTGTTTGGAGGATTTCTGATGTGTGACTTCAGACTCTCACAGTATAAACCATAGTATTAATACTCTATTCCAGAAATTAAGCCTTAGCAAAAGGAGCAGAATTCATAGTCAGTTTCAAAACAAAATACATAGCAGACCGTTTAAAACATACATTGCTATGTCAGTGTGAGATTTCTCTTCCAGATGTTAATCTTTATGACTTGAAACAACCTTTTCTGACCCTTTAAATTATATCCCAAATAACTCCTCCCCTATTGCTCACACAGACACCCACATATCTGAAACAGAAAAAGCATGAATCAAGATGACAGAGATTATTCTTGCTATTATATGTTTCATTTCATCTTTAAATGTAAGGTTTTGTGCATAATGCACTAAATAATTTTTAATGGAGTTTTGGGCAATCAAAAACACACCAGTGTTTTTCCCATCAGTTCTCATCTTAGTTAAACTATTCCAAGGACAGGGTAAAAGTACAGGGTTGTACATTAGAGGAGTGTCTTTGTGATACTATTCATTCTCTGTTCTGACAGAGAAGGCATTGTTTGCTCCCTGTAATACGCTTGGCAGCCAAATAAGGTAGAGATTTGTGCTGCGCATACAGAATCAGAAAGTAGCAGAGTGGACAAGAATATCAGAATTCCAAGAATTGGATTAACTAGAAGACGGAATGTTATAATGTGCTGCTAATAGCTTTTCATGGTGTCTTTGGTAGAATAGAAATGGGTTCCTGGATGAAGAAATCTTTTCAGTTGAAGGTAATATTTTCACTTGTATGGTAGCACATTAGTTAATGCTGTTTAATCCATTATTAATTAAAAATGCACACAATAGGAACAGAATAGTTCAGCAGTCTGCAGCATTCTTTGGAAGAATCAGCAGTTTAGAACAAACAGTAGCTTGATAATACTGGGTCTTGCAGAAATTGAGGATTATTTAAGTTCAGACCCATTCCCCTTTTAGAGCAGCTCCCATTACCATTAATGAGAAATTCTTTATGTGCTCCTATCAGAGGAAGAAAAGACTATTTAGTCTCTCAGCCTTCATTTTATACTCAGCAGCTACTGTATATATGCAGTGTGACTTGAGGATTTTGCTAATAGAGCTGCATTTCTGTATGGCCACTAGATAGGATAAATAGCTCTGCATGTTACCAGATACAGTTCTGTGCCTCTCAGGTGTTCCCTGTAGTAAAAAACATTCCACACTGTGGTGAAAAATTAACATTTGTTCCACATAGTAACGCAGAAAGAAAAAAACAGCTTGTGTTTATTAAGCAATATTTCTTCTGGCATTTTGTGATTGCAAATTGTGCTAAGCAGTTTTTTATGTAGTAATGCAGATGTATTTCTCCTATGTCCTTACCAGTTAAATGGCAATTTTTGGTAGCGTTTCTACTTTATTTTTCATTTTTCTACTTCTATAAAAAATATATTTTGTCTGAGCAGTTACAGGTTTTCTGGTTGTTTTTGTTATTGTCATCCTCTGTGAATACTTCAGTTGTAAGAGCATTATTGGAAGTGTTCATGCTGCATTAAATAACCATTTTTGGTTTAATAAATACGGTATGAACATGATTTTCAAAAGTGCCCAACCTGAGATGCCTTCAGAGGGTGGGAGCTCAGTTCTGAGTCAGGTTCTCTTAAGGTATCTCAAGTTGGACATCCAACATCTGGAGAACCTAAAATCACTAGTGACTTTAGAAAATCTTGGACTCTGGTACTTAAACAGAAAAGACATCAGAAATGAGGAAAGTCTGCTGCTCACAATAGCAAATCTTGTGATATACCTCTCCTTTCTTACTGTATATCACAGCACCAACTGTTGCACATCTGAAGGCTTTCATTCAGAAAAACATTGCCAGTACCATCTGTGTGCCTGGTACCATGTGCCAGTTCCACACGGCACACTCTACTTTGTGCTCCCGTGCTGTTTTAATCTCCAGGGAACCACCATTTCAAATAGCAAACACATTGCTTTGTATGGGAAGTCGTCGAAACATGCGGATAATGACAACAGCAGCCGTTGCCTATCACGCTGAACAAAAGGCTGCCAAAAACAGTAGGGATTACTAGCTGACCAGCTAAAGAGTAGGGAACTACAAGCTCACCACCCACAAGTCAATCGCCACACTGGGCCAACAGTTAAGGAGTGAAAAGAAAATATCATTTGGCCACAGGAGACAGAGATGGTGATAGGATTTCACTTGAAAATACTGTACCTGAAAATAAATACTGTCAGCAGTACAGGGTCTGGTCTTCCCTTGATGTACACATGTAACTCCTATGAACCCTTATAGAACTAGCGAGGCAGCTATAAGATGGAGTTGGGTCAGAACTAATAGAGCAAATCTTGAGCCAGCCTCTTTGCTCCTTGCTAAGAACAGTCATCCCTCTTGGCTGGCCTGCCTGAAGTGCTCCGCCTCCTATTGCTTCTGGATCCTACCACTTCCTTCATGCTGGGAAAGAGAACAGGCCCAGGGTCCCATGGCATGAGAGGCCAGGGCTGAGGAGCTTCTGGCCCAAAGCCTAGAGCAACTCTTGCAGTCAGGCCAGCCAATGAGGGTTTGTGGGCAGAGAGCAGGAGAGAAGAGTTCGCAGGTCAGGTTTTGGGGAACCTCGGGGGGATTGTGGGGTTCTCTTTATGGGAGGGAGAGGGAGGAAATGTAGGAATGGAAATGGGATTCAGAGCAGGAGGATGGGGAGTGGTTAGATTCTCTGAAAGAGTGTATTCATCCGAGAATCCCAGCCTGTGCAGAGTGCTGAGGACAGATACTCTGTTCTTCTAAGTCCTAAGAGTTAAACATTTGATAGTCCATTAAAAGTTCTCAGAATCATAGGGTGGTAAAATTCACTTCTGCTGATGGTGGTAATAGAGTTACATCCCACTAGTGTATTTAGCCCATCAGGTTTAATCTTGTTAATTTCCATCCTCTACTAACTCACAAGAGCTGATCTAGCAAAAGGAGTTGAGGTGCTCAAGGTGCACACAAACACACATGCACTTTGTTTATCATGTTGAGTTGTGTCAGTTCCAACAGCTGGATTTTAAAGATTGTTGTAGCCCTCACACTATGGAGGATTTAATATCAAAGGAATAATAATAACCCCACACACATGCCTGATAAAGAAACATTTAGATACAAGAAGTCTTTTTTTTTTTTTTTTTTTTTTTTTGGTGAGATGGGTCCTTTTATCAAATAAGCAGCCCATTAACGGTTTGTCAGTATTGCAGCCCCTGAGTTCTGGGGAGTGCAGGAACGGCTCCCTTTGGGATGATGTGTGAGCCCTCCCACTTCCTAGGAATGCACAAAGGAGGAAGGGATGGTCCTACTTTCCCTCTGCATTAGCCTATAGGTGGGGAAGGACTAAGCTAGACCCCATATTGAGCCATTTATAGAATAACATCAGTGTTTGAACTATGCCATCTGTAGAATATCAACAGGCAGGAGAAAATCTTTGTTCTTTTGATTAAGGAGACAAATTCCAAAAAGCACCTACTCTGACCTAGGAAGAGATTTCAAAGCAATAAAAATATAAATAAATCTGGAGCTGCTTGTTAGATAACAAATTATGGGTCTCTCTTGCCATTGACTTCATTGGAAGCAGGATTTATTTTGTGTGTGTGTGTGTGTGTTTTCTAGACTAACATTAGGAGTTTGAACCAACAAACAGGAAATTCAGAGTTCGAGCTTGTCTACACACAAGAGGCACTGAAAGAACTAGATTGGTTTTGATTCCTGCCTTTAGTTATTTCAGTGTAAGTCTATGTGAGGACACTCTTATTTTGGAATAAAAATTCCCTATTTCAGTTTAACCCTTAGGAAGGTAAAAACAACAACAACAAAACAGTACATCAAAATAAGGCACTCTTATTCTGAACCTATGAATTACCTGGCTTTGGTTGGTTTAAGGCCACCATTTCACATCACTTTTTGTACTGGAGTTTCATCTCTTAATAAGGATGTTGCTTAATTTGCCAAACAATTATATAGCTGTTATTCACTCAGTTAATAAAAGATGCTGGGACAGGCATATGTGCACCAAAATGCCCTATCCACATAAAACTCTTACTTAAAGTTCGTTCGCTGAATGCCAGATTTTTAGTGTATATAGTAACCATTTCCTCTGGTGTGTATTAGACAAAACAGGCAGAATCAGCTTGAAGTGGAATGCTTTTGGCTTTCACAGTTATATTTTCTATGCTGTACTGGTATTTAGAAACAAAAAGATGGATCTGTGTTTATAACTTACAGGCAGTGCTTGCAATAATATTTTAACCACTACTTCATTTTTCAGCACTCAAGCTTTGTTTCCCCGTTGGGAGGACTTGCATGACAACCTCGGAGGACACAGCTGCCAGGTAGGAGACACCCACTGAAAGTAAGATTTGTTTTGTTTGTTTGTTTTTGATTTGTTAATTTGTTTTTATTATTTTAATTTTGCACTTACTGAATTTCCATATGAAATTATTTCACATGGGAACTAGTGTTTTTCAAGTATGAATTACATATACTGTCATTTTATCATCTCAGAGCTTTGTTCTCTTCCTCCTTCTCCTAGTCTTCAGAGTAGCAGTGAGTGAGCTACTCTCTCTGCAAGGCCATCTTTCCCCTTCTTTGGTCCTTCGGGCCTCCCTCACAATGACAGGGAGCTCAGCTCACTACTGCTGCCAGGGAACAGAATTACGGGAAGCTTTGCCTTATTCAGCAGCAGACACCTTTTCTCTCTACACCCCTGTGCTGCCATGTTGCAGTCTCTGCAGCTGGCGACAAGTGCATGCTGAGTAGATGGATTGGACAACACTGCTTTACCCACATAAGTTCTAGGTTCCAGTCTGCCTTTGTTATAAAGCCAGCTGGAGAGGAAACAGGACTCAGAGGCCCAGTATACACTGAGAAAATTCATCACAGCAATGTGTTAATGAACACAATATAATTAACACAATGTAAACATAGTTTTGCCTTTAGCGTGGTCAAGGACTGTCATGGTCAGAAGCATGTTAGCTGGTGATAGTTAACTTTAGCGGTACCTTGTGTGCATGAGGTGCGAAGTCATATTTAATGCCCTGTTAGTCAAAATGTGTGAGCTAACAAGTTCTCTAGCATAATCCGTATCCCCTGCGCTAGGAGACACTGCTGCATTCTCCTCTGAGGGTGAAGGGCTTTGAGGATGTATGGAGGGTCGGGGACATGGCCTTGCAACTATGTAAAGAGTAAGGTTCAGTGGGGAAACTCAATTTCATCCCAGTAGGCTTTGAGCATCCATGCAGATATCACATTTGGTAGATGTGCAGGTGAATGAGCCTCTGATAGTGTGGCTGATGTGATTAGGTCCTCTGATGGTGTCCCCTGAATAGATATGTGGACAGAGTTGGCAACGGGCTTTGTTGCAAGGATAGGTTCCTGGATTAGTGTTTTTGTTGTGTGGTGTGTGGTGTGTGGTTGCTGGTGAGTATTTGCTTCAGGTTGGGGGGCTGTCTGTAAGCGTGGACTGGCCTGTCTCCCAAGATCTGTGAGAGTGAGGTATCGTCCTTCAGGATAGGTTGTAGATCCTTGATGATGCGCTGGAGAGGTTTTAGTTGGGGGCTGAAGGTGATGGCTAGTGGCGTTCTATTACTTTCTTTGTTGGGCCTGTCCTGTAGTAGGTGACTTCTGGGTACCCTTCTGGCTCTGTCAATCTGCTTCTTCACTTCAGCAGGTGGGTATTGTAGTTGTAAGAACGCTTGATAGAGATTCTGTAGTTGTTTGCCTCTGTCTGAGGAGCAAATGCGGTTGTATCTTAGAGCTTGGCTGTACACAATGTGGTGTGGTCTGGATGAAAGCTGGAGGCATGTAGGTAAGTATAGCGATCAATAGGTTTCCGGTATAGGGTGATGTTTATGTGACCATCGCTTATTAGCACTGTAGTGTCCAGGAAGTGGATCTCTTGTGTGGACTGGTCCAGGCTGAGGTTGATGGTGGTATGGAAATTGTTGAAATTATGGTGGAATTCCTCAAGGGCTTCTTTTCCATGGGTGCAGATGATGAAGATGTCATCAATGTAGCGCAAGTAGAGTAGGGGCGTTAGGGGACTTTTTTGTTGGAGTATTGCGACTTTGAGGTCTGTAATTGAGTGACCAGGGAGGTTGAAGTGTTCTCCGACTGGTTTTTGAATGTTATAATTCTTGATGTCTGATTTGTGTCCATTTATCCTTTTGCATAGAAACTGTCCGGTTTGGCCAATGTACATGGCAGAGGGGCATTGCTTCAAAAACAGACTCCAACGAGAAACTGCAGAATTGGAATTAATTTGCAAACTGGACACCATTAAATTAGGCTTGAATAAAGACTGGAAGTGGATGGGTCATTGCACAAAGTAAAACCTATTTCCCCATGCTAATTTTTTCCCCTGCTGTTACTCACACCTTGTCAACTGCTGGAAATGGGCCATCCTGATTATCACTACAAAATAGGGTGACCAGATGAGGGGAATAAAATATCGGGACACATGGGGGGCGGGGGGGGGGGGGCTGAGAAAAAAAAAAAAAAAAGCCGAGCGAGTCCCGGCGGAGGGAGAAAGGAAGAAAAAAAAAAAAAAAAAAAAACCGAGCGAGTCCCAGCTGAGAAAAAAAAAAAAAAAAAAAAAAAAAAAAGCCGAGCGAGTCCCAGCTGAGAAAAAAAAACAACAACAACAAAAAAAAGTGCTGCCTGCGGATATCTCTGTCCCGCGTCCCCACCAAAGATTGGTCGGGACACGGGACAGAGACCAAAATATCGGGACGGTCCCGATAAAATCGGGACGTCTGGTCACCCTACTACATAAGTTTGTTTTTTTTCCGCCTGCTGATAAAGCCCACCTTAACTGATTACTCTCATTATAGTTAGTATGGCAACACCCATTTTTTCATGTCCTCTGTGTATATATATCTTCCTACTGTATTTTCTACTACATGCATCCAATGAAGTGGGTTTTAGCCCACGAAAGCTTATGCTCAAATAAATGTGTTAGTCTCTAAGGTGCCACAAGGACTCCTCGTTCTTTTTGCTGATACAGACTAACACGGCTACCAGTCTGAAACTTATTTCTTTAGCCATGCATCTATATACATTTCTGACCAAGTAAGCTTTCTCTATTGGAATATCTAAGGAAATTTTAAAATTTTGCTTTTGTTACTAAAAATGGGAGAACATCTGTTGGTACTTGCCTTACCTTCTCCATTTCTTTGTTCTAACTGCTGGAAATTTAGATTTTATACATCAGCCTCAGAGCTGAAAACATGGATCCCTTGGTTAAAACAAATATTGATTTTTGTCATTCTTCTTGTTCAGGAAGAAAATAGGAAAACAGGAGAGCATGACAAAAGGGAAGAGCTGTTTCCCTTGATAAATGCTTTCAATTAAAGCACTGATTAATCGTGAGACAGCTTAAGAGTGTCATCAGCTGCTATGTCTACTGAAACATGGCAGTAGCAGCTTAAAAAGGCTCTTAACGGGGAAAATAAGACCCATCTATGGAAAATGGAGAGAGCCAAATACTTTTAAGTAGTCAGGAGAAAAGTAGAATAAAATGGATTATTTTCTAGACATGGAAAATAAAGAGCTTTTTTCATAGAATTGTTTGAAGATCATAAAAACCTAGACTGTTGGTATCCCAGAGAGAGTGAGTGCTAATGAATCAACATTTTTATTCATTATCTTCTTCTAACTAGTCTCTGGAAAAATAGATAATCCAAACCTTGTATACCTACAGGCTTGACCCATAAACTGTTATGGGAGGTGTGGATTAGTTTAAAGAGAAAAAATATTTATTTTCCCCCTTGTGATGTGTGGCTGCTCAGTCACTTCTGTTAATGTACTCTACTGTAAAGTACTATTTGTAGCACACAAAAATTGGGGGGGCAGGGAGGCGGCATCAGATAAGTTTTTGGGACTGGGTGAATAACGTTGCTCTTATAAAAGAAAACAGGACAATTTGGAGAATAATTTCAGAAGGTGGGAAAAGGCGAATTTTGATGGAGAAAGATACTAGGGAAAAGCAAATGCTTCTCCAGCAATTTAAAGTCTCTGAAATGACAATATAAACTTCATGGATATGGGGCATTAGATAAAAGGATTTTAGTGAGAGAGGAAGTAGTACTCTTGAGGGGAACAGATTGTGCTGGTAAGTGCTTCTTGTGTTGGCCTTTATTTTAAATATTACTTTAGAATGGGGCCTGTAAATCTAGGGATGTTAACAGTTTGGGTGGGAGAAAAGAGGCTTTTCTGTTTAGGGTAAAGTAGAGGAATAATGCCATTGCCTCAGCTATTAAAATATTTTTAAGATCAGCTTTAAAATTCGCATTTACAAGAGTGGTACAGTACAGCGCATTGCAGTTAGGAGAAAGGGGAAGTTGGAATCTGTCCCAAAAACCTAGGTTTAAAAAAAAATGTATATAGTACTTCCCCTTCTGATCATGTGGGGGTAGGGGGAGAATGAGGGAGAGAAACTGCTAGCCAGCTAAGCTAACCCTTTCATTGTTTGTTTTGGAGAGCCTTTTAGAATACAATTGAAGAGCCACATCTTGAGGTCCTTACACAGGCAAAATTTCCATTGAGTTTTGTCTGAGTAAGTACCTCATGTTTTGGCCCTATAATATTAAAGGAAATCTAGTTTAATGCAAAGAGAAATCAAGTTCATCCTAACTCTGCCTCTTTGGTCTTATGCTTTTAAAATGTATTTATTTTACTATAATAAATTAGTTAATACAATATGAGTGTATTATAAATGGGAATTTCTCATACGATCTTATATACAAGACCCATCATCTCCAGGCTTGAGTTTAATATATATCAATGGTACCTGTAAAACAAGCCAGCTGTGAAAAAAAGTGACTCAGAAGCTTTAAAGTTATGAATGTTTAGATTAAGCAAGTTGAAACTTTTTCTTCTTAGATCAATTCAAGCCTATAGAGTAGTTTAAAATGCTGGGAGACTGATTTGCTTCAAACTTGCCATGTTTTATAGCTATAATTTAAACACAAAAATCAAGCCAAGTCTAAAGACTGCATGTAACATATATTAGAAATTAGTTTGTATTATATATTGGACTAATTGACATAAATTATGGTATACTATGTTTTAAGTAATAAGTACAAAGGGACAATGCTAAGGTTGAGCTCAAAATTTATCCTAGATTGAGAGTACCTGATTTTCCAACCTTAATATTGTATAGACACTGTTTGTTGCATTAAATTTTCTTTTTGGGTGAGCAGTCCTGGTGTATATTTTAAAACTAAACTTGCCAATGGAGCTTCTAAATTCCACAATCTGAAACCGTATGGCTTTATACCATATGCTTCCAGCTGTCCTTGACAAAGGGCTTGTCTACATTACCGCTTAAGTCAATACGTTTTTCAGGTGTGTGAAAAAAACGCCCCGCTGAGTGACGTAAGTTACATCAACTTAGATGTGGAGTAATTATGTTGACAGGAGAGTGCTCTTCCATCGACATAGCCCTAAGACTTCCTGAGTTTTCAGTAAGATATACCCGTTACTCTTTATTTAGCAGTTTTAGCTTTTCAAACTTATATAACTCATGAGTAAGCACTTAACTACTTGACACTAGATAAATACATCCTTATTGAGCAGGATTTATACTAATACTGTCTTAATAAATAAGTAGTCATGGACATTCACTATCATTAGATTAAATTATTTTCCTAGAAAGAGTTCCTATAAAGCAGTCCATTTTAGTGTTCCCAATTAAGTACAGTATGCAGTACTGTAATAATATTTGACATTTATCTAGCACATCTCATCCCAAAACACTTTATAAATAATATATACTGTATATAACCACTGAACTATAGCAGCCTCTGGAATGCAGGGAAACAGCTTTCTTGTGCAAAACACTGCTCAATGGTGGGAACCTTTGTACACTGACACATGGGGAAACCCCATCTATTACAAAATGAACCAATCGGCTCTTGAACCTGCAGACAGATCTTCAATTTTTATGGTCTTGGGTGAAAGTTTTACCAAAGTAAAGTTCATGGAGCTCCATCCATTTACTATCAGGATGAAGGGCTAATCTGGTTTACCTAGATTGGAACCTGTACAGTATTTCAAATCTGATGTTTCCACCACTGAGCCATCCTTTCCAGCTAAGTATGAAAGCTCCATTGCTCTCTATGTACTTTTACTCTTGTTTTATTTGTAACTCTAGTTATTTGTTGCTGGAGAAATGCTTCTTCCAAACATCCGTTTTGCCCATTCCTTTTCACATGTCCTGGAAAGCCTCCCACCTCACTCTGGATTCTGTGGAAGGCAGCAGAGCAGGGGCTATTTTCCCCCTTTGAAGTGCTGTTTGTTCCACCAAGTGGCTGGGGTTCTTTAATAATAATCATGCTTCACATTTTCAAAACACTGTGCAGAGGTTAATTTAATTTCTCCGGTGAGATAGGTAAGTATTGTCCCTGTTTTACAGATGGGTAAGTGGAGGCACAGAGATATTACTTAGGTCACCCAGTAACTTCACTGCAAGGCAAGAACAGATCTAAATACCCTGACTCCCACAAGACCATCCTGCCTTCCTGACACCTGTTGGGGAGCAAGGACTTTGTATTTGTTGACCATGACTCACTGTGCAGCACCTCAAATACTTCAGTTGATGTGAAAGGGGCTTGGCCCACATTTTTAGAGATATTGAGGCAATGGCTGCCCTCAGCAGTGCAACATCTAACTAATTTAGAGTCTGTCTCATTTTCAAAAGAGATTTAGATATTTAGGAGCCTAAAACCCAATGACTACAAATCAGTTAGGTGTTGCAACACTGAGGGCAGCAATGCCTAAATATCTTGAAAAATCAGGATGCTCAACATCCATCAAAATCAACTCCCACTGCATGTTCATTCTAATTAATTATAAATTACTTTAATAATGTAGATTTAATACAACTCTGATTAGCCTGGTGGGATATGTATGGTTAAAAATTTATACTTTATATCCAGTCTGAATTTATCTAGCTTCGACTTCCAGCCATTGGATCATGTTATACCTGTCTCTGCTCTGCTGGGTTGAAGAGCCCATTATTAAACATTTGTTCTCCATGTAGGTACTTACAGGCTGTAGTCAAGTCACCCCTTAACCTTCTCTTTGTTAAGCTAAATAGATTTAGCTCCTTGAGTTTATCATTATAAACCATGTTTTCTAATCCTTTCATCATCCTCATGGCTCTTCAACATCCTTCTTGAATTGTGAGCACCAGAACTGGACATAGCATTCCAGCAGTCACACCAGTGTCGAATACAGAGGTAAAAGCCTCTCTACTTCTACTCATTTACTCTCTACTGTTTACACATCACAGGATCACATTAGCTCTTTTGACCACAGCGTCATGCTAGGAGCTCATGTTCAGCTGGTTATACAACCCCTAGATCTTTTTCAGAGCCACCGCTTCCCAGCAGAGAGTCCTTGATCATGTAAGTATGGTCTCCATTCATTGTTCCTAGATGTATACATTTACATTTAGCTGTAGTAAAACACACATTTTTGCTTGCGCCCAGTTTACCAAGCTATCCAGATCACTCTGAATCAATGACCTGTCCTCTTCATTATTTACCACTTCCCCAGATTTTGTGTCAACTGCTAACTATATCAGTGAGGATTTTGTTTTCTTCCAGGTCATTGATAAAAATGTTAATTAGTATAGGGCCAAGAACCAATCCCTGCTGGACCCCAATAGAAACACACCCACTAGATGGTGATTCTGCATTTACGGTTTCATTCTGAAACCAGTTTTTAATCCATCTAATGTGTGCCATGTTAATGTTATATTGTTTTAGTATTTTTAATCAAAATGTCATGCAGTACCCAATCAAGTGGCTTACAGAAGTCAAAGTATATTATGTCAGCACTATTGCATCTATTAACCAAACTTTTAATTTCATTTTTTTTTAAATCAATTTACCGGGAGTTTGACAGGATCTATTTTCCATATATACCCATGTTGATTGGCATCAAATACATTATCCTCCTTTAATTTGTTATTAATCGAGTCCCATATCAGATGCTTCATTATCTTGCCAGGGATTGACATCAGACTGTAATTACCCAGGTCATCTGTTTACCATTTTAAAATATTGTCACAACATTAGTTTTCTTCTAGTCTTCTGGAACTTCCCCAGTGCATGAAGACTTATTGAAAATCAACATTAACCATCCATTGAGTTCTTCAGTCAACTATTTTAAAACTCTTTGATGTAGTTTATCCAAACCTATTGATTTAAAAATGTCTAACTTTAGAAGCTGCTGTATAACATCCTCCTGAGATAGTAGTGGAGTGGAGAGAGTTATCATATGATAGCACTACATCTATTTTATTCTTAAGTACAGAGCACAAATATTTATTGAACACTTGTGCCTTTTTTTGCATTAATATTGATAATTCTGCCATTTCCATCTAATAATGATAATGATTATTTTTGTTCCTCATTGTGAAATTACACTCCATATTCTTTATGGAAATATTCTTATGATATGGATATAACATAACAGAGATGCACTTCATGCAAGATGACTCATGAAAGGTATCATTGGAAAGGTTATGAATTACTGAATGTGTGTATCCAATTTGTATGCATGTATCATTTTTGTTCAATTTTGTATCAATATTGACCATGTCTCTGTATTTCAAATGTGCTACGTTGGATGAGGCCAAACAGCGTTAGTGGCTTATTGAAGAAATGCACACAGGCATAAGGATTACCCCAGGAACTGTGTGCAATAGAAACCTCTCAGAGATAGCGCTACACAATGGGAACTGTTTGACCCAGCTCATAGCAAAAGAGCTCCAGTGAGTGGGGGGAAGATATAAAAGAGGGACAATGACAACATGAGGGGTCCTCACTCTCCCTACAACAACACACCTGAGAAACAAAGACTGAACTGTAGGAAGTGATGGTCCCAGGCTGGAAAGATTTTTAGCCTGTGTAAGAAAACCTGGGAAAGCCAAGGCATAAATTGCCACAAGTGCCTTAAGAATCTGCCAGCCTGTTTATCACTCAGGGTGAAAATTTGCTAATTTGTATCCTACCTATCTAGTTTGTTAAGATCAGTTTGCGGCATTTGTTTATTTACTAAGGTAATCTGCTTTGTTCTGTTTGCTATCCCTTTAACCACTTAAAATCTACCTTTTGTAGTTAATAAACGTATTTTGTTTTTATTAAACCCAGTTTATTAAACCCAGTTTATTAAATTTATTATTAAACCCAGTTTATGTAATTTCTAACTGGGGGCAAGAAGCTGTGCACATCTCTCTTCACATTGAGGAAAAGGGCAGATTTTTATGAGCTTGTGCTGTGCAGATATTTCTATACAGTGTAAGACAGTATTATTTTGGGTTTATCTCCCAAAAGGGGTTTGCACATGAGTGCTGGGGGAGTCCTCTCATACAGAGCTGACTTCAGTCTGTGTCTGCAGCGGGCTGTGGCCCTACCTGTGTGTGTGTGCGCTGCAAGAGGCCGGAGAGCCTAATCCAGCAAAGCAAGGAGAGGGAACCCAGGCTGGTTGAACAGGAGAGGCTCAGTGAAATCCAAGTACATCGAGTGGCATCCCAGAAGGGGGGGGGGGGTCCAACCCATCACACTCATATGTTTAAAAAACTCCTTATTGTCCTTAAACTCTACTGGACATAGATTTCTCCCTGTGTCCCTTTGTTTCCGCTATCAATGCGCTACAATTCTTAACTTCTGATGTATATTCATTACTATCAACTTCCCCTTTTTTCTATTTGATATATATATATATAACAAATAGAAAAAAGGGGAAGTTGATATATATATGGCTTAGAGGTGAAGTGGAGGCAGCCGTAAAAACTTATATATATATATATATATATAAGTTTTTACGGCTGCCTCCACTTCTCCTCTAAGCCAGGTCAATTTTTTAAACCAGCATGGTCTTCTTCCTCGATTCTGGCTATGAGGGCATATAGCTAGGAGTTCTTAAATGATTTCCTATTATCATTCACATTTTTCTGATTAAATTCTTCCTCCCAACTGATTTGGCTCATAGTTGTTTTCAGCTTTGTGAAACTGGCCCTATTAATGCACCAAGTATATCTATCTATTACTGGTCTAGATTTTATTCTGCTTGCACACTACAAATGTGATCAAGTCATGATCATTCAAACTTAAGCCTCTATTATATGTCTCTCAAATAGAAGTCCCCCATGATCACACAGCTTTTTTTTTACCCCTAGGTCCGTAAGGAGTTGGACATTCTGTTCCCTAGTGTGTTTTGGTGGTCTGTAGTAGACACCAATTAGTACCCCATCTTGTGTTCTATCTGTTTGGACATTGATCCATAAGCACTTGAAATCATTTTCTTCTGAGTTACCAGTGACTCGGAAACAGGTAATGCCATTTTTTACAGAGTGCCACTGCCCCTGCCCTTTTGCCCACTCAATCCTTCCTAAATAGGTTATAACCAGTGATTTTAACATTCCAGTTATGGGAATCATCCCATCAGGTTTCAATAGTACCAACTAGATCAGGGGCGGGCAAACCTTTTGGCCTGAGGACCGCATCGGGTTTCGTAAATTGTATGGAGGGCCGGTTAGGGGAGGGGGTCGTGGCCTGGCCCCCACCTCCTATCTGCCCCCCCCCGGGACTCCTGCCCCATCCAACCCCCCCTGTTCCTTGACAGCCCCCCCCAAGTCCCCTGCCCCATCCACACACCCCGCTCCCTGCCCCTGACTGTCCCCTGCCACCCCATCCAACTCCCTCTCCTTCCTGACTGCCCCCCCGGGACCCCTGCCCCCATTCAACCCCCTGTTTCCCCCCTGACCACCATCCACACCCCCACCCCCTGACCACCACCCCGAACTCTCCTGCCCTCTATCCAACCTCCCCCCACCGCTCCCTGCCCCCTTACCACGCTGCCTGGAGCACCAGTGGCTGGCGGTGCTACAGCCGCACTGCCCGGCTGGAGCGGGGCCACGCCACCACACAGCACAGAGACTGGGTCAGGCCGGGCTCTGCAGCTGCGCTGCCCCAGGAGCTCACAGCCCCGCCGCCCAGAGCTTTGCACTGGCGGCAGAGCGAGCAAGTTAAGGCTGTGGGGGAGGGAGAACAGGAGGGGAGGGGCTGGGGGCTAGCCTCCCGGGCCAGAAACTCGGGTCTGGGCAGGACGGACCCGCGGGCCGTAGTTTGCCCACCTCTGTACTAGATCAAGTTCCAATTCCTCATGTTTGTTACCCAGACTCTTAGCAGTGGTGTATAGGCAATTAAAGAATATCTTCTCTTCATGTCCTTTGATTCCTTGATTAATTTTGTTCTCAACATCTGTTTTGTGCTGAGTACTCATATCTTCCCCAAATCAAGATTTTGAGAACAAAATTAATCAAGGAACCAAAGGATACAAAGAGAAGAAATTCACTATAAAGACACTGACTAATGCATAAAAACCATTTCAAGATCAATTTTTAGTTGAACCTCAATTGAGATGAACTTCTGACCTATTGCACATGCTGTACATAGCAAAGAAAATATAACAAAAACCTATTATAGAAGCCTCTATCCAGATTGAAATGTAAGTGGTCTTCTAAGTAATCCAAGCTCAAAAAGGCAGTTTATGCTGGGCTATCCAATAGGGTGACCACCTGTCCCGAAATGCAGAGTTCAAGTCCTGGTCCCGGGCTGAATGACTCTGGGACAAATGCTGTCCCAGATTCCCTGTGGTGCTGCTCCGCATCTGCCCAAGGCTCAGGGGTGGTGCCAGCCTCTTCCCTGTGGGATGGAGGCTGAGGTGGGCCTTAGCTCCCACTTGCCATAAGGCCACTGCTCCTCCTCTTCCCCTGAGGCCCCGACCCTCTGGCCAGGCTGGAATCTGCAGCCAGGCCCTGGTAAGAACCACCCGGGGAGCCCTGGACCCTCCAGCTACCCTGGGTGGCATGCCCCAGGGGGTGGGGACACAGGCCACAGGCTGCTCTCGGGCACCCTGACCCCCGGGTAAGTGGAGGGTCCGGGGCTCCCCACAGCCTCAGGCTCCCTGGGCAGTTCTTACCCTGGCTCTGGCTTCTGGCCTGGCCGGGGGTGGAGCCTCAGGTGAATAGGAGGGGCAGGGGCGAGGCCACTGAGGGGGCGGGGCTCCTGCATGTGTCCCGGTTTTGCCTTTTGAAAAGGTGGTCACCCTAGTATCCAATGGGCTGATAAACCCAGAGGAAAGGTTAAGTAGGCCAAAGAGATGGGAGTAGTGGTGGGGAATTGAGCTTCTTAGCATGAAGCACTAAAATGTGTACACCATAAGTAGTAAAAGCTTGATCCAAAGCCCAGTGATGTCAGCTGGAATCTTTCCACTGGCTTCAGTGACCTTTGTGTCAGGCCATAAGCTCTCTGTGGTGTCTCTGTCTGGGACAGTAAAGCTGAAGTGAATGTTAGAATTCTGTGGGGAAATAGCTCATACGTGTGAGTTCCTCACCTCTAGATTGCTGTGCTGTGTCTGGCCCTTCCACAAGTAGGGCGGATAGGGTTACACAGCCTTTTGCAGTTGCTACAACCCTTAACAGCAGATCTACACTAAAAATCTTTAATAGTATAGTAATGGCAAAACCTTAATGTTGACTCAGTTCTACTAGCAAAAGAATCCTTTCGTTTTTTGGGGGGGACGGGGGAAGGGACCTGGGTTAAGCTATAGGTGCAAAAGGACTCTCTTACTGGGATAAGCAGCTATACTAGGAGGGTTTACTGGCATAGTTAAACCCAGAGAGGACCAGCTCTTTCCATTTCCCTTATGGAAAAGGCCTGTTGAATTTAATAGAAACAAATTAATCTACTCTAAAAGAATGAGATTCCTGCTGTAGAATTCTGTAGGTTGCTTACAAATTCTAAAGGAAAGGCATCCTTTATTAAATCCCATACAAATTTTCAGATGGAAGAAAAAACACACCTTCTACCTTATTGCAGCTAGGAAAGTTGTGTTCCCATCAGCACTGGTGTGATCCTTGTAAGAGTGGCTTCCTATTCCCCGCCATTATCACAGCTGAGAGTTGATGCCAGCAGTTGTGAAAGTAAATTGGGGCTCTACTTAATCTGTGTTTGTAAACAGGAGCAACATTTCTGTTTTAATGCTAATGTTCTACAAATGGATAACAGAAATGCAGTTTAACTAAGGACACTGTGGGTAGTAATTCAGTTTATGGCAGACTAAAAGAATCTTCAGTTTTAAAGTATTGTTTGTTATTTATCCTTTTTTTTTTTTTGTAGATTGTCTGGTTTAGTACAATTGATTCCACTTAGTAGCATTTCTGAGACGTTGCTGAGAAACCCCATTTAAGTGAACATAATAGTCCATGTTTTGATTAGCACTCCATGCCACTTGTGTAACAATAAAGGTTTTTTAAAAATCTATATTGTATTATAGTCATGAGCACTCTGCTAGGTACCAGCTTCTCCCCCAAAAGATCTAACAACCATTGCTTAAAAAAAAATCTCTTGGACTTTTTCAGTGCCTTTGATGTGGTTTGCGATATGTTTGAGTTTAAACATCTCTCTGAAGTCGCAGAGTCTACTCAATGGTAATACTTCCAGGAAACCTGATTTTTGTTAAGATTTGTGGTCAAAAACAATAAAGTGTTATGGGCTAATTTATGTAAAAGCTACTTTATTGGAGCTATTTATGCATTTTATTATGTGCCATTTTTGTGGTGAGGAGTTCCAGACATTCTAAGTAAGTGTGTGTGTGTGTATACACACACACATATATATACTCTTACTCAAACATCCTGCCTATGGGTGAATCCAAAAGAATTTTCACCTTTCCCACATCAGTCCAAGACTGGATGCTGGTGATTTTTCCCATCCTGTTCAGGACTGTGATTTTACACATAATGCAAGGACAAATCCTCACCAGCCCCTCTTTCCATCACCTGCATGTGTTCTGAGGGCGAACAGATGCTATTACATAGCAGTGTGTCTACAGGGTGTACAACTATTTTGGGCCAGATTATTATCTCTGTGTGAACAGGTGCATTTCCCAACCTGTCCTACAAACCGTCCACATAACATGTAAAATCCAATTTCCTCCTTCCTGGGTTTTGGCTTCATTAACAAAGAAATATAAGAACAAAGATCAGCTCAAACCTTCTCCCCAGGCTCGGCTACTTTTCAGGTCTGCTCAGCCCACACCCTGGATCTCTCTTCGTACTCCCACTTTTATATCCAAAAAAGTCACCTGCCTCCAACTGCAGAACCCATTTAATCCTCTTGCACTTTCTAACCTGCTATACCAGTGTAACTAACTACGTTGGAGCTGTTCCAGATATACACCAGTGTAACAAAGCAGAATCTAGCCTGTGTTCTGCATCCTCTCCTCCTAAAGACAAAGAGCATCACTGTCTAAGCATCCACTGACTCAAGATGTGAGTGTGCTAAGATCATGCTCAGTCTTAGGTTCCCCTGAGCTCCTAGTCAAAGCCCCCAACCAGTCTATCCATTTATTTTCATGAAAAAATATCTCTGGTAGAAATAAATCCCCATTTTTTACTAAAATCTGTTAAAGAAAAATTATCAGAGAGTATGGCCGTAGGGGCTGTGGCAACTGTCATTGCTGTCTCCCAATAGTCTGGAGCAATCTGGATGCAGAGTTCAAAAAATGCTGTCTTCAGCAGGTATCTATATTAGGATTTATTGATAAATCTTGCCCACTGGTGCAGCTCTATTGTTGGCAGCAATGGTGAGAGCACAACTGCAGATGAGGCAGCCACAGCCACCAGCATATTTGTCACCTCCTAACCCTAAAATAAATAAATGGAGATATACCTATCTCATAGAGCTGGAAGGGAGGGTCATTGAGTCCAGCCCCCTGCCTTCACTAGCAGGACCAATTTTTGCCCCAGATCCCTAAGTGGCCCCCTTAAGGATTGAACTCACAACCCTGGGTTTAGTAGGCCAATGCTCAAACCACTGAGCTATCCCTGCCCCCTGCTCAGGCAAATAAACAATAAACAATACAAAAAATGCCAGCACTACCACCCTTGCTGCCAATACCAGCTGTGTGGGTGTTAGCAGTAGTGGGAAACTTAATGCCCAGAACCCCTAGTGCAAAAAAGGCTTTGGAAGTAGTTGTAGCTAGAGAGTGAACCATGGAATGGATTAGTGATGGATGTAGTCTGTCAGTAAAGTATGCAGTCACTGTGCTAACTTGATTCTTTAAACAAAAACAATTACTGTGATTGAGTTAAGTCAGTGCAGTTAAATTAAAGGACATAATATGGCGATTGGGTACTAAGAGACACAACAGAGAGTATCAGACCTTGAGGAGATATTGTTTCAATAAAGCCCTGTTAAGAAAACAGTTGCAGCTTCATTCCTGATAAGTCTCAAACCCTGAGAATTTGTTCTCATCTTATCTCCTTATTAATTAGGCATGACATCACAACTGTGCATGATGCTTTACAAAACTAAAAACACACAGAGATTGCAGTCCACATTAGATACAAAACAACAAATGGCTTCAACAAAGAAGGGCTACCTCCCACCCAAAAAATGTGATTCCTGTTGTTATGTTGTGTTCACTGAATTTGTAACTTGTATGTTGTAAACTATTAATAATTAACTTTGGAAAAAACTACTATGTCACCATTGGCTACAATAATTAACAGCAAAGCTTTGGAACAAAGCCATCTTTGGTACTATTTTAAAGCAGCAAACTAAGACACTAACGACTAATCCTTCCTTTCCAAGGGGCAATTAAATTAAAGGACTGGATTTAAGGGAAGCAATACTACTTAGTGACACCCCTGATCTTTCTACATGTTACTGCTTGTAAGAATCTTTCACCATATGTGATTGTTGCCTGTTTTAAGCCATTTCTTATGGGTTAATGACACTAAAGGTTGGTTTCATTGTTTGTAATAAATGATGAACTGTTGACACTAAAGCTCTACTTCAACTTTCACATTTCTGTAGCCCTTCATTATGGATGCTTAATGGCTGACTAGACAGCATTTTAACATCTTTAAACAAATGAAGGTCTTCTAGTCCTGTTTCTAGTGCAGCTGTTAGGGATGTTTGTGTGTGTTTATTGGAGTTGGTTTTTTGTTTTTGTTCGTTTGTTGTGGGGTTTTTGTTTGTAAATGGAGAGTAGTTTTACTACAATAGAACTGTGATTGTCTGTAGGTTTTGAGAAACACCCAAAACCTTCAGATAAACAAACAACTCTGTAGGCTTTGAAGTCAGGGCTTGGGGTTTACTTCACAGGGAGCACCAACATCAAAGCCTTCTCGGTGGCTTCCCCAAACACAGGCAATGAGCTGGTTTCCCCAAGAATATGGCTGAGTTGGATTTCACTGCATAAATCCTTGTGCACTGAAATCTGACTTCAGGCCTAGAGACTTATGAGGATGTAAGTCTTTAGGTTGAAGTCAGATATCCTCACATACTATTATGCATTGAAGTCAAACCTTGGATAACTGAGAGTCAAACAGAGGTTTGACTACATTCACCAAAAAACATAAAATCATAGAATCGTAGGACTTGAGGGGACCTGGAGAGGTCTTCTAGTCCAGTGGTTCTCAAAGCCGGTCCTCCGCTTGTTCAGGGAAAGCCCCTGGCGGGCCGGGCCGGTTTGTTTACCTGCCGCGTCCGCAGGTTCGGCCGATCGCAGCTCCCACTGGCCGCGGTTCACCGCTCCAGGCCATTGGGGGCTGCGGGAAGGGCGGCCAGCACATCCCTTGGCCCTCACCGCTTCCCGCAGCCCCCATTGGCCTGGTGCGGCGAACTGCAGCCAGTGGGAGCCACGATTGGCCGAACCTGCTGACGCGGCAGGTAAACAAACCGGCCTGGCCCGCCAGGGGCTTTCCCTGAACAAGCGGCGGACCGGCTTTGAGAACCACTGTTCTAGTCCAATCCCCTACACTCATCGCAGGACTAAGTATTATCTAGACCACTCCTGATAGGTATTTGTCTAACCTGCTCTTAAAAATCTCCAATGATGGAGATTCCACAACCTCCCTAGGCGATTTATTCCAGTGCTGAACCACCCTCATAGTGAGGAAGTTTTTCCTAATGTCCAACCTAAACCGCCTTTGCTGCCATTTAAGCCCATAGCATCTTATCCTATCCTCAGAGCTTAAAGAGAACCATTTTTCTCCCTCCTTCTTGTAACAACCTTTTATGTACTTGAAAACTGTTGTCATGTCCCCCCTCAGTCTTCTCATCTCCACATTAAACAAACCCAATTTTTTACAAACTTCCCTCATAGGTCATGTTTTCTAGACCTTTAATCATTTTTGTTGCTCTTCTCTGGACTTTCTCCATTTGTCCACATCTTTCCTGAAATGTGACACCCAGAACTGGACACAGTACTACAGGTGAGGCCTAATCAGTGCAGAGTAGAGTAGAAGAATTACTTCTTTTGTCTTCCTTACACTCCTGCTAATACATCCCAGAATGATGTTTGCTTTTTTTGCGACAGTTTCAGAGTGGTAGCCATGTTAGTCTGTATCAGCAAAAAGAACGAGGAGTCCTTGTGGCACCTTAGAGACTAACACATTTATTTGAGCATAAGCTTTTGTGGACTAAAACCCACTTCATCGGATGCATGCAGTGGAAAATACAGTAGGAAGATATATATACACAGAGGACATGAAAAATGGGTGTTGCCATACTAACTATAACAAGAATAATCAGTTAAGGTGGGCTATTATCAGCAGGAGAAAAAAAAACTTCTGTAGTGATAATCAGGATGGCCCATTTTCAACAGTTGACAAGAAGGTATGAGTACCCGGGGGGGGGGGAGGGAAATTAGCATGTGGAATTAGGTTTTACTTTGTGTAATGACCCATCCACTCCCAGTCTTTATTCAAGCCTAATTTAATGGTGTCCAGTTCGCAAATTAATTCCAATTCTGAAGTTTCTCGTTGGAGTCTGATTTTGAAGCTTTTTGTTGGAGTATTGCAACTTTGAGGTCTGTAATCGAGTGACCAGGGAGGTTGCAGTGTTCTCCTACTGGTTTTTGAATGTTATAATTCTTGACATCTGATTTGTGTCCATTTATTCTTTTGCGTAGAGACTGTCCGGTTTGGCCAATGTACATGGCAGAGGGCATATATCACATGATGGCATATATCACATTGGTAGATGTGGGGTTTAGCCCACGAAAGCTTATGCTGAAATAAATTTGTTAGTCTCTAAGGTGCCACAAGTACTCCTTGTTCTTTTTAGTGTTACACTGTTCACTCATGTTTAGTTTGTGATCCACTATGACCCCCAGATCCCTTTCCGCAGTACACCTTCCTAGGCAGTCATTTCCCATTTTGTATGTGTTCCTTCCTAAGTGGAGTACTTTGCATTTGTCCTTATTGAATTTCATCTTACAGTAACTCCTCACTTAACATGGTCCCAGTTAACGTTGTTTCCTTGTTACGTTGCTGATCATTTAGAGAACATGCTTGTTTAAAGTTGCGCAATGCTCCCTTATAATGTTGTTTGGCAGCTGCCTGCTTTGTCCACTGCTTGCAGAAAGAGCAGCCCGTTGGAGCTAGCTGGTGGGGGCTTGGAACCAGGGTGGACCGGCAGCCCCCCTATCAGCTTCCGTAAGTTCCCTGTGCGGCAGCCGCCCAGCAGGCTATCAATTGCCAACAGTTCAGCTGTCCCTCCCCCCACTGCCCTGTGCTGCTCCTTCCCTCTGCCTTGGAGCTGCTCCTGGGAGCCTCCTGTTTGCTATGCAGGGGACGGGGGGAGAGGGGTGCTAATGTTGGGGTGTCACTCTCCTCCACCTCCTGTCCCCCCACAGAGCAGGGGGGACACAACAGAGCGGGGGGGACACGACAGGGCTCAGGACGGAGGGAGCTTGATGGCAGCAGCTGCTGTCTCAACTTGCTGATTTACTTAAAAAGGCAATGTACTTAGAGTGGGGTCAGCATACTTAAAGGTGCAATGCACGTCTCTCTGTGTGTGTCTGTCTCTCTCTGCCATGCCGTCTCCCCTCCCTCCATTGGTGCTACCTTGTAGAGTGTGAGGCTACATTAACAACAATGTGTTAACGCTTGAGGGCTCAGCTGAGTGCTAGTTCATCATTTAGCAGTAAGGCATTCCCTGGGAAATATCCCTCTCTCTTCCACCCTCTGACTTCACCACCTCAACCAAGCTTCACAATCATCATTTCTGTGTACAGTATTAAATTGTTTTTTTTAAACTTATACTCTGTGTGTGTGTGTATATATATATATATATATATATATATATATATATATATATATATAGTCTTTTGTCTGGCGAACAAAATTTCCCTGGAACCTAACCCCCCCACCCCCATTTACATTAATTCTTATGGGGAAATTGGATTTGCTTAACATCATTTCACTTAAAGTAGTATTTTTTCAGGAACATAACTACAACGTTAAGTGAGGAGTTACTGTGTTTACTTCAGACCATTTCTCCAGTTTGTCCAGATCATTTTGAATTTTAATCCTACCCTCCAAAGCACTTGCAACTCCTCCCAGCTTGGTATTGTCCGCAAACTTTATGTGCAAAAAGAACAGAAGTACTTGTGGCACCTTAGAGACTAACACATTTATTTGAGCATACGCTTTCGTGGGCTACAGCCCACTTCATCAGACGCATGTAGTAGAAAATACAGTAGGAAGATATATATATACACAGAGAACATGAAACAATGGGTGTTACCATACACACTATAAGGAGAGTGATCAGTTAGAGCAGTGGTCCCCAACGCGGTGCCCGTGGGCACCATGGCGCCCACCGGGGCATTTATGTGCGCCCGCCTAGTGCCCAGCAGGGGAGAGAAGCCGGGGCCCCGCCTGCTGGGGACAGAGTACTCCAGGACTGTTCTCTGTCCTCGTGGCTTTTCTCCGGCTTCTCTCTTCTCTCTAGATTCATATATTATGTAATATTAAATATGATGTTTTTCGTATTAATGTACAAATACAAAATAAGCCTTGAAAAATTGTTGGCGCCCGCCACACTCTTCTGAAAACATGAATGTGCTACTGGCCAAAAAAAGGTTGGGGACCACTGAGTTAGAGTGTGTATGGTAACACCCATTGTTTCATGTTCTCTGTGTATATATATATATCTTCCTACTGTATTTTCCACTACATGCGTCTGATGAAGTGGGCTGTAGCCCACGAAAGCTTATGCTCAAATAAATTTGTTAGTCTCTAAGGTGCCACAAGTACTCCTGTTCTTTTTGCAGATACAGACTAACATGGCTGCTACTCTGAAACTTTATGTGTACTCTCAATGCTATTATCTAAGTCATTGATGAAGATATTGGACAGAACCAGACCCAGAAGTGATCCCTGCAGGACCCTCTTGATATTCCCTTCCAGCTTGACTGAACCACTGATAACTATTCTCTGGGAATGGTTTTTTAACCAGTTGTGCACCCGCCTTATAGTAGCTCCCTCTAGGTTGATTTCCCTACTTTGTTTATGAGAAGATCATGTGAGACAGTATCAAAAGCCTTACTAAAGTGAAGATATGCCACATATACCACTTCTCCCCTATCCATAAGGCTTGTTACCCTATCAAAGGCCTTGGCTACACTTGCGAGTTACAGCGCAATAAAGCTGCCCAGAGCACTGTACCTCACTCCCCGTCCACACTGGCAAGGCAAGTATAGCGCTGTGTCTCCGCGACTACAGTGCTGCCGGTACTCCACCTCCCCGAGAGGAATAATGTTTGCTGCGCCTTGGCTACAACTCCCGGGTGTCAGTGTGAACGAGGAGTTAACTTGCTGCACTGTGATAATCCCCTTATCAAGTGGCCACTCTTCTCAGTGTTGTGATGGGCTGCAGGAATGCGGAAGTGCCACTCCGTTTCAGAGAGAAAAAGCAAACATTTTGCTGTTTGCTTTGAGTGAGTGAGAGAGAGGTGGGGGAGGGAGGGGGGTCTGAACTTACAAGACAGCATGCTGACACACTCTCAGCACCCCAAAACCCCGCTCTCTCTCCCCCGACATACACACAACACACTCCCTGTCACACTCCACCCCCACCCCCCTTTTGAAAAGCACGTTGCAGCCACTTGAACGCTGGGATAGCTGCCCATACTGCACCGCTCCCAATGCAGCTGAAGGTGCCGCAAATGTGGCCACGCCACTGCGCTGTCAGCTGTAAGTGTGGACAGATTGCAGCGCTTTCCCTACTCAGCTGTACGAAGGCGGGTTTAACTCACAGCGCTGTACATCTGCAAGTGTAGCCATACCCAAAGAAAGCCTTTAGGTTGGTTTGACATGGTTTGCTCTTGACAAATCCATGTTGACTGTTACTTATCACCTTATTATCTTCTAGGTGTCTGCAATATAATTAATCTCACATAGCATTTGGAATAGATCACCAGCTAGCAACTGGCTTTAGACTGAGCAAGAGGCTAAGAAGCAGAAGTCCCAAATTCTAATCCCAGTTGTGACCTTACTCTTTGCATCAGTTTCCCCAAATGTAAAAGAGGGATAATGTACTTTCTCACTTACCCCACAGGATTGCTGTGAGGCTTAGTCAATATTTATACGTCACTGAAAATGTCAGATGCTCTAGAAGTGCCAATTAATAATTATTATAATTATCCTGTGAAGAAGATTTGAAGCCCAAATTTGCATGTTGATTTAGGTCATGAAAGTAAACCTTTCAAACAACATGTCTTATTTAGATCTTCTATGGCTTATCTTGGAAGATAGCTAATGTAACACCAATATTTAAAAAGGGCTCTAGAGGTGATCCTTGCAATTACAGACCGGTAAGTCTAACGTCAGTACCAGGCAAATTAGTTGAAACAATAGTA
>QXTE01000038.1:4485454-4584727 GCA_003942145.1 Platysternon megacephalum | reverse complement strand
GGGTGTGGGGGGGAGTTCAGGGGTGCAGGGCAGAGGACTGGGTGTGTGTGGAGGTGCAGGGCAGAAGCCTGGGTGGGGGGGAGTTCAGGGGTGAGGGCAGAGGGCTGGGGGTGTGTGGAGGTGTAGGGCAGAAGGCTGGGTGGGGGGGGTTCAGGGGTGAGGGCTGGGGTGCTCGGCTTGTGGGGGTGCTCCCAGCCCCCTGCCCTGAGCGGCTCATGGCAGGGGGCTGGAAGGGATATGCCCTGTTCCACCCGCTTCCCCAAGGCCCCGTCCCTACCTCTTCTCTGTCTCCTCTACGGAGCAGCGAGCACCCTGCGGCTCGGCTCCGCCCCCTTCCCCCGGCGATCAGAAAGCACCACGCTGGGGGAAGAAGCGGGGGAGGGGGAAGCTTGGCTGCCGCAGGACCAAGCTTCTGCCTCCTGCCCCCGCAGGGGAGAGCGGTGGGCGGGGGGGCTGAGTGGGGCTGGGGCTGGGACTGGCAGGCAGCGGCGTGCCACCCAAAATCAGCTCGCGTGCCATGTTTGGCACGCGTGCCGTAGGTTGCCGACCCCTGCTCTAGGAATTATTTTGGGGACATTCTACGGCTGCGTTACATGGAAGGTCAGACTAGATGATCACAGTGGTCCCTTCTGGCCTAAGAATGTATGAAAAAACATGAATATAGATTATTGATTGCACAAAGATTACAAAATAAACGGGGATAGCACAATTATGTACAGCAAAGTGCTATTGTAAACAGGTTATTTTTAGTATGAAATAATTCTACTTTTCCTGAAAGTATGAGCTATTAGAAATCAGTGTCAGAACTGGAAAACAATTCACAAGAGAGCTTTCATTTCTATACATTTTAAAGCATGAGATAATCGCAGTCTAATTACTTCATAGAAGCCAGAAAGCAATATGGTTATTGGGGATGAGGAGTGGTGGGGGGCTGAAAGAGAATAATATACTATAATTAGCCTGTAATGTTTGGCATGGTCACTCATTAGATAATGCTGTGTTCCTTTAACACTCTAGCTAGTCATTGTACAGCTGGTAAAGCCTGGAATAAACAATGTGTGTTATTGCTATTATAAACCTTTTTATATAGCCTTGATTGTCAGCTTCTTCTTGAGTAGCGTTGCCTCTGTCAGTTTATCCAGACCAAACTGGTGCAATGCAGTCGAAAGATTGGTCTGTGCTATTTTCTTCTTTTTCTGAAGAACAGTTTTGTTTTGATGACAACTGAATAAGTCACTTAACTTTTCTGCCTCAGTTTTCCCATTTGTAAGAATAGGGATAATACTTCTCAACCCTACAGTGAGCTTGTGAGATTAACTAGTTAAACATTTGTACAATGCCTTAAACCCTTAAAGCACTATTTAGGTGCTAAGTAAATTACTTCATAATAATATATCCTTCAGAAAACTGGACATTTAGGACCAGATTTTAAAAGTCAGATACGTTCAATTGCACATATTTGTGCATGCCTGATTTATGTGAATATTGATCAGATATTTGCGCATGGACATGGTTAGTTATGCACCTTCATGGTCAGGTGCATATACACTGGATGGTGCCTGTATTGTATGAGTGAGCTGTGGGCAAATATATGCAGGTAATTACATGCACCTTCATTTGAAAATCTGACTGTTATTTCACAGTCTGCTTTAACATTGTGAGGGCAACAGTAGCAGGGCATTTTTAGTTTCTAGCCTTCTTCGTTCACTTTCCTGATAACTTCCCACGTCTCTAAGTTCACCCTTGTAATTTGGTTTTAGAAAGAAACCATTTAAGCTGGTTTTTGGTTTCCCCAACTTCCCAAAATGTCTCTTAATGGAGGGGATGAGGGCTAAGATACATGCAAATGCAGAGGTCGTGTGTGTTGAAAATTTGAGGGGCAACATAAACTGAAGTGGCATGTGAGTAGCAGCCACTGATGAAATTAAAGGGGATAGACAAGGCCAGAGCCAGGAGGGAGGATAAAGATTTTCACAGCAGTGCCGTGGATGGACTGGAATGAGGAGAGATGGAAAATGAGAGGCAAAAAGATGCATTGGTCAAGCTGAGAGGTAACTAAGGCCTAGACCAGTGGTCCTCAAACTTTTGAGGGTAGTGCCCCCCCTTGCCCCTTTCTGTGTCTCCACCCCACCACCACCCCGAAGCCAGGAGCGGGGCTGCGGCTCGGGGGGTGGGGATGATGCAGACAGGGTAAGGGGGCGGAGGCTGGGGCCAGGAGCAGAGCTTGAGGCTGGGGGTGGGAGCAGAGCCTCAGCCTGGCCACGGTGGAGGCCGGCAGCTGGGCCTGTGGTCAGGTGCGGCTCTGCTCCCACCCCCAGGCTGGGCCCCAGGCTGGGAACAGAGCCACGGCCGGGGGTGGGGTGAAGGCGAAGTCACAGCTGGGCACGGTGTGGGCCAGCAACCGGCCCCCCAGCCAGTTGCAGAGCCAGGGCTGTGGTTGTGGGTGGGGCCAGAGAAGGGGTGGGGTGGGGTGGGGCTGGGTGGCCCTTCCTCCTCGCCCCCCATGGGGGCTGACCCGGGCCTGCCGCGTCCCCCGAATATTCCTTTGTGCCCCCCTGGGGGGGGGGGGGACCCACAGTTTGGGGACCGCTGGCCTAGATTAACAGATTGTCTCCTGAGCTGAAAAGGAGGGGACAAATGTGAGATATTCTACAGTAGCAAGCAGAAGGATTGGTGAGAGTCTGGATCTGAGGGCAAAAAGGAAAGGCTGAGCCTGCATAGGAAGAATGGTAGTGCTGAGAGTAACAGAGAAGGGGAGTAAAGGAGCAAATTTGGAAGGAAAGGTAAGTTCAGCTGTGCATAAATTGATCTTGAGATAGAAGCATCTGAGATAGGTGAAGGTATGTGATTGAACCTCAGGTAAGAAGGGAGTGCTAGAGGGGATCAAGGCCATTGTATAGGTGAGAAATAGATTTGGGAGTCTTCAGCATAAGCTGTATTTGAATCTGTTGGAGTGAATGAGATCATTCTGGGGGAAGAGTGTAGAATGAAAAAAGAGCTAGGGACCTAGGACAGAGCCGTGGGGGACTCTGACAGAGAGAAGAAAGATGGGAGTCTTAAAGAAACCCTTGAAGAGCTTTCAGAAGGGTTTGCAAGATAAAAATCAGGAACGCCAGCAAAGAAGCACAGGTAGGAAACACTGATAATGGCAAAAATGGTGGGAAGAATGATAGAAAAGGATAGCTCACAGAAGTTAGTTATCCAGAGGTAAAAAAATATATTTTTAGCGGTGAAGACAAGGCTTTTGGTCAGAGCAATTTCAGTGGAAAAAACCCAGGATGGGGGGGGGGGGGGGGTCAAAGAGAGAATTGGAAGACAGGGATTCGAGGCCACAAAAGGCCACTTGTTTGAGGTAGTGTACATAGAAGCAAAGGAGAGAGAGAAAAGAGACAGTAGTTAAAGAGACAAGTGGGACCATGAAGGTTTGTTTTTTCTTTCTAAAATTGAGGGAGTGTGGGGGAATTTAACCCAGTAGGATATAACAGCATTTTCTGGTACATTCAAGGTAGGTAGGTAGGTGTGTGTGGGTGTGTGTGTAGAGACATGCACAGGTTCAACTTTACAGTACCCTGTGTGCCTCGTTTATTTTGACAAAGAACAGGATGACAGGAGAATTGTAATTTATGTAGCCTCTGCAGTGACAGTTCTTACATTTCATTGAACATAGTAAATATGATTTGAATTTTAAATAGAAATAAGCTTGCTGCATCCTAACAAGTAGAGAAGCTGTTTGCTATCAATGGGCTGCCCACGGTTCTGAGAAATTGTCCATTGTTTTCTTTTTTCTAATGCTTCCTTGCTAGGTTGTTCATGGAACCACCAGATTTCCGCTTTTTGGGAGAGCAAAAATCTGTTGATCACAGGGTGAATTTGGGTCTCTTGGCAGGTCAGCATTTATTGGAGGGAAAGCCAATTTTGAATTTTTCTGTAATGCTATAGATACAAGATTTCACAGAGGCTTGTTTTTTGTATTTTTAAAAAAAGGCATTTAAGGCCCAAATATGATTTTGGTTTCTTCAACTTTTGGCCCATCTTGAGTCCCCTTAAAAGGGACTGATTTTCAGAGGGCTGACACTCAGCACTTTGATATCAAGGCCTCTTCAGCTTGACTCAAGTTGAACACCCAAAAATTGATGTATCCCAAATCACTAGTGACTTTTGAAAATCTAGGCCTAAATCTCCTTTTATATTAACTCTAGCAAATGATTCATATGCGCTCTACAAAGAATGGGAATTTTGAAGATGACAAAGAGAGTAATTGGACTGGCTGCTACAGCATTTGGAAAACAGTTCAAGATCTGGAATGCTAAAGACATTTTGATAAAAACCAAATCAGCGTATATCAGACAACTGTCATGCTGATACTGCTGTACAGATTGGAATGCGGGAGTATGAGGAAAGCCATTGAACAAAAGATTTTGACTGCAGAAATGAACTGGCTGAGGGGAATACTGAGAGTTTCAAGACTTCAGAAAATAAAAAATGAAGAGATAAGAAAACGGCTAGGTGTCAGACCCTGAAGGCCTCAAACCTGGGTCGTGGGAGTCGTCATATCCCAAGCCTCCACCCAGCAGCTCACAGACAGGAGCTGGGATCAGGGCCCATGAAGCCCAAGTAGGGCACAAGCCCAGCCCCTATGCTCTGATTTGGAGAGCTCCAGGCTCTTGATTGGGCTGCAGCCCCTATTTAAGCCAGAATAGGAAGCAGGAAGTTGTCTGAATAACTGGGCTCCACCCTGCCATGTACTGCTCTCCTGGGGTTTACCAGTTCCTGCCTTCTGATCCTGACCTCCTGATTTCTTGACTCTTGGTAACTGGTGCCTGCCCTCCAGTACTGTCACCAAACCTGCCTCTGCCTGCCTCCTGGCACGTGTCTCTTGGTTCCAACCCTCCCATTTGTCACTTGACTCCAATCTCCTGGTGTTCCAACTTGGCCTGGTTCCTGGTAACTGGCCCTGGATCCTCAGCCCATGCCTGAGGTTAACCCCTAGGCAAGGCTGCCCATGCCCCAGCCTTGACACTATGGCAAGAAATAATGCTGTTACAGAAGATTCAAGAAAGACAACTGTGATGGTTTAGACATGTGTCAAGAATGGACCCAGAAAGGATTCCATACATGGCAATATATACCAGAGTGCAAGGAACCAGAAACAGAGGAAGACTGAAGATAAGTTGGATAGATGTGGTGAAGAGTGACATAGAACAAAAAGGTTTAAAGATAAATGAAGCCATGAAGCTGGTACAAGATGTGAAGTCTTTCCACCCCTTTTTTCAGCCCACTAGTGCTTTTGAGCTGATGGACAGCAATAAAAGAGAGACAAGCTAGCTAGGCTTTTTGAATATAGCAGACATAACAGGCTATTGGAGAGATTATAGAACCTCTGCATACTGTGTCTGTCAGAGTGGTTTTGCAAAGCAGAGCTGTGATATTTTGATGACTGGGAACACACAAACTATCTACAAGTCATGTTCTTATATAACCTAGCAATCTAGTGCAGCTTGATAATGGTAGTCCACTCCAGTCAGTTTTATTCAAGTACCAAAACAAGCCCAGTCATGCAATCCCTCTGCATGTAGCATTCACATCAATGTCATGTGGGGAAGGCTTGCAAGACTGGGCCTTAATTATGTTCATGTCTAGTTACTGTAGCAATTCTTGAGAAGCAATTTTTGTCTCTATTTGTTCTCGTTAAATAGACACCATCAAGTCAAGCAACTTTAGATTTTGTAAATTTAAGAATCTATGACAATAAAGAATTCAAAGATCTAAATACTAATGGAAAGTTTTTTGTGAGACTTAAAAAAAACAAACCATGATGGGAGCAGGGTTTTGATGGGTGCTGTTGGGATGTTTGAGCAGTGGGAAGGTTGGATTGTATTCTCTTCCCCAAAATGAACACCCTCTTGCATTGTTTGAAGCCCAAACATTGCAAGCGTATTAGCGCATAGGAACCTGAAAATGAAATTGACTGGAATCTGGCAAAAATGACACTGGCTAGTCCATTTTCAATATCCAGTCTCAGGAGTACAGATGCCATTGTGTTGGATGCTGTATAAGAACCTACATATAGACAGAAGTTGAAACAAATGCAGAAAATGAAAAACCATAAAATTGTTTTAATAACTGTTTTTTTAAATGCACAGTTAGAATCATAGAAATGTGGAGCTGGAAGGGATCTGAAGAGGTCATCCAGTCCATCCTCCCATGCTGAGGCAGGACCAAATATACCTAAAACATCACTGACAAGTATTTGTCTAATCTGTTCTCAAAAACCTCCAATGATAGGGATTCCACAATCTCCGTTGGAAGCCGATTCCAGAGCTTTATTATCCTTATAGTTAGAAAGTTTTTCCTAATATCTAACGTAAATCTCCCTTGCTGCAGGTTAAGCCATTACTTCTTGTCCTACCTTCAGTGGACAGGGAGGACAATTGATCACCGTCCTCTTTATAACAGCCCTTAACATAGTTGAAGACTTATCAGGTCCCTCCTCATTCTTCTTTTCTCAAAACTAAACATGCCCAGTTTTTTTAACCTTTCCTCATTTTTGTTGCTTTCCTCTGGATTCTCTCCAATTTGTTCATGTCTTTCTTGAAGTGTGGTGCCCAAAACTGGACACTATACTCCAGCTGAGGCCTCACCAGTGCTGAGTAGAATGGAACAATTACCTCCTGTGTCTTGCATACAACATTCCTATACCCTAGAATGATATTAGTCTTTTTCTTAACCACATCACACTGTTGACTCATATTCAGTTTGTGATCCACTGTAACCCCCAGATCCTTTTCAGCAGCACTATCACCTAACCAGGAATTTCCCATTTTGTAGTTGTGCATGTGATTGTTCCTTCCTACGTGTAGTACTTTGCATTTGTCTTTATTGAATTTCATCTTGCTGATTTCAAACCAATTCTCTAGTTTGTTAAGGTTGTTTTGAATTCTAATCCTGTCTCCAAAGTTCTTGTAACCTCTCCCAGTTTGGTGTCATCTGCACTCCATTGTCCAAGTCATTAATGAAAATATTGACTAGTACCAGACCCAGTGGAACCCTACTAGATATGCTCTTCCAGTTTGATAGTGAACCATTAATAATTACTGTTTGAGTACGATCTTTCAGTCAGTTGTGCACCTTTCTCGTGGTAATTTCATCTAGACCAGGGGTTCTCAGGACTAAATTTTGGTGGCCTCAGAGTGCGGCCACCAACTCTTGCTGGTGGCCGGTCTCACACTTTATCCCTAAATACTTAATTAGCTTTAAGAAAAACAAATAAGTATGCACATATACCCGTCCAAATAATTGTAATTTATTTATTGCTAGCTAGTAAGTAAGTCTGTTGTAAAAGTATCACTTTTCACAGAAGACTTACTCAGCCCCGGCAAGCCTGGGGACAAATTAAACCCTGGATGGGGGTTCAGAGTAGGCAATAGGGACCAGGGGCGATGGAGTTAGGAGGGACTGGTGGAGATAGTGGGGGGCCAGAGTCTGAAGCCCTGTAGCTGGAGCCTTCCTCCTCACCACTCCAGGGTTGAAGCCCAAAGCCTGAGCCCTACATCCCTGGGAAGGTGGAAAACTCACCAGCTGCCTGCTCCTCCAGTGTTGTGCCCCAGCTGTCTCCAGAGGGGGGCAGGGCCAAACCCCTGCTTGCAGCCCCAGCAGCCAACACCAAGGCAGTGCATCCAAGAGCAACAGGGAGGGGGAGGGACTGCTGCTTTGCCCTCCCCCTACCCCCCAAGTACAGCCCAGGAGGCTCTGGCCGCAAGAAAAGCCACTGGTGGCCGCATTTGAGAAACACTGATCTTGACCACATTTCCCTAGTTTGCTTATGAGACTCATATAGGACTGCGTCAGAAGACTTACTACAATAAAGATATATCCTATCTATTGCTTCTCCTCCATCTTCTAGGCCAGTAACCCTGTCAAAGCAGGCAATTGGGTTGGTTTGGCATGATTTGTTCTTGACAGATCCATGCTGGCTATTCCTTATAACCCTGTTATCCTCTATGTGTTTACAAATTTATTGTTTATTAATTTGTTCCCATATATTTCCATGTATTGAAGTTAGGATGACTGGTCTATAATTTCCTGGGTCCTCTGTTCCCCTTTTAAAAGATAAGTACTGTATGCCCTCCTGCAATTCTCTGGGACCACACCTGTCCTCCATGAATTTTTGGAGATAATAGCTAACTGTAAGTAGGCTAGGATGAAGTTCATCAGGCCCTACTGACTTGAATACATCTAACTTATTTAAATATCTTTAATCTGTTCTTTCCCTATTTTAGCTTATGTTCCTTCTCCTTTGCTGTTAATATTAATTGTGTTGAGTATCTGGTCATCATTAACCTTTTTAGTGAAGACTGAAGCAAAATAGGCATTAAACACCTCAGCCTTCATGACGTCATCAATTAGTAACATAGTACACATGCCCAAGGGGTTGCTCAACTTTGCAGTGTGCGTGTGTGTACAATATATATGTATGTGTGAAACAAATCAAACACATTTTCTGGGTGAGCGTGGGGTGGAGTAGTGATTCTAGAATGGGCACAGTGAATCAGAAGTACCCTCAGCAATGACTGATGAAACAAACTGGGTCTCTGTAATACATGGGGAAGTTTGGTGTGAAATCTGGTCTGTGGGTTGACAGCAGGAGTTTCTGTGGTAACTGCTTCCTCTGTACAGTTTGTTTGTACAGGAAGGCCCAAGAATGTGGAAAGGTTCTAGGGACACGTAACTTTTAGACGATGTTTAGAGTTTTACTAAAGCCAGCGATGGTTCAGTTTTGCCTTCAGTTTAAAGAATGAGCTCTCTGGAAAAGGTGATCAATATAACCTAAGTGTGAAGGGAATGCACCTTTAAGATCTGTTTTGTATGCTCAGTTATTGTGCAACATCAGGAAGATAAGGGCATCAGTGTTGTAATAATAAGAAAAAATCTTCTGCAACTACTATTAGGATCATGAACGTGTGGTTTCTGTTCCCGTGTTGTTTTTAATTCCACTGGTGGCAGGTCTGTAAAGTGAGCACATAAAATATCATAATTAATCCAATGTTGTCTTAAACTAGTCTGATTATATTGACTTTTGGACAGTGCTGATGTGGGCCATGTTCAGAGTGGTGACCTACGGCTGAAAGTTTTCATATCCCATTGTTAACCCATCATATTATCCAACTAACTCTAAACTCCAGTTCTCTGAAGCTGCCATACCCCAGTGTGCTTTTGTTATCCATGCATTCAGAGTAGTTTAGTTTGCAGAACAAATTTATTATTTATTTATGATTCATAAAGAAAACCACTGAAAGGTAAAAGCCGTAGCTTTTCCTACCTTTTTATTTTTTATTTTTTATTAAACTGCTTGGTAGTGTTAGTTTAGATGGCTTATAACGGAATTTTAATGAAGCGGTTGTAAAAGACCAACAGCAGACCTACGAGGCTGAATTAAAATGCCATGTTCAAAATCTCATTGTATGCCTCTCTGCTCAACAGCTAAAGTGATATTATGCTGCCACCTTGTGGCCATGGCTGATGCATGTTTGATTCAGCACCAAATATTTCAGTCAGTTGAATGATTTGTTTAGCTAAACATTGAGATACATCTTTTCCTGCAGGGATGTGCCTTGTTGCAGTGAACAGTCATATTGCATAGCATTCCATTGGTATGGCTGGATAGTTTTTGAGACAGATGTCTACCTTGAAAAATAACTAGAAAAAATTCCTGTTCACATCCAAGTGGAATAAAACCTTTGGTTTATTTCCAGAATTCAGACACCAACATCACTGTAACATAGCTACTGTAACTAGGTGTTAGGCTCTGACCATTTGATTTGTAGAATTTATGTTGAAAGGGGCGTAGATCAAAATCTCAGATCCAGATATTCCCAGGCTTCAATGAAATTAAGATCTAGATCCAAATTTTGCAGCTTGGGCTCATCTCTAGTTTTCTACCACAAACTGTTAGAAATTTCCTTTCAATGCAATTGCTAAAAATCAAAGCCACCCTCTCCAACCTCATTTCATCTCTTAGTCTCTGAGCCTCATAATACTCCAGAGCACTCAGAATCTTCAGCTCCACAACCTAGTCCCTGTAGCAGGGGCAGCTTCCACAGCACCCTTTTGTGCCCACTACGGCACTGCTCATCCTACCTTACTTTCCCTCTCTCTTTTCAATTGTCAGCAGCCACCTCCAACATGGTCTGGTGCTGTGGTGACTTAGCCCTCTGACTAAGTCAAGTCACACCAGAGTTCCTCCACTTCTGGGCTATCAAAATTCAAAATCATATCACAAACTCAAAAAGGAGGGTCATCCACCCGCTTCTTTGACCAGGCTCTGCCCTTCAGCTCAGGGTCTGACTCTTCCAGAGAGCATTCACCTAGGCTCCCTGCTTCAGGCCTACATTCCCTCCAGGAGGCTCTGTCCGACAACAGTCCAACTCAGCTCCCTGGCGCCAGCCAGGCTTCTCTCACTGAGTGAGAAGACAGAGATCTGCTCTCCTTCCCAATCAGCCCCCAACAGAGCCAGGTTCAGACCCTGTAGCTCCTCCCTCCAGGCCTGACACCTACTGCAGGTTTAGCAGGGTGGTGCTGATTGAGTCCACAAGCTCTCAGTAACCCCTTCTTGGCCAGTGGAGGGTTAGTATACCCCCATCACACTCCCTTTCACCTTCATCATACAATCACCCACACTGCACACCTCCAACTTCACTAAATCATGCTCAAATGAGCAACTTGAACACCAACCTCAGAATTATTTTAGGTGGAAATAACACATTATTCACTCTGAAAGTAAAGGTATCTTTTAATGGTAAGATGTCTTAGCCGTACTGAGGTTGGAGGTAAGATTGTGCATTCAAGTGTATCTTTGAGAGTTGGCTGTATGCCTTATGGGCTTATACCTGATACATAAAAAAGTATATGAAAATTCACATAATGTGCAATGCTATTCAAGGACAGGGTTGGGAGTGTGGGGATATAATTACTTCCCAGTTGCTGTTGGCTATTGGTTTTGAAGTGTGAGCATCAATAGCCATTAACATTTTATCCCACCAAATGTAACTGCAAATGTTCTTCCTATCCATATGTCGTATCCTCATCTTAATTATTATTATTATTATTATTATTATTCAGAATTTGGTATCACCCACAGTGTGCTTCAAGCTTTCTAAATGCAGTCAACTTACAGTTCTTTCTCTGAAGAAAGTACAATCTAAAAAATATCTTACAGTCTAAAAAGGTTTTCAGAGATTTTTCAAAACTGTCCAGCTAAATAATATCCAGTCTGTGAGATACCCACAGGTATCACCTATTTAATGTATTAGGAGCTTCTCAGTGGTATTTCTATGCAAAGGTCAAAGTAATGAAGTCTGGGGATCTTTTAGAGACAATAGTAGTATTTTTAAGCTAAGCAGTTGAAAGACTGCATATACACCTTCATTTTTAGCAACCCTGATTATATTTAGCCCTGAAATATAATCACACGAGCAAAGGTGATGAGAACAACAAAGAAAAATACCTTCCTTCTAGAGCAAATAAACACCAGAGGGCAGCACAGTAAAACATTTCCTTTAGAAGCAACAGCTTATCCTTAAGAAACATAAACTGTTAAAAATAGTTTGAGATTGTTGAGTGGCCACTGGCTGTTCCATAGCTAAGCTCGCAGCTAAGTTTCTGTTTAAAGCTGGATTTTGCAACTTTTCTAAAATTCATAGTATTAAAGGTTTGATTTAAACTCCACAAGGGAAACACTCACAGTTCAGACTAACTGTTTTAACACTTTAATGTCCAGGCCTTCACTTGTAACATTATTTCCCCAAATGAAATTTCTCTTTTTTAAGAGAAAGCAGAAAGCCTACAAGGAATGGAAGGTGGGAGGGATCAGCAAGGAAAGCTACCTCTTGGAGGTCAGAAGTTAATATGCGGCTCCTTGTATAGGCACCGACTCTGGGGCTGGAGCTACAGGTGCCAACTTTCCAGTGTGCCGGGGGTGCTCACTGCTCAACCCCTGGCTCTGCCACAGGCCCTGCCCTCACTCCGCCCCTTCCCCTGAGCCTGCCATGCCCTCGCTCCTCCCCCCCTTCTCCCCCCAGAGCCTCCTGCACGCCAGGAAACAGCTGATCGGGAGGTGCGGGGAGGGAGGGGGAGGTGCTGATCAGCGGGCTGCTGGTGGGTGGGAGGCTCTGGGACTGGAGCGGGGAGCTGATGGGAGGCTGCTGACGTATTACTATGGCTCTTTGGCAATGTACGTTGATAAATTCTGGCTCCTTCTCAGGCTCAGGTTGGCCACCCCGTCCTAAACAAATACTTTGCCTCAGTTTTTAATGAGGCTAATGAAGAGGTTAGGGGTAGAGGCAGGGTTGCTAATGGCAACAAGGATATGGAGGTAGAAATTACAATATCCGAGGTGGAAGTCAAACTCAAACAGTTTAATGGGACTAAATCGGGGGCCCCAGATAATATCCATCCAAGAATATTAAAGGAACTGGCACATGAAAGTGCAAGCCCAGTAGCAAGGATTTTTAATGAATCTGTAAACATGGGGGTCGTACCCTGTGACTGGAGAATTGCTAATTACAGTTCCTATTTATAAGAAAGGGAGAAAAAAGTGACCCAGGAAACTACAGGTCTGTTAGTTTGATCTCAATTTTATGGAAGGTCTTGGAACAAATTTTGAAAGAGAAAGTAGTTAAGGACATGGAGTTGAATAGTAATTGGGATAAAACACAATATGGTTTTACAAGAGGTAGGTCGTGCCAGACTAACTTGATCTCTTTCTTTGAGAAGATAACTGATTTTTTAGCCAAAGGAAATGCAGTCAATCTAATCTACCTGGATTTCAGTAAGGCATTTGATACAGTTCCACATGGGAAATTATTAGTTAAATTGGAGAAGATGGGGATTAATATGAGAATTGAAAGGTGGATAAGGAACTGGTTAAAGGGGAGACTACAGTGGGTCAGACTGAAAGGTGAACTGTCAGGCTGGAGGGAGGTCACTAGTGGAGTTCCTCAGGGATCGGTCTTGGGACCAATCTTATTTAACATTTTTATTACTGACCTTGCACAAAAAGTGGAAATGTGCTAATAAAATTTGTGGATGACACAAAGCAGGGAGGTATTGCCAGTACGGAGGAGGACCAGAATATCATACAAGAAGATCTGGATGACCTTGTAAACTGGAGTAATAGAAATGGGTTGAACTTTAATAGTGCAAAGTGAAAGGTCATGCATTTAGAGCTGAAGTGGGCAAACTTTTTGGCCCGAGGGCCACATCTGGGTGGAGAAATTGCATGCAGGGCCATGAATGTAAGACTGGGTCAGGGGGTTGGGGTGTGGGTGGGAGTGCGGGGTATGGGAGGGGCTGCGGTGTGCAGGAAAGGGCTTAGGGCAAGGGGTTGGGGTAGAGGAGGGTGTGGGGTGTACGAGGGGGCTCAGGGCAGGGGGTCGGGGTGCAGGACGGGTGTGGAGTGCAGGAGGGGGCTCAGGGCAGGGGTGCAGGGAGGGGTGCGGAGTACAGGAGGGGGCTCAGGGCAGGGGTTTGAGGTGCAGGAGGGGTGCAGCAGGGGGCTCAGGGCAGGGGGTTGGGGTGCAGGAGGGGTGCAGTGCGGACGGGGGTTCAGGGCAGGGGGTGGGGGTGCAGCAGGGGGTTGAGGTGCAGGAGGGGTGCGGGGTGCAGCAGGGGGCTCAGGGCAGGGGGTTGGGGTGCGGGATGCAGGAGGGGTTCGGGGTGCGGGCTCTGGCCCGGCTCAGCTTACCTGGAGCAGTTCCGGGGTGGCAGAGGCATGCAGTAAGACCAGGGCAGGCTCCCTGCCTGCCCTGGCCCCACGCCGCTCCCAGAAGCGGCCAGCACCACGTCCCTGCGGCCCCTGGAAGGGGGCGGGGGAGCAGAGGGCTCCACGCACTGCCCTCGCCTGTGGGTACCTCCCCCTAAGCTCCCATTGGCTGTGGTTCCCTGTTCCCCCACAGCTCCCATTGGCCGGGAATGGCGAACTGCAGCCACTGGGAGCTGCAAGCGGCCGTACGTGCGGACACTCAGGTAAACAAAGTGTCTCGCGGCCCGCCAGGGGCTTACCCTGTACAAGCCGCGAACCAAGTTTGGGAACCCCTGGACTAGATGATCACAAAGATTCCTTTTGACCTTAAAGTCTATGAGTTTATAACATAGTAGTTTGAGTTAAGACCATTGTTTTAACTAGCAAGCTAGTTAATTTTCTATTCTGTGCTCATCACCATACTTATCCCATTCTCATAAAGACTCTAAATTACCATAACATGTAAGGCAATGTACATCATACATCATCTTACAGCATACAGCTGAATGAAAAAAGTAGTTTTAATGGCATTTTAGATAGGAGGAGCAGCCCTCTAGTGGTTTATCAGTATCACTAAAAGCACTAAAAGTGGAATTTAATCTATGTATGTACAGCTGGGTATATTTTAATGACAATATTATTTATATATAAATATCTCCTTTGATTCATTCTGTCTGATCCCTCTTTTTTTTTAAATGTCTTTGTTACACTCGGTTCCCGCTTATTCCATAACTTCTGAGTGCTGTACCGATTTCTTCAAAGTCTGTAATCTTCCTGTGGTCCTCTTTGTTCCATGCCTCAGACTCCTTTATTACTCTCCTTAACTCAGATATTAACTTTGCTAGCAAGGCCAACAATTTTAGAATATATATAAATAAACTCACCATTAAAATATTTATATATATAAATATTTATAATATAAAGAAATATGTTAAAAGGTTTCTAGGCCCTTTTCATTGCTGTGATCTCAACCCCCAATACTTTAAAAACTGAAATTGATAACTGGCCACATCGTAATGTAGCACTGACCTTTTGGCTGTGCTGGTTTCTGTCCTGTAGGGTTTCATAATCACTTTATTCTTCATAAGCACCTTGAACAAGTAACCAGTGTCTCCAGTAGTCACCTGTTCCTTTTCATTGATGGTGAAAGTTTTACGTCTGTACTTTGTCTCTTCCACAGTGGAATGACTCCAGTTTCTGTCCTTGGCTGCCTTCTCTTCTCAATTTATCTTCTGCCCAGTAGGATTTCTCATTTCTAGCTTCAACTTTGCTCATCACATCCCTCTTTTTTTTTTAAATCTCTCGGTTCTCTTAGTTCCTGCTTATTCCATAACTTTCTTCAAAGTCTGTAATCTTCCTGTGGTCCTCTTTGTTCCATGCCTCAGACTATGTTATCACTATCCTTAACTCAGATATTAACTTTGCTAGCAAGGCCAGCAATTTTAGAATATAATTGTAGAATAGGAAAAGGCACCTTTCCTGCCATATATCCCCATAGATATTACATAATCAAATCCATTTTCTTGGGGACCAAGCAGGATTATTCCCTGGTGCTGTTTGAAAAATCATATTTAATTTCCATGAAAAATGTCAAATAAAATGAACATTTTTTGTTTCATTCAAAAAATTATTGAAAATTTTTTTTTTAAATGAAAAAGTCCAAATGCAATTAAATGAAGAAGTTGTTTGTTTTCTTCTCTTTTCTCCCCCTCTTTTTTCCAGTGCATAAAAAATGGGGGGATGCTGAAAAGGGGGGCAAGGCAACATTTTTTTTCTCACATTTTCTTTTTTTGTTTGTTTTTTTCCTCGCCCAGTGGAGGAAAAGGAGAGAAAGCTAGAATTAAAAACTAGAGAAAGTTGAGGGAAAGAATTTTTCCAGGTTTTAATTCCCACTTTCTTTCCCCTTTTTATTTTTGTCTCTTTTTTTCCCAGTAAGGGGGAAAAGGAAGAAAGTGGAAAAACTGAAAAACAAAATAAAATTCATCAAAAAATTCCCAAATAAAAAAAAATCTGAAACTTTTGATTCAATCAAAAAGCCATTTTTCATCAAAAGTTCCCAGCAAAAATTTTGAGCTAGTTCTATTGTTCCTTTCAGTATATCATCTTGTGTTTTTAAAGTGCCAGGTAATGAGTATTTCACCACTTTCCTTTTGAGACTGTTTCACAGCCTAATACCCCTCACTATCAGTAGAGCCCTGCAAATCAGTGGATATCCACACACTATGTTTGTGGGTCATAGATGTGGATACAAATTTTGTATCTGTGCAGGGCTCTAACTACCAGATAATTATTTTCTGACATTTAGCCTAATTTTTTCCTGTCTCAGTTTCATTCCATTACTCTTCATTATATCCATGTATCACACTAACTCCTCACCATCCTTTGTATTCACAGCTTTTAAATATTTGTACTTTGTCTCCACTTTTTGTCTCATGGCCAAGCTACAGATATTAAACTCCACCTTAAAGTCAGGCCTTCTAGGTCCACAATAATTTCTATTGCTCTTCTTTGAACTTCATCCACTTTATCAACTTGACCCAACTTATATCTTTTCTGACTTCTCTCTCAGTACCCTGTTCCTCCCAAAACAAATGTGTTGCAATTGAACAAAGTAAATATGAATCCCCCAGTAAGAAATCCTGAGTATTTATTCCCCTTTATGGGCCTGATTTTCCTGCACCACTGAAATCAATGGGACCTTTGTCACTGATTTCAACAGGAGCAGGATCAAGCCCTATGCGAATTATCTCCTTATTACCTTGATCACCTTGATCAATCGGTCCTTCAGCCCTCGTATAGATTGCAATGATCACAATACGTCTTCCATTCTTCTTGTATCCTGGCCTTCCTTCTCCATGTGCAGCCATGTCTTTTCATGATAAAATCTTCCCATCTTTTTGGAGGTTGGCCGAGTGGTCCTTTCAGTTCCCGTGGGTACCACTTGGCAACAGCAGTCCATCGATTGTCAGTGAGCCTCGCTATATGGCCGGCCCATCACATTTTACTCTGCCTGCTCTCAAGGACGACGTCCTGCACTCCACTCTGCTGTCTGATCACTTCATCGGGGACTCGGTCGCTACAGATGGCAAATCAGAGACAGCGGCCGAAAATATTCAACGAGGCAATCTTGAAAGCGAACATTTCCAAGGAAGACTGGAGTCTTATAGATAACTGCAATGAGGATTATAAATACTTCACTGATAAATTGAGGCAATGCATGAAATTAGCTGAGAAAGAAAGACTGAAAAGAGCGAAGGGAAGAATCTCGGAGGAAACGCGGAACTTCCTAGAGAAGTGGAGGAATATGAAGCGGAATGATGGTGACAAACTTGAGTACTTCCTCCTCTGCAAGTTGATAAGAAGAAAACTAAAGGAGGACTTTGAGAAGTACGAAAATGAAAGGCTCTTAAAGATGGCTGAAAATCGGAGAAGCCTCAAAAAATGCAAAAAGGAATTGATGCTGTACAGGTCAAAAATAATGGCGCTGAAGAACAGGGATGGAAAACCAGTAATTGACAGAACAGAGATGGAAGCGGTCTGCAAAGATTCTACACCGAACTGTTCGCATCTCAGATAAATGTCCCAGTGCCAACATTTCAACAGACTAACGAGCATTTACTCCCAGTCCTTGTCAGCAAAGTCTGACATGCAGTTCACCAAATGAAGGAAGGAAAAGCCCCAGGTAAAGATGGACTGACAATCAAAATGATAAGAGCTGGAGGCCAAGACCTCTGGGAAACCCTTTCTCAGAGGTTTGGCTGTTACTTGGAAATGCAGAAGATACCATCTAGCTGGAAGGAGTCCAACACCATTCTGCTGTACAAGAAGAGCAATAGTGAAGATCTAAAGAACTATCGTCCAATATGCCTGCTCTCTCATATCTACAAACTGTTCACCTTATTATTATTGTTATCATTTTTAGGTTATGTCCCCCTACTGTTTGAAACCCTTTCTTTTATGAAAAATAATTATCTCATCAGCTTTATTGATCTTGAAAATTTGAAAGTCTACTTTTCTGCCCCTACCTTTCCACCAACAACAAAAGCCATCTTCATCAAAGGCTCAATCTTGCTATCTCATAGGAGATCCAAAAGAAATAACAGTTCTTGAGATCACTGATGACCACCAATGGGAGTGGCTCTCTGTACAGAGAGAACGAGGAGTACTTGTGGCACCTTAGAGACTAACAAATTTATTTGAGCATAAGCTTTCGTGGGCTAAAACCCACTTCATCGGCATGCAGTGGAAAATACAGTAGGAAGATATATATACACAGAGAACATGAAAAAATGGGTGTTGCCATACCAACTGTAACGAGAGTAATCAATTAAGGTGGGCTATTATCAGCAGGAGAAAAAAAAAATTTTGTAGTGATAATCAAGATGGCCCGTTTCCAACAGTTGACAAGAAGGTGTGAGCAATGGGCCATCCTGATTATCACTACAAAAGTTTTTTTTCTTTGGTTGAGAGTTCTGCACTGGCATAATAGTGTGGTTTTGCAGAGCTGTAGTGTAGTAGCTAATTGAGATTGCAACTAATGAGTGCGCTGCTGCTGCAGAAATATAAGATGGGATCAATTCTCAGTTCTTCACTGAGCTACATCCAGCCCTTGTTCTTGGTTGTTATGTTTTCACTCTGACAGAGAAACGTCATTGACCATTTTCTAATCGTTATAGCTCATCGTCATGTTTCCTCATCTTGAACTCTGTTTGCCAGGTTATAAATTAACCCTGCATATCCTATTTTGAAATGATGGCATAATGTAATTAAAAAAACCCACTGTTTTGAATACCAAAGAAAAACTTTACAATATACGAATGGCATTAGACTGAACCGTATCTCAAGGGCTCCTGCAATGAACAAAATAATCTGATTTATAGGCTCTTGTGTAGCAGAAGTTGTGTTGATTCAGGTAGCTGGGGGGGGAAAAACCATCTCATCTCTTCTCATGTGTTATTCTTGACAGTTTCTATTCAGCTCAAAAGTCATTTTGGATTCAGTTTTATTATTCTTGAGCCCAAGGCAGTCCAATAAAAGTAATAACTTTTCACAAAGAGAAAATTAACTCTAATTATAATCCCTTTGCAGGAAGTGTTTTATGCTATTCTATTTAGATTTACCTTGCTTGTTTGACATTATTAGAGCTGGGCAGAATTTTTCAGACAAAACCCTTTTTTACTGAAAAATGCACGTTTGGGTTGACTGGAACATTTTACGACTTCATGTCAAATTCACTGAATGGTTTATGTAAAAAATGAAACAAAATAAATATTTCAAAAAAGGTAAAACATTTTGTTTTGACATTTTTTAAATGAAATATTTTGACTTTTTGATTCAAAATGACATTTAAAATTTTACTTCAATTTTGTTTTAAAAAACTTAAAAAGTAATTAAAAACTTCAAGCAAATTGAAATGTTTCATTTTAAATCAAACAAAATGTTTCATTCAACGAGAAAAAATATTTTTGACTTTTTCAGTTTGCTGAAAAATTATAATTTTGGGTTGACCTGAAACAATTCTTTTTATTAATTTTCAATTCAGCCCTTAAACCAAAAAAACAGCTATGCACACAGCTCTAGTTATTTAACAGATGGTCACATGCAGGCAGCAGACACTGAGAACTGGGAAGAGAGGAGGCACCATATAAATCATTTTTTGTCTTGCTAACTTTGCAGAATTTTTAGTTGTGTTTGAAAATGCACTTACTAAAATCATCATTAACAATTATAGATGGAGAATGGACTGCTTTGGTACCTGGCAATTGACATTTGGGGTGATTTTTCCCAAAATACAAGTACTGAGATTACGCTACTTTCATCTATGTGAAGATTGTTGATATTTGATCATTTCTGTTAATATTTGACAGGTTTTTTCTATGTTACTATCAGGAGCTTACTGAAGATGTATTTTTGTTAGTCTTCCTGTTCTTGGAACAGTTTTTTATAGAATCATACAAATGTAGGGCTGGAAGGGACCTCGAGAGGTCATCTAGTCCAGCCCCCTGCATTGTGGCAGGACCAAGTAAACCTAGACCATCCCTGACAGTTGTTTGTTCAATCTGTTCTTAAAAACCTCCTATGATTGGGGATTCCATAACCTCCCTTGGAAGCCTATTCCAGATTTCAACTACCTGTATGGTTAGAAAGTTTTACCTAATGTCTAATCTAAATTTCCCTTGCCGCAGATTAGGCCCATTACTTCTTGTCCTACCTTCAGTGGACATGGAGAACAATTGATCAGTCCTCTGTATAATAGTGCTTAACATATTTGAAGACTGTTATCAGGTCCTCCCTCCGTCTTTTCTCAAAATTAAACATGCACCATTTTTTAACCTTTCCTCCTGGGTCAGGTTTTCTAAAAGCTGAGCATGTTTAGTTGTTAGTTTTGTAGACTATATTTGAAGATCTCTTTTGCCAGACCTGTAATTGTCAGTCTATCTTCAAAATCCATAACAATTTCTAAAGACATTTTTCTCTTTGCAGAAAGAGAAGGTGCTTTCATCACAGATGCCAGCATTCTCCAAGGATTAATCCCTTCATCCTTAAATTACACCAGCTCCTATTAATATCATGGGACCTGACGGTGGTTTCCTAAGCAGTGGACAACTTCATGTCATTGTGTGGGGAAGTTTGGCAGCTGTGACAACACTCTTATTCCTTACTTTCCTTATCTTTCTGTGCTCCAGCTGTGACAGGTAAGACTCAGTGCGTCAGGAGGCAATAAAGATAAAAAGCAGGAAACGTGACAGAGGGAGTCCTGTTGCATTTTTCGTTAAGGTATAAATAAAGGAAAATCCTACTGTCATCATAATATGTTCTCTTCAGTTCTAGGGTAAATATTTTGATGCCTTAAGTATAGCATGGATTGAAGTCATTTAATTTACAACCAAGTAGCACGAATGGCTGAAATTACAAAAAATCCTAAAAATGGGCCACAAACCAAAGTAGTTTATTGGCCAGTTTTCTTCACATGAAATTGCAAGCCCAATAGCAAGGATTGTTAATGAATCTGTGAATTCGGGGGTCAGACCCTATGACTGGGGAATTGCTAATATAGTACCTATTTTTAAGAAAGGGAAAAAAGTGACCCAGGAAACTACATTCCATGTTAGTTTGACCTCAATTGTATGCAAGGTCTTGGAACAAATTTTGAGAGAGAAAATAGTTAAGGACAGAGGTAAAGAGTAATTGGGATAAAATACAACATGGTTTTACAAAAGGTAGATCATGCAAGATCAACCTGATCTCTTTCTTTGAGAAGATAACTGATGTTTTGTACAAAGGAAATGCAGTGGATCTAATCTACCTGCATTTCAGTAAGGCATTTGATACAGTTCTACATGGGAAATTATAGTTAAATTGGAGAAGATGGGGATTATAATGAGAATTAAAGGTGGATAAGGAGCTGGTTAAAGGGGAGACTACAATGGATCAGACTGAAAGGTGAACTGTCAGGCTGCAGGGAGGGTACTAATGGAGTTCCTCAGGGATTGGGTCTTGGGACAAATCTAATTCAACATTTTCAGTAATGACCTTTGCACAAAAAGTGGAAGTGTGCTAATAAAATTTGTGGATGACACAAAGTTGGGAGGTATTGCCAATACGAGCGAGGACAGGAATATCATTGTAAACTGGAGTAATTTAATAGTGCAAAGTCATGTATTTAGGGACTAACAAGAACTTTTGCTGTAGGCTGGGGACGCATCAGTTGGAAGCAACAGAGGAGAAAGATCTAGGTGTATTGGTTGATCACAGGATGACTGTGAGCCACTAATGTGATGCAGATGTGAAAAAGACTAATGCAATCCTACACACATCAGGCGAGGTATTTCCACTAGAAACAGGGAAGTGTTAGTACCATTATACAAGGCACTGGTGAGACCTCATCTAGAATACCATGTGTAATTCTGGTCTCGCATGTTTAAGAAAGATTAATTCAAACTGAAACAGGTGCAGAGAAGGGCTACTAAGGTGATCAGAGGAATGGAAAACCTACCTTATGAGAGGAGATTAAAGGAGCTTGGCTTGTTTAGCCTAACCAAATGCAGGCTGAGGGGAGATATGATTGCTGTCTATAAATACATAAGAGGGAAAATACCAGGGAGGGAAAGGGATTATTTAAATTAAGTGCCAGTGTGGACACAAGAACAAATGGATATAAACTGGCCATCAACAAGTTCAGGCTTAAAATTTGATGAAGGCTTCTAACTGAGGCTGTCGATTAATCACAGTTAACTCATGCGATTAACTAAAAAAAAGTAATCACAATTTAAAAAAGTAATCGTGATTAATCACAGTTTTAATTGCACTGTTAAACAATAGAATACCGATTGAAATTTATTAAATATATTTCAACATTTTCATGTATATTGTATTCTGTGTTGTAATTGAAATCAAAGTATATATTTTTTATTCTAAATATTTCCACTGTAAAAATTATAAACAAAAGAAATAGTATTTTTCAGTTCACCTCATACAAGTACTGCAGTGCAATCTCTTTGTCATGAAAGTGCAACCTTCAAATGTAGATTTTTTTTGTTACATAACTGCACTCAAAAACAAAACAATGTAAAACTTCAGAGCCTACAAGTCCACTCAGTCCTACTTCTTGTTCAGCCAGTCGCTAAGACAAACAAGTTTGTTTACATTTACAGGAGATAATGCTGCCCTCTTCTTACTTACAATGTCACCAGAAAGTGAGAACAGGCATTTGCATGGCACTTTTGTAGCTGGCATTACAAGGTATTTACATGCCAGATATGCTAAACATTCGTTTGCCTCTTCATGTTTCGGCCACCATTCCAGAGGACATACTTCCATGCTGATGATGCTCGTTAAAAAAAAATATGTTAATTAAATTGGTGATTGAACTCCTGGGGGGAGAATTATATAATTCATGTTATAGCAGTCTCGGATGATGACTGAGCACATATTGTTCATTTTAAGAACACTTTCACTGCAGATTTGACAAAACACAAAGAAGGTACCAATGTGAGATTTCTAAAGATAGCTACAGTACTCGACCCAAGGTTTAAGAATCTGAAGTGCCTTCCAAAATCTGAGAGGCATGAGGTGTGGAGCATGCTCTCAGAAGTCTTAAAAGAGAACACTCTGATGCGGAAACTACAGAACCCAAACCACTAAAAAAATGAAGTTGTTATTGAGCAGAACCTGTCATCAGCATGGACGCGTGTCCCCTGGAATGGTGGTTGAAGAATGAAGGGACATATGAGTCTTTGGCGCATCTGGCACGTAAATATCTTGCGACGCTGGCTACAACAGTGCCATTAGAATGCCTGTTCTCACTTTCAGGTGACATTGTAAACAAGAAGCGTGCAGCATTATCTCCTGCAAATGTAAACAAACGTGTTTGTCTTAGTGATTGGCTGAACAAGAAGTAAGACTGAGTGGACTTGCAGGCTCTAAAATTGTATATTTTATTTTTCAATGCAATTGTTTTTGTACGTAATTCTACATTTGTAAGTTCAACTTTCATGATAAAGAGTGCACTACAGTATTTGTATTAGGTGAATTGAAAAATACTATTTCTTGTGTTTTTTACAATGCAAATACTTGTAATAAAAAATAAATATAAAGTGAGCATTGTACACTTTGTATTCTGTGTTGTAACTGAAATCAATATATTTGAAAAATGTAGAAAACATCCAAAAATATTTAAATAAATGGTATTCTATTATTGTTTAACAGTGCGATTAATCGCGATTAATTTTTTTAATCGCTTGACAGCCCAACTTCTAACCATCAGAGGAGTGAAGTTCTGGAAAGTCTTCCAAGGGGAACAGTGGAGCAAACAACCTAACTGGCTTCAAGACTGAGCATGATAAATTTATGAAGGGGATGGTCTGATGAGATAGGCCACATGCCGTTATAGGCAATCTGCGACTGCCAGGAGCAAATATCCCCAGCAGCCAGAGGTGGGACACTAGATGGGGAGAGCTCTGAGTTACTTCAGAGTATTCTTTCCCAGGTGTCTTGCTGACGTGCTTAGGGTCCAACTGACAGCCAAATTTGGGGTCATCAAGGATTTCCCCCCCTGGTCAGATTGGCAGAGATCCCGGGGGGGTTCACCTTTCTCTGCATCATGGGACACAGGTCACTTGCAGGTTTAAACTAGAGTAAATGGTGGATTCTCTGTAACTTGAGGTCTTTAAAGGAGTTCAGTAACTCAGCCAGAGGTTATGGCTCTGTTACAGGAGTGGGTGGGTGAGGTTCTGTGGCCTGCAGTGTGCAGGTCAGATTAGAAGATCACGATGGTCCCTTTTTGCCTCAAAGTCTATGAGTCTTTGAGGTTAAAATCGCTATGGTTATGCAGTGAAGTCCTAAACTCTGAATTCCCTTACAAAGCAAGGCAACCTGTATCGTACATTGAACAGATCTTGTACTTCCTTTCCTCTGCAATGGACCCCTCTCACAGACGCCAGCATGTCAATAAGGTGCTCACCCACATACTACAACCTGAAACTCTCAAAGACACTTATGGTCACAGCCCAGTGGTATAGTATCCATGACTTGTGAAGTGAGAAAAGAGGTTTGCTACGTTCTGCAGGTTATCGTCCAAACATTCTCCCTCTCTGCCCAGCTATTGGGTCAATTAGATCTGTCCAGACTTTATAGATTATTTTCAATAAGAGATGTTTGTTTACAGTATTGATTACAGAACAATGCAGAAGAGAAAAGATTTACGCTTAGGTAAATTGTGTTCAATAAAGTCAGTACTTCAGTCGGATTTGAATAGTTCCTTTTGGTACTGGCATCATTGATTGATAACAGCTCCAGCAAATATAGAGGGCAGAACCAATGGAGGGGGCACTTTCTAGGGTATACACGAATAGTGAATGTGGGAATTGTTTTGGTTTCTCAAATTCTTAGCACTGAAGAGGGGCTGATGAGGCCTTCAGATCCCCCCACACTTTTCAAATCTTGTGTTAACAGTTCTTGGACTAAGTTATTCTACACGTCTTGCAGGGTAGATTCAGTAAATTGCTCCTAGGCCCTTTCAAGGAAAAACCCTGTAAAACCTTCCCCACTTACAGAGTGTGTCTTTCACTTCCACAGCCTTCCTGCTGGTGATGCGTAGGAGCTCTGTACACCAACAGCCTCCTTTTTTCCCTCAGTCCATCCGAGACTCCCTCCTCTGCCTGAAATGCCAGCACAGACCAGCCCAGGGCGGAAGAGAGAGTGAGTGGTATTCTGCTCCCGGTGTTCAGTGCTCGGATCACTAACCTGCTCAGGTTTTCAGGCAGAGCAGAGAACCTTGGAGAGAAGCAGAAGATGAATGTTCCCCGACACTGTTATCTAGTGGGTTGAACTGGGCAGAAGCATATGGGAGACAGAGGAAGCAGTAAGCAAAGTATTACATTGATATACCTACAAGTTTCACCTTTTTCTTCTCCCTCTTTGGAGACTTAGGGGCTGATCCTGCACCCCCTGAAGTTAAGAACAAGGATCAAACCTTCAGATTTCACTAGCAAGCATGGTACTAAGCAAAGCTTTGATTTGCCACTCTACCCTTAAGATTTCCTTTGTTATTAGAGAGCCTCATTCCACCAAGACCAGCAGCTTCTCTGAATATAAATACTTTGGTTTTCAAAGTAGAATTTCAAGCCCTTTCCAAAACATGTAAAATCAGCCCCACTGATGAAGTGATGGTGACTTTCATTGGCTTTAATGGATCATGCAGCTAAGTGAGGTGCAGTGTAGTGCTTTACAATTTTACTCTTTAAAACCCAGAGGGCTTTTCTGAAAAAATTCTAACAATGGTGGGTTAAGTTTTGAGCAGAAAAACTTATCTAAATTTTGTTTTATTTACGCTAGTGTAAATCCAGAGTAATTCCATACATGTCAATGGATTTCACCTGGATTTTACATCATTTTAAATGAGAGTAGAAACACGTCCATAATATTTACAGCTGAAAATAGAGCAACAGTTGCCTGAGCTGTGCAACCTGCATCTGACCCAGAATGGATGTCTAATAAGTAGATTGAGGTTGACCTCTTTATATGAGCAATAAAGAGTAAAAAGGTTTTTAAAAAATTTCAAAAATTATACATTAAAATTATGAAAATCACAAAAATCGTGCATCATTTTTCTTTACTGCTGTAAAGAATGTGGAAATGCTCAACAAGGAATATTGATGTGTACCCCAAAATGTGGCTTATGTTGTGGTCTATGGGAATGTCAGGAGAAGCAGACAGTTTCAGCATACTCCTCTCAGACCAGTGATTGCAAGTCATTAAGGCTAAATAGGTTATTTTCTTAGATGACCTGCCTGAACCACTGGGAGAAACCAGTCTGAGGCAAAAGGAAGACTTCACATCTGGGTTCTGTAAAAAGGCTACTTAGCAATATGGTAATTGGGAGCCAGAATCCCAGAAATGCATATGAAGGGTGGGGGTTTTTTGAGAGAGCCTGTAACAAAGTGGTCTTTGGTGGAACACTACTGAGAGTATCAATTCAGGACAAATTGCTTAGAGAAGGGCAGTCATAGCCCAAGGCTGGAGTCCTTCACTACTAAGTCACACCAAACCAGCCAAACAGAGAGGATTTCGGTTTTACCCCACTGGCTAACCAAAGTCAGTGGGGACCGCGCCAAGGAAACATCTATACACGCTCGTGCTCCACACCCTTCATCTTCTCACCCTCGTGTCCCGCCCCGATACGAAGTGGCGGGACCTTCTGCCACCTTTGGAGGGTGAGAAGCCCCGGTGGGCCAGCCTATATTCCACCCTGGTCCCGAGGCCCGCCGGGGATGTCAGCTGGAGACTCCTTCATGGGGCCGTGAGCACGGGCGTGTACTTGGCGCGGTTTACCCCTGTCCCCGACACCTGCCCCTTTTGCGGCGTGAGGGAGACCCTGGCGCACGTTTACTTAGAGTGCGCCAGGTTGCAGCCCCTGTACTGGCTCCTCACCAACCTGTTGTTACGTTTTTGGCTGCACTTTTCCCCTCACCTCCTCCTGTATGCACTCCCTATCCGTGGCCCCACAAAGTCACGGGACCTCCTGGTCAACTTCCTCCTGGCCCTGGCTAAAATGACCATCTATGCCACCAGGGAGAGGAGGTTGGCCAATGGAGACTCCTGTGACTGTGGGGCCTGTTTCCGCTCCTCCATCCGTTCACGCATCCGGGCAGAGTTCCTCTGAGCGGCGTCCACTGGCTCCCTTGACGCCTTTGAGGAGCAGTGGGCGCTGTCCGGGGTTCTCTGCTCGGTGTCCCCGTCAGGTTCCCTACTTTTGACCCTTTGACTTCACTCCTGTTCCTGTTTTTTTATTAGTTGTCCCCCGGACTTATTTGGGTTCCCGGTCCTGTGGTTCCTCCCCTTAGGCTGGGGGGGGATCCTTTAGCCCGCCCACTTCCTGGTTACCCAATAGGTAACCAAAGTCATACAAGCAATTCCCTCAGACACTTCAGTTTCCCAGTATCACCACCAGCACTACTCCTTATGGGGATGAATGGTTATGAAAACCAATACCCCAGTAAAAGAAAAAAGGTTCTTCTGATCCCAGAGGACCACGCCCCAGACCCAGGTGAATATACAAGTCAGATCTTACCCACAAATCACACTGTTGCCAGTTCTTTAGAATCTAAAATCTAAAGATTTATTCATAAAAAGAAAGAAATATAGATGAGAGTTAAAATTGGTTAAATGGAATCAAATACATACAACAATTGCAAAATTCTTAGTTCAGGCTTGTTTCAGGCTTGATGGGATTAGTGTTGATTTAAACCAGTCAAGTCTCTGGAGTACAAACATTCCAGCTTGGATGGGTTGTTCAGTCCTTTGTTCAGAACTTCAGTTTCAAGCACAGTTCCTACAGAGGTCAGAAGCAGGATTGAAGACAAAATGGAGGGGTTTTCAGGGCCTTTTATATTCTCTGCCATGTGGAAAATCCCAGCAGCAAGATGGAGTTTGGAGTCACATGGGCAAGTCACATGTCCATGCATGACTCAGTTTGCAGGTGGCAGCCATTGCTCACATGCTATCTTGAACATTCCCAGCCTTCTCAGATGTGGATTGGAGTCTCCCAAGGTTCATTGTCAGTTAAGTGTTTCTTGATTGGGCACTTACTCAGAATAGTCCTTTCTCAAGAAGCTGACCAAATGCTTCACTGATGCTACTTAGAATCAAACACATTGAGATACAAGTACATAGCCAATATTCATAACTTCAAATACAAAAATGATACACATATACAGACAGCATAATTATAACCAGCAAATTACCACCTTTCCATAGACACCTTACTTGATCTCCTTTGTACAAGATTGGGTGCAACTATAGGACCTTGGTTGCAACAGTGATTTATACAATCCCAGTTCATGTCAATAATATCACAGAGCCTAACTTCCCTGAAGGGAAAAACAGACTGAGGCACTCTCTGGAAGACAAGTTGGGACCAGGCTGGGCCCAAGAGCTCCTTGGCTTTCTAAAAAGCATATGTAAATTGGTTCTGCTCTTAAAAGGGATACCCATCTAATCTCATTCTTTACTACAAGATCTCTTGAGCATTCCCACATTTGTCACAACTGCCTGTATACAGATATGAGTTAAAAATCCTCTTGTTCTTAATCAAAGTTCTGATTAATGAATATTGCTCTATATTGTATCTAATAATGCTTGAGTCCCCGAGACAATGCCAGAAACAGGAAGCAGCAGAAAGCTTTTATGAGAATCAATCTGTTGGATATTTCTAACAAGTTATGCAAATTCATTGTTAGAAGTTATCTAGTGATGTTCTTCAGTAATTCAGCATGTTGCTAGTCTGCATGCAGTATCGTTTATTACAAGTTATTTTGTGTGACGGGTTGTTTACCAATTGTATATAATTTCTTCATAGCACACTTTTTGAAAATCGTTGATGAAATATTTGATGACTTAAAAAATCTGCCGTGCTTAAAATGCTTTGTCAAAAAAGCTTTGAGGGAATTAAGTATTTGTAAACATGAATCACATTCTCCATGGTATGAACGTTGGTATGGATTTAATTGATATAATTACTTGTTTCACAATTAAGTAGAAGTTTAAAGATATAGGAAGATTTCTGTTGTGGAAAATGCCATGTGTCTCCGAGTATTTGGGGTAGGCGACATCATTAGTCTCCCACCTCACCTCCCTGTGCTTCCCCTCCCCACTGCAGTTTTTACTCCGTTTTCCTCCAGATTAGGGGTTTCTGTCAGCCTCATAGCTGTGTTTCAGAATAAGTGATCTTTTTCAGAAAGGGGTGTTGGGGACATAATTAATCCCTTCTAAGAATCTGTAGATGATAAAGCATATCTGAAACACATTCATTGTATAATGAAGTACATGCCATATAGTGCTACAAATTACCCTGTAAGTGTTTTGCTTCTTAAAGTGCCCACTCTTTATCCACTTGTAGGTATTTTTTTAAGGAATCATAAACTGTGCTGTTAGTAGGACTTTTGTGGCCCATAGGACCTTTAAAAAGCCTCTTCTAATTCCTCAGACTGTAGTGTTCCTTAAAAGATGTTGCCCTGGCCATTTAAAGAGACAGCTTCATAGATTACAGAATCTGTCACAGAAAATACTTACGTGAGAATTTCAGAAAGAGACAAAAAGAAGGGTTAAATTGATATTTTAATGTGGTAGTTCACAAACTTCTCCATTCTGTGAATGGATGTTAGAACAGGAAAACCTTTTGATGAGACTGTCTGAACCTGTTTGCTGCCCCTCTCTAGATAGTGGCAACTCCCAGGTTAAGAATCCATGTTTTAGTCTGAAGAATAAAAGTGCAGCAATATGGTCAATAGTGATCATCAGCACACTCATTTCATTAGAGGTTTACTGGATGTTCTCAGCATAATTTTACATTTATTTATTTATTTTTAATTTAAGGGAAAAGAGGCCAAAACATCAGAATGGGGACCATGAAAATCTGATGAATGTGGTAAATATTATTTATTTATTACAGCTTGTGTCTTTCTAGTGGTTTGTAATGAGCCCTTTGCCTGAGCCTGGGCATGCAAAATAAAATATTGCAGGTGAGAAGACAGAAGTAGACCTATGGGTTTAGGGGAGTTAATGGGAGGATTTGTGAGGTGGGTACAGTTGATTCCAGTTAATAGCAATCCTGATATTAGCAACTTCCAGTTAATGGCAACATATTGCTGGGAACCAATCCCATCCCATTAACATCAGCGTTGATGGGATTTGGATATTAGCAATGGCGTGCCACTTATTAGAAACTTTTGTTGGAAGAAAAGCACCACCTGCAGCCCCAGAAGGAAGCAGCGGGACATGCCGAGCACCCCCTGCAGGCAGGTTTGTGAGGCTACAGCCAGGGAAGGAAGTGCTGAGTTGTGTCTTCTGTGGCTGCAGCCCCGCGAACCTGCTTGCGGCTGGTGCTCGGCATATCCCAGTACTGCCTTCTGGGGCCTGCAGCCCAGCAAACCTGCCTGCACAAGGGGACCATACAGGAAGTAAGGTCTGGGAAGGGAGGCTGTGGGCAGAGGCAGTAGTGGAGTGGGGAACTGCAGCCCAGCAAATCTGCCTGCACACAGGGACCACACAGGAGGCAGAGCAGTAGCAGGGAAAGGGGCTGCAGCCCAGATGCCACAGCAGCATGGTACCACTCTCTGGGCTGCACCTTGCTGGGGGACTGCACACAGGGAAAGAAGCACTGGGATGTGGTGAGCCCCAGCCCCCAGAGAGTTCAGTGGAAGGCTTGGGTGAACAAGGATCAGGCAGCATCTGCGATATCAGGCAGTGTCCTGAGGCTTTAGCATTTCCAGCATAGTAAAGGGCAAGGTGACATCCCAACATTTAATGCTTACCTTTGAATTTTTATTGCATAGACTTAAGTCAGATTTAATTAAACTTATGCAGTGATGACAAACAACAATGCTATTTTCACGCTGAACATAAATTGATCAGAAAACAGGTGTGTGTAGTGGTCGCCATTAAAAAGTCAACCTTTTCTCAAAATTATCACACAGGGATATCAAAGAAACTGCAGTCATTTTGTATTCTAATATTGTGGTAGATAAGATACCTCTTTGTGGTAACTAGGTAAATGTTGACTTTTCACTGTGTGACAGTTTCTGATTTCATTTACACAGACTAGCTCCATTGAGGGTGGTGGACTTACTCCTGAGTTGCACATGATAGCTTAGAGTACAGTTGTATCCTGTATATGGCAAAGTACAATAGTATAACTTGTGGGAATTTGTCAGTCTGAGTGTGCAAAATAAGTGTAATTTACACACTGGCCACACAGTAGCAAAAGCAGCCAAGAAGAATGGCAGCTTGGTGGGCTATTTTCTCTACACCCTCCTGTTAGTAGCTTTTCCTGCTACCCTAACCCCATGACTTCCACTTTTTCCTCACTTGGTTTGTAAATTACACTTGCTTTGCACACCCACTAACATCTGTTTTTTGACCAATTTATACTACAGAACATTACCAGTGAGTTTGAACTCGAGATTTCCATGGGAGTTATATCTGCTTTACTCTTGGCTGAACTTCACAGTATAATTAGATGCAGTTAGTGATTTAATATAACATATGCACGAATACTTTAATATATAGGGCCTGATTCTAATCTTACACCAGTTTTATACCTGATACAGAGCAGTGTGAAATCAGAATCAAATCCATAGTATGTGTATGCAGTAGCAGTGTGTGTATCTGTATAAACACATATGTGTCCAGTTTCAAATTAACTGCACTACATTCACAGTATTATTTTGCACTATAGTTTATCTCTTGCTCTACTTAAATGCTAGGTAACCCTTCAGATTTTGTTTTCCAGCCTTCAGATAAGGAGATGTTCAGCCATTCCATCACAAGTCTGGCTATAGATCCTCTTGTCAGCAGTGACCAGAATGGGGGACTGAGTAATGGGGATGGTAAGTACTGCAGGACTTTGAAAAGGAAAGGGAAAGAAATACCATACTCTTTAATTAGTTTGTTTTGTATAGCGTCCTTTATATCTGCTTCACTTTGTGCAGTCTCTTGGCCCCATCCTGCAAATATCCACGTGCTTAACTTTATGCATGTGCGTAATGCCATTGACTTTAATAGAACTATTCACACGAGTAAAGCTAAGCACATGTGTAAATGTTTGCAAAATCAGCACCTTCAGCTGTAAACTCTTCAGGGCAGGAATTATCCCTTCTTTTAGATTTCAGCAGTACAAAGGCACATTTTGGGCAGGATGGGGAAAGAAATTATAAATAACAACAATGTACAAAGCTGTCCTGTTACCAGAGTCATTTGAACACACTATACGGTCAGTAGTTTGGAAAAAACAAAACAACTTTCTTGTTCACTTGAACATATTTTTATATTTTAGAAAACTGAAACATGAATAAGCTCTTCCTTAATTCCTCTTGCTTTGCTGAACACTCAGAATGATTCACACTCATGTAACACCAGAAAATACTGTACTCAGCTGAAACTAAAAATAAACATGCTCTCAATACAGAGCTCCCAGGAGCCAACTGTTTTTTCCTCCCTGGGTTAGACGCTGACACACTGGGCTGCATTCCCTAGTTTACAGCTAAATCCCTAATCTCACTGTGAGGCTGTAAACTAATCCGTTAAACCTTTAGCACTCAAAAAACAATTAACAAAAGGAATTTTGAAACCTAACCTTTCTTATGGCTGATCCCCATTCCCTCAGACTGGCTGGTGTTTCACATTTAGGTGTATTTACCTCACAGAGTGACTCAATACACTGAGTAGGCACAGCAAAGCCAGAAGGGGAGTATTTACAAAAGCTTCCATTGGAAAGTGCATGCAACTGACAGAACCAGCTACTAGAAGGAATACTGTCTAATTCAGTTTTTTAAACTATCACAAACATCACAGTTGGTGTAAATTGCCCTTTAAATAGCATGGACAGATTTGTTTTAATTTGTTATTTGTAATGTTTTTCATGGCTCTGTCTGCTGCCCCGCTGCTGTTTGTGTGGATCTTTTCAGCAAGGGAGCATGGTCAGGCCTGAGAGCAGCACTGCTTAATGTACTCAGGTTTGTCCCTCTTGCCTCCCCCTGCTTCCACTCTGTGTGCACACTTGCTACCTAGCCAGCCTCTTCACTTTCAATGGCCTTTGCAACAGCAGCATAGATGTAACCCTTCTGCCCGTCTGAGTTGGCAGCAGCAAGGGCCGGGTTCAGTATCTAGGGGTTCCGTTTCAATAACACAATGCAAAACCAGCTCGAGCCCCCACCCAGTGACCTGGGACAATTACATATCACCCCCCGGGCACTTCTAAGAGGCAATACTTCCCCTCTCGCAAGCACGGAGTCTGAGTGTAGCAAAATCCTTTTAATAAAGGAGGGAAACAATGTGGCATTATGTTGAGGAAACACCACAAACAGGATTCATAACACAAACCATGAGCAAAAGACCCACCCCCAAGTAGGTTTGGCAGTATCCTTTTCCCCTCAGGGTCTTAAGTCCAGCAACCCAAAAAAATCACCCAAAGTCCCAAAAGTCCAACACTCCAAAAGTCTCTTAAGTCAAGCAACCCAAAAATCACCCAAAAGTCCAACAACCCAAAAATCTCTGTCCCTGGTCAGTGCAGCCCCAGAGTTCAAAAGTTTATCTGCAGAGTTTTACCTCCCGGGTGGGGTGGGGGGGGCACACAGCGGTGTTAAGGGTCACCTTACGTGGTCCGAGGCCGACTGCCCCACCTCTCCATGGGGTTCTGCTGCAGCCTTCACCGCAAGCCGCTCCGCTCCACCAGCCGTCCCATGAGCTGCTCCATCCACCAGCTGACCCGCAAGCCGCTCCAGTCGTCCCACAAACTGCTCTGCCAGCTGCTCTGCTCCACCAGCTGTCGCATGAGCCGCTCCAGTCGTCCTGCAAACTGCTCTGCCAGCCGCTCAGCAACATAGCTGCAGGCCCCCCCACAGCACTCAGTGATTTCAGCTTGTAGTAGGGGAGCCTCAGTGCTGGTGCACCATTGGCCCAAAGTGAACTCAGCTTAGCAGCCTGTAACTCAACTCCTAATGGAAATAAAATTAGCTCTGATATTCCACAGGAGGCAATACAATTGATATTTCAGGCCCATCCCATCAGGTACAAATACCTGTCCCCAGCCTCTCTCAATTCACTGGGTTTTGGAACCCATGTCCCTTGTCTAGCAAGTGCTACTTATTTGATGGTGAGTCCCTCTGTCATAAAACAGTTTCATTGTCCTTGATTCACATAATCAGGGTAACAACACTTTATTCTTCCTACCCAATAACAGAGAAACTGGGGATCCCACAGCAGCCAAAGTGACCATTTTGGGCTGCTGTGGGCTCATGCTAGGCAGGGTGGGTGTGCCTATGCAAACAAGATCAGCCCCTGAAGTTCTTTTCCACAACTGGCCACAATTCACCACCAGATGTCAGGGTAGAGCTCATCCTGACTCTGCTTACATAGAGATGAGCTTTCAAAATTCCAAACTACCCTACCCCATTCCCCAGTCATTGCCTGGTTCCTGGTGCTGCCCAGGAGCTGCATCCTGGGAATGAAAAACACCTTATCAGATTCCCATTGGCCCCTGGGTTGAAGGAGAAGAAGGTTCCGCTCCTGCCCTTTACCCAATTCCTGTTGTTCCCTGGCTTTGTTCAGGGATCCCAGGAGGGAAAGGAGACTTCCTGACACCATCACTCCCAGCCTGAATCTCAGAAACATACTCAATTATGTTGCTGTGTTACAGGTAAACATCCTCTTGTTGGGCTGGGGCAAAAGTGTACGCCCAGAGCAAGGTGTGAAAGCGGTCATCATGCTTGTGTGCGGCAAAGAAAGTAGAGCTGACAACAAGCAAAATCAGTGACACTGATTACACACAAAGTGCGGTCAAATCCACACATTAGACTGGAAAAGTGGAGGAAAATACCACTTTCTCTCTCCTTTTTTTAAGCTTTTGTCAGTGTGAAGTGTTACTAGAAGCTAGTAAGTAAAATAACCTCATAGAGAAATTATTTTCAGGTAGATGTCCCTTATAAAAGCACACGATAAAATCTTGAAAGTGTTTGTATGGATTTGTGTATATACCTCTACCCCGATACAACGCGACCCGATATAACATGGGTTCGCATACAACGCGGTAAAGCAGTGCTCCGGCGGATCAGCGCATCAGCTCCCAGCCGCAGCGCTCCACTTCCCGCTGCCGGGGAGTGCGGGGAAGTTGGGGAAAGGACGCCCCCCGTACTCACCTGTGACGGGAAGCGGAGCGCCATGGCTGGGAGCTGGCGGAGTGGAGTGGGCTGGGGCCGGGCTGCTCTGCTTCTGCCGCTGCCGGTGAGTGCGGGGAGATTGGGGAAAGGACGTCCCCCGTACTCACCTGCGGCGGGAAGCAGAGCACCGCGGCCCCAGCCCACTCCGCTTTCCTTGCCCCGGCCCCAGCCGTGTCACTGGGGGAGAGGGGGTTGAGGAAAGGTCCCACACGCACCGGCAGCGGCGGAAGCGGAGCAGCACGGCCCCAGCCTGCTCCACTCCACCAGCTCCCAGCTGCGGCTGCTCCGCTTCCCACCGCTGCCGGTGAGTGCCTGTCAGGGGGTGGGGGAGTGTGGATAGCAGTCAGGGCAGTCAGAGGACAGGGGGGTTGGATAGGGGGTGGGGTCCTGGGGGTGATTAGGGATGGGGGTCTCTGGAGGGGGTGGTCAGGGGACAACGAGCAGGGGGGCCAAAACAAGTTTGATATAACGCGGTCTCACCTATAGCACGGTAAGATTTTTTGGCTCCAGAGGACCGCGTTATATCGGGGTAGAGGTGTATATCTGACTGCCAGCAAACTTCAGTGCATACCTACATGTGCACAACCAGATAACAAGATCTGTAAATTCCATTCCAGGAGTATTATCTCTGAAAATAACAAGTTATTGTCATGTTCTCAGATGTGGGTTACATGTTCTGCTTAATAAAACAGGTTACCCTTTTTTTCTTTTCTTTTCCCCTCAAAATCTAAGATGGACCTTATTTGTGGCTGAGTTACTAGTAATCCCTCATTTGTAGGACTAAAGGTTGTCAGTTCATATTATGCATTACAGTATTAAGAAAAGTACTTCAATAAGGAACTTGTGGAGTAATGAATGTGCTCTGCAACCCAGCTGACTTCAGTAGGGTTGTACAAGTGTGGGTCAGGTCAGAATTAGGCCATTCTGTTAAAGTGAGGGCCTTTCTATTTGTCTCAGAGAAATGAGCAAACAGAAATCAAAGATCCAACAGGACTTTTCAAAAAGAACAATAGCTGAGTCCAGGATCCTCACCAACATCCTCACTCTTAACCCCAGCAGTCTCTAATATGCAAAAATGGATAGCAGCCATTTTTGAGAACATTACATATGTTGCATTTACTCGCCCGTTCCCTGGGCTCACTATGAGCATTGCTGCTGTGTAAAGTGTTTTGAGATTCATTGCATAAATAATGTGCTGTGAAACCAAACTATCTTATCTGCAGGGCCGGCTCCAGGCACCAGCGTAGCAAGCAGGTGCCTGGGGCAGCCAATGAAGAGGGGGGCAGCACGTCCGGCCGTTCGGCGGCAATTCGGCGGTGCGGCCATCACTCCCTCTTGGAGCAAATGACCTGCCACCGAATTGCTGCCGTAGAAGAAGTGGCGGTAGAGCTGCCGCCGGATTGCAGCCGATCGCAAATCGCGATCGCGGCTTTTTTTTTTTTTTTTTTTTTTTTTTTGCTTGGGGCGGCAAAAATGCTAGAGCCGGCCCTGCTTATCTGGTAAGTACAGCAATGTCTTTTTATTTAAAACCTGAGAATACTGTGAATGCCGGAGAATTCCAAGTTATCTTTTCTCACAGTAAATAAAAAATAGTAATGCAGAAACAAAGTAGGTTGTATGCTTATTTAATCTAACCTTCCTGTAGTCAGGGAGAGTTGGTAAATTATTCTGTTTTATTTTTTTGTAGTTCTCTCAGAAGACAGCACAACTGCCTGCATCCAGCCTTATGAAGAAGTACAAACTTCTGTTTCTGATCTGTTAGACCATCAGGACGCTCTGGGAAAGTCGATAAAATGTCACCAGAGCCGGGAGCTACCCAGAATTCCTCCTAACGATGCCATGGAAACCATCCTCTCCCCAAGAAATATTGAAAACGATCAGGGTCTTGGAATGGAAGGGCCTTATGAGGTCTTGAAAGATAGCTCCTCCCAAGAAAACATAGTTGAAGATTGCTTGTATGAAACTGTGAAGGAAATTAAGGAGGTAGGAGTAACAGCCAACGCTGAGAGAAGCTGTGGCAGCAAACCAAAGTCTACACCGACAGTTGCTGACGGTCTGGACCAGATTCCTGAGCGCAGGACTGAATCAGCAGAATATGCCTCCGTGGACCGAAATAAAAAAAGTCGGCAAAGTACTAATTCAGAGAGTCCTCTTGGCAGCACTCCAGACATGGAAGATGAGGCTCCACCTCCCGTACCGATGAAATTTCTTGATGAAAACGAGAATGTTCAGGAAAAGGGAGCAGAGGAGGAAGAAGAGGTGACTGAGGGGGCTGGTGAACCTGATAAGGTAAACCCTATACTGACAATTGTATAATGACAGAAAAAAGACCCTATGTACATAGATGGTGGTCATAGAGCTGAAAGTTTAAAAATCGTCCTTTATTTTAAAAAACATATTTAAATTAAGGTCATGCATGGCTGTGAAATAGTGGAGGTGTGAAGCATATGCTCCAGTCTCTCTGGTGAGGACAGTTATCCATACCATCCTGACCTCCAGATTGGATTAATGCAGTGTGCTTTACTTGGGGCCATTCTTAAAACTATTCAGAAATTGCAGGTAGTACAAACTGCTTCTGCCTGCTTCCTCAGTGGTGTTAGATGTATGGAAGCTATCACACTAGTTCTCTAAAGGCTGCACTGGCATCCTATTCATTTCTGTGACTTAAGGTCTTTTTTCTTTAGTTTTTGCTAATAGCTTATGCAAATAATACCTAGAGGTACAAAATGGAGAGCGGGGCTTCTTGGTAGAGGCCATTCTTACTTTGGAATGCACTTCCCGTATTGGTTTAACAACAGTCCAATAAAAGTTTACAGGCAGGTATGATGAGGCCCAGTCCTGAAGTTCTTACAGTCTAGAGGCCAGGTTCTCTGCTGTGTCTAAGGCACAACATAGGAGGGGACAAAGGTGACTTTAAGCCACCTTTTTGCCACCCAGATTCCACTTGCATCAGTGGTTGGGACGGCCCCCTGATGTAAGTTAAATCTGCCCTAGGAGCTACTCTAACTTAGGGTATGTCTATAATACCCACCGGATCAGCTGGCAGCAATCGATCCAGCGGGGGTTGATTTATCGCGTCTAGCTAGACATGATAAATCGACCCCCAAGTGCTCTCCCGTCGACTCCTGTACTCCACCAGGCTCAGAGGCGCAGGCGGAGTTGACGGGGGAGCGTCAGCCGTCGACTCACTGCAGTGAAGACACCGCAGTGAGTAGATCTAAGTACGTCGACTTAAGCTACGTTATTCACATAGCTGAAGTTGCGTAACTTAGATCGATCTCCCTCCCTCCCCCCACCCAGTATAGACCAGGCCTTAGGCATCTTCCCCCTGGCTGCCATTAAACTGCTCTGTAGGCTAGAATGGCCATAGAGTTCTTAACAGTGTTAAGATGGATCAAGTTTCACATAAGGCTCAAATGAAATTGTAGTGAGTTTTTTCCCCCATTATTTACTTTTGCTGAGGTAGATAATAGCAGAATGAGTTTGGGGGCTTTAGTGAGACAAGAACTGCTTTGGTCTTTACATGTAAATATAGACTCCTAAAAGACATGATTGTTTATGGTGTAGTCAGTACTGTTAAGCAGTTTCGGAGACTGCGTGATCACAATGGCAAAAATGTTAGCCTAGTGATCAAAGTTAGCTTTTCCCGGTAGTAGGGCAATGATGTGTGTGAGCAGTTCATCACTTTGCCATATCCTAGTTCTTCTTGTACACCAGTCAAATCTGTGCTGGAGGAGACGAACCGTGGAGAGGGAAACTGAGTCAGGAAGTGCCAGCCATGCCACACTTGACCAACAGTATGTGCTACAGGGCAGCCACACCCTTATGATATGGGGTCATATTATTTGTTATTTGTGAGTGTACATATTATATTGGGTAATTATTAGGGCTGTCAATTAATTGCAGTTAACTCATGCAATTAACTCAAAAAAGTTAATCACGATTAAAAAAATTAATTGCGAATAATCGCACTTTTAATAGAATACCAATTGAAATTTATTAAATATTTTTGGATGCTTTTCTACATTTTTCAAATATATCGATTTCAATTACAACACAGAATACAAAATGTACAGTGCTCACTTTATATTACTTTTTATTACAAATATTTTCACTGTAAAAATGATAAACAAAAGAAATAGTATTTTTCAGTTCATCTCATATAAGTACTGGAGTGAAATCTCTTTATCATGAAAGTACAAGTTACAAATGTAGGTTTTTTTGTTACATAACTGTACTCAAAAACAAACTGATGTAAAACTTTAGAGCCTACAAGTCCACTCAGTCCTACTTCTTGTTCAGCCAATCGCTAAGAGAAACAAGTCAGGAGATAATGCTGCCAGCTTCTTAATTACAATGTCACCTGAAAGTGAGAACAGGCGTTCGCAAGGCACTGTTGTAGCTAGCGTTGCAAGATATTTACGTGCCAAATGCACTAAAGATTCATATGCCTCTTCATGCTTCGGCCATTGTTCCAGAGGACATACTTCCATGCTGATGACGCTCATTAAAAAAATAATGCGTTAATTAAATTTGTGACTGAACTCCTTGGGGGAGAATTGTATGTCCCCTGCTGTTTTACCTGCATTCTGCCATATATTTCATATTATAGCAATCTCGGATCATGACCCAGCACATGTTGTTCGTTTTAAGAACATTTTCACTCCAAATTTGACAAAATGCAAAGAAGATACCAATGTGAAATTTTTAAGATAGCTACAGCACTCAACCAAAGATTTAAGAATCTGAAGTGCCTTCCAAAATCTGAGAGGGACGAGGTGTGGAGCATGCTTTCAGAAATCTTAAAGAGCAAGCCTCTGATGAGGAAACTACAGAACCCAAACCGTCAAAAAAGAAAATCAACTTTCTGCTGGTGGCATCTATCTGACTCAGATGATGAAAATGAACATGTGCTGGTCCGCACTACTTTGGATCGTTACCAAGCAGAACCCATCATCAGCATGAACGCATGTTCTCTGGAATGGTGGTTGAAGCATGAAGGGAAATATGAATCTTTAGTGCATCTGACATGTAAAATATCTTGCGACACTGGCTACAACAGTGCCATGCAAACGCCTGTTCTCACTTTCAGGTGACATTGTAAACAAGAAGCAGGCAGCATTATCTTCTGCAAATGTAAACAGACTTGTTTATCTGAGTGATTGGCTGAACAAGAAGTAGGACTGAGTGGACTTGTAGGCTCTAAAGTTTTACACAGTTTTATTTTTGAATGCAGGTCTTTTTGGATATAATTCTACATTTGTAAGTTCAACTTTCATGATAAAGAGATTGCACTACAGTACTTGTATTAGGTGAATTGAAAAATACTATTTCTTTTGTTTTTTACAGTGCAAATATTTGTAATAAAAATAAATATAAAGTGAGCACTGTACATTTTGTATTCTGTGGTGTAATTGAAAACAATATATTTTAAAATGTAGAAAACATCCAAAAATATTTAAATAAATGGTATTCTACTATTGTTAACAGCGCGATTAATCGCACGATTAATCGCTATTAATCTTTTTAATCGCTTGACAGCCCTAGTATTTATTAAAATATTAACAAATCTTCAAAGTTTCACAAGTTTTAATGTGAATGATTTTGTCTGAAATGTGTATTGGATATACATTACTTGCTATTTATTATTGGTGAGTCTCCTATTTAACATGTTTCAATCATCCAATCAGGGAACAGATAAACACCATATAATATTGGTGGCTATATTAGAGTTAAAGTGAACAATTTACACACAACTCATAAGCCCGAAAATTTTTCATCAAGACTATTCAGTGAATACTTACAAATAACTAGGTTATTAAAAGAAAATCAAGATTGCTTTGCTAATAATTAACCAAAAAGAGCTAAATATATAATAAATATTATATGTAATGAATATTAACACCAACCCTAATATTTATGGGGAAAATTTGTCGGTATTAATGACTTTATTCCTGTCAGGTGTGAAAAATCTTCCAAAAAATCATTTTATTTCATAGTCATTGATACAAAGAAATGTATTCGCTGCTCTGTAGCTCCCCAATCCAGAGAATACAATGTCAGAATCTGCTGGGACTGGGAATTGATTAAAATGGTTCACGCTTTGAAGAATTAATCAAGAGATGACACATACAGTTCCCTAAGTGCCATAGAAAAGGTGTTTGTCTAATTAAAATTTATTCAGAGTAAAAGTCATCCTGAGTTAGAGCTCCGGCAGCATCACATGTTTCTTGCCATGTACATGCATAATGCATTGAATTGCAGGCCTGTTCTGTCCTTGAGAACTACGGCTGCAGCACAGTTGAAAATGGGAATTGATTGAATATTTTAAACATTGTAGATGGGGGTTGTTGTAGGTTTTTTTTTAATTCTAATTTCCCATTCCTCTATTTAGCTTTCACGATCAATGCACAGCAGCATCTGCTGGTTCTGCTGTAGCAACAAAAAAGGGAATGTTTATGTAAATATATCTTTGATTTTTTTGTTAAACCAACTTCACGGGTAACACCTTTATTTCCTCAGTTGTGAAGCCAAAGCCTCCAACCCAACATCAAGACATCAGCCACAACCATTTTGCAAAGTTTCCATTAACATTTTAACAAAGAATGGTACCTCCAGTAACTCGTGTCTCTTTTAAAGGGATATTATTCCCTTGAATTTGTTTAAACTAATTATTTTTAATTAGAAATAATTCTTAGATGTAAATAGTGTGATATGGTAAGCCTTACATAACAGTCTGGTGTTAATTGTTCATGATTGTAAACCTTTTGCGGACTCATTCTTATTTCACTAGAAATCTAACTCCAGGAATCCTATAGAACAGAGTCCATTTAACCATTGAATTGTTTTTACCTTTCTTTATGAAAGTTAGATTCAGAACAACACTGGTGCACTAAAAAGCCATACTACCCTCAGGGCTGTTTATCTCAAAAGCAGTAGCATAGATATTAGTTGATGTAAAATAGAATGGAGTGAGCAAATGCCCATGTAATATTTATTGATTCTAAGGGGAATGCTGTATTACAGGTTTCACAATGTTCACTGTTAATGAGGTTTTTTTTCTCTTACAGAGGCTTAGTTCGCTGTCTTACAAGTCTCGAGAGGAAGATCCATCTCTGACAGAAGATGATGTAGGTTTCTTGCATGAAATTTAATAACTAACCAGAAGATTTTTTTTTTTCAGACTGAGATCAGCATAAGTTCTGCATGATTAAGTGGGTCTGAGAAAGGTGAAAATTCTCTGTAGGGAGACTAAAGCTATGGATTATTTTTTCAGTTTATAAAGCCAAAGTCATAAAATCTGAGGTGTTTTAAAGTAGAATGTTGCATTTTGGTTTTTCATACCTGTTACTAGTGGGTTACTGCCTTGTAAAGAATGAATGCCAGTAAATAATTTGAGGCCATAAATAGTCCAGTTGATTTCAATGAGGAGTTCTGCTTAAAATAAATCAATGGCCCAATATGGCCTGGGTTTTTTTTAAGTGCTCCCCCACCCATAGTGCTTGGGGAAATGTAAAATAGATTTAAAACATAATGAAACCATTTGGAATATAAAGCCATCCTCTAAAAATTTATACAAGTAAAACAAACTAAGGGGATCCAAATAGGGAAGGAAAAGAAAAGTTAAAAAAAAAAAAAAAGAGGCTGAGTGTGGTCACCTCCAGTAACCCCATGAAATATACAGGTCTGTCGCATCTTAGGCGCATTTAACATCCGCGATTTCAGCTTTACGCAGTCGGCAAAAACAAAACAAAACAAACAAAAAAAGAGAGAAAAATAACAATTTAAATACTGTTTCTGTAGTGCGGGCGATTCCGCCCGCCATTACACTCAATGTAATTTTGACTATACACGATTTTCGCTTTAGGCGCTGACTGCGGAACGTAACCCCAGCGTAAGATGAGACAGACCTGTACAAATATTTGTTGTCTAAAAAGCAAACACAAACTTTACAGTGCATCACATGATCTCATATATTCTATTAAGAGAGCCATAGACAGGCAGTCATCCTTGAACTTGGGTTCCTTTAATTTAGTCCTGGGAATCTGTGCGTGCATGAACATGGTATTTCAGGAAATATATTAGTAGGAAAACTTTCTGTCTGTATTTCCTATTGTTTGCAGGAAATAAGAGATGGGAAATATCACTACCTGGAAAGTGATACATCTGTTAATTAAAAAATACAACAGAATATTAATGGAAGTGTTTGCACTGCCTATGTGAATCACAGGTTTACCTGCAGCACTCAATGTTGTCTTATGATAATGCACATCTCTTGTTTCTTAATTCACTTCATCCAAATCATAAATGACCCTGCATGCGTGTGAAAGACCCAAGATGTAACAGAAGAGCTATGTTTCCATTAACAAAGGTGGTAGGCTCAGAAAACCCACATAGGTGAGCTCCACCCCCTGCCTTATGCACTGCAGGACTCTCTGCATTCCAGTAGAGAAGGGGTATAGACAGAAGTGGAACCACAAAGCCAAATACAAACATGGGGTGGAGCAGTGAGTATCATCTACTTCTGCATCACATACCTAGAGCAGTGGCTGTGTGCGGTCTACTGCATTCTGGAGTTCAGGATTCCAAGTCTGGGCTCCAGGCCTTTTATGTGGGCTTGTTTGAGTACATGGCCCCTTTATTCAGCTCTGTGTTTTCTGAGATTTGGCTCTTTTTATTAATTATTCCCTTTGAAAGTGCCTTTTTATTGAACCATTCATGCCCTTGTTTGAGGTTTATTATTTCATAGCTTTTCAGACACATTAATTTTGTCATCTACTAGTGGGAATTGGCTAGTGTGACCATGGGTGTTCTCTCTCCCTGTCAGCCTCCAAGACATGCTTACAAGGGTTTGCTCTTTAACTTGCAATCCTAAATCACAGAGGGACTAAGTCTGTGGCCCCTGCTCAGGAAGCAATCCCATTGAAGTCAAATGAATAGGGTCTGCAGCATCAGGCCCAGCATTAGCTCTAGTTTTATTTAATATCGCCTTGGCTGAGTAAATTTTGTCCTCCATTTTTATTTTCTCTTCACATCCTTGGTCCCTCATAGAACCTGTGACTACTATAGTTACAGTGCAGCCTCTATCCAAGGGTAAAAGAGTAGCCATTCTATCTAAAATTAGGTACAAATTACATTCCACCCCCCTCACACACACATTGCTTTCCAGAAGCTGAAACCAGTCATCTCCTTGTCACACCCACAGTCAGCCAGAGCATTGAGAATATTGAGGTAAAACGTACTGTAACTCTATCAACTTTCCCACAGGATGGCTATCTTTCATATACAGTTTGGACTACAAGGGATTATGTTCAATGGTTGTTTTTAATAAATAATGTTTTCTCCATAAAGAAAAATGGATGCATGTAGCAGCAATATACTTTTCCATGGCTGACTTCAAAACAGATTGAGGATGATGAACAGAAGTTCTTTGCTATGCTTAAAAATTAAATCTCTCTCTCTCTTCCCTAGATTTCAGCTATGTACTCTTCTGTGAGTAAACCAGGACAGGCCATCAGAGTGCTGGATTCTACTTACACTAGTATTCAAGAAGTTGTACCTCAAAGGTCCCCATCTATTTGCAGTGGCCTCTATGCTAGCGTAAAGGACTTGGAAAACACCTCAGACATTACCACTGTGCCTCAGTCAGCGGACAGGCCAAATGGGGAGTCAGAACCGGACTACGAAGTTGTCCAGTCAGTAAGCCAAGAGGAAGACAAGACCTTATCAGTGCCTAACACCAGCCAAGCTGTTCTCCAAGGAGAGAATGACTATGAGAGTATAGGGGACTTGCAGCAGAACTCTAGGGATATCACCAGACTTTAATTGCCCTGGCAACAAGATTACGGCAGGTATTATCAACAGGTATTTTCAACAGATTCATGTGAAACAAAAACAGGAATATTTTTCCTTTTGAACAACAGAAAGTCAAAGTATAAGTACAGAACAAAAGTTAAAGACAAAGAAGGAAAGCATTTTTCATCCAGGCTGCACTATCTTGCTGGTGGTGTGAACCTCACTAGAACTATTACATCCATTCAGAATTGATATCAAAAGGGTTTAAAGGATCCTTTATTGTTAGAGTTTCAAGACAACCAGTATTTGGGAAAGAGTACCACATCTGTCACCTCAAAGTGATCACTTCCTAAAAATACTGTCATTAAAGAAAACCAGCTTTACATTTTTAAATATTATTCTTGTCATTAGCTTCAAAATATTTCTCAAGGATCGTTTACCTTCAATTTCAGCCCTCCTCTTCAAAGAGCAAATCTCAGATTATTTTAGCTCCATACTTCAACTCAGACTTTCTTTGTGGGGCCAGGAAAAATGAGTTTAACTTCTCTACATAGGAGGAGCTCTGTATTTCAGTATATTAGAACTGTGAGCTCTTGCAGCCAGATGTGATCAGAGATGGAGACAGAATATTAATGTGTTCCATTCCATTTTCATTACTGCAGTGGTCTAAACAAAGGTACTTCAGTTCACAAGTGACTTACATCAATAGTACTTGAATTCATTTTGTAGAGTCCATGTTTTTTTAAGTCAAGCTTTAGAACTTGACTGTCAATATTTAAGGACTGGTATTTGTAGGGGTTGTTTGTTGCCTTTTTAAAAATTATCTGGGAGCATATTGCTTTAAAACTATAGCCTTAACATTTAGGTTCTGTCTCTCACACACATTCAGACTTACACACACAGCATTTGGGCAGCTGTTACATCTGAAGGGCTGTGCAAATGAATGTCCAGTCCACATTAACGCAGCATTGACCTCATCTTTAAGAAATCTGCTTCTTTTAAGTTACTCAACTTAGATGTAATCAGATCAAAATGTAAAAAACATATTTTTTTATTATGAGAATTTATTTACTGGGTCTGGTACGTGGGGGTTGATATTTTAAGTTTTATGCTTACTTCCTAACAAATTTTCCATGTTCAAAAATATTGTATATTAACTTGCCATTTTATGTAACAAAAAATTATCCTGATTTTAAAAACCATTACCTATTAGTTGTAATAGAGGCACATAAATTAGTACTTTAATTGTTACTAGGCTTTATCTGATTTCTAAGCAGGTATATAGAACATGCCTTGCTGTTTTTTCAAAAATCAAAATCATTCAGTCTCTGCAAAGAACACTTTGTTAAAAGGCAAAGAGAGAAAAGAAGAGGATGAGAAATGTTCAGGGAAAGCCACTGGTGCTCACCATTCCTATGCTAAAAAGTAATGAGGAAAGAAAACAGCAAGGGAGGAGAAGAATCTCTTGGGATGTGATGGTAATTGACCGTTTTGGCAACCAGTTTTAAAACCAGTATCATTCCAGAGAATTCAAGTTACATGGTTACTAATAAAAACAAAGGGTATGGTTTAGAGAGATTAAATAGATAGGTGTTTTGCTGGTTCTTCTGTTTCTTTCAACACACCATAATGGGCCACACTAAGAACACAGGAAAATGCACCACATCTGGTGTGTGTGTGTGTGTGTGTGTATTATTTTACACGCACAAACACAGCTGCAAAATTTAAATCCAGATTTAAACTTCTCCTTCTCCCAAAATTTGATAGTGTTCAAATCCATGGGCCATCTCATGTTTGTATATGCAATATTATATAGTGTGTGTTTGAAAATGCTTGTTTTTGCTTTAAAAAAAGAAAAGAAAAACGCTATGCATACATTGAGACTGGCCCACTTAGTGGTATAATAGCCTATATCTGTTTCAATTGGTATTAAGGAATACTGGTCATTTTTACCAGGGATGTATCAAATCTAACTGGGTATTTTCGTAACTCATGGGCACAGTAAATACTTGGTCTCATAAAGCACTACATACCAAACATGAATTTGTTTAATAACACACAAAAAGAACAGGAGTACTTGTGGCACCTTAGTTAGAGACTAACAAATTTATTTGAGCATAAGCTTTCGTGGACTACAGTTATAAAAGTGATTTTTTTAAACTGTAAGCAGTAAATTCATTCATTACTATACAACACACATTAGAATTATTTTGTGAAGCAGTGATACTTTTCAATGAAATCTTGCAGTATCAGAGCAATGAAAACGTTCTGGATCCTGACCTCCCACTCAGTCTGGGACATTTGGGCTGTGACTCTTTTCCTGCACATGCAGAGGCAGTTCAGACTAAGCCAAAAGTATCTTGGGCCTGGCTCAAAGTCCTCTCAATACTTTCATCCTTGTACCAGATTCTCTGCCTCCAGTTCATTGTTTCTGCCTCTTCCACCTTTCAAAGCAGCAGCCAAAATCTTTTCCCCCTATTTTCCCATTTCCTTTCCTCAAAAATTTTGGAGGGTGGCTCCCTAAACAAGGGCCCCTGCTGAGATCCTTCTTTGCCTATTCTTCCCACCCCCATCATGGCAGCACAGATCAAAGGTCAAGAGGCATACCATTTGCAAGGAGATCTTCTCAGGAGCCACACATGGGGAGATCTGCCAACACTACTCCCTAAGGGGCTCAGAGTCTAGGTGGCTAGTTGGGCATTTATATCCCTTCACACCAGCTGAGATTCCTTTGTGGGGGTGGATCAGCACTCTTCAACTGTTGGAAGCCAGCAAACAGAACAGTCCTCCCTGATGAAGGACTCTTCACGGGCAAGTCCAAAATTCCCATTCAACCTCCAGGTCCAATCCACCTTTAAAGAGAAATGTGCCAGGGTCCCATCCCAAGTTCTTACCTGGATAATGTAATCACTCGACAAGGAATCTGGCATCTCTTCTCACTCCTTTCCAAGAGTAAGATCTGGACTCTTAGTGATGCTTCCACTGCATTTCCTCTTCAGCTGTATATTGGAGGAGGGGAAGCACCAGAGCTCAGCAGCGTCCTTCGGCAGATGTTTCAAACCAGGATCACAAAATAGATTAATACTAGTATTGTAAAGCAGAGGGACGTTTTGCCTGGCCTTACTTCTCTCTCCCTTTCCATTAATTCCTCCATGCTCACTACATCCCAAATGTCTCATATTAGGGGTGAGGTCAGTATCCAGAACATAGAATTTGCTACCTGATGATTTTCTTTCTAGGGCCTGCTCTACACTTAAAAGTTTTGCTGGCATAGGTATGTTGGTTAGTATTGTGAAAAAAATCACACCCTAATCAGTATAGCTGCGTCAGCAAAAGCCCTAGTGGAGATACCAGTAAAAATGTCCTTTGGCTGGAATCACTAATTTCTTTCAGGGAACTGGTGTAAACTATGCCAGCAAAATCACTCTCTTTGTCAGTATAAACTAGTATCTCACGATATAAACTCTCTCCACTAGGAGCATTTGCTGATTTAGTTATACCAGCAAATCTTTTCTAGTGTAGTCAAGGCCTAAAACTGATCTCTCCTTCAGCCGCAAAGATAAAGCCACAGAGTATCTATATCACATCCTTATAAAGGCCCTGGTACCTAGTTACCAAAATAATCTAATCTATTCATAATCTGATCTACTGATTAGTATTCAGTGTTTCCATACCACTTTGTAAGTGTTCATCTAGTACAGAGGTAGAGAAGATGTGACCAGCCCCTGAAGCCTCTTGGACAAGTCAGAACTGACACTGCAATTTGTAGGAAGAGAGGAACGCAGACAAAATGTCTTTGAAAGTCAGAATGGTTCATCCCAGGATGGGAATGGTCATGTCACAATCTTTCCAGAAAGATAGATGTTACAACAAAGCCTTGCAATGAAGAATTATTGATCTTCTTTTGTAAATCTTTAGTGATCCAGTGAGCTTTCAGGCTGGGGGCGTTCTGGGTCTACATCTATCTAGGATTAATAGTTGCTCATGGTCTTTTGCATTGAAATCACTTGTAAACTCGCTCATATGTAGCAGGGTTCATAGTATTCAAAAAAAATTGCAGGAGGGAAATAGGTGCTATGATTCAGACTCTCATTGGTCACCCAAAGCTGAAATCTTCCACAGTAGCAGTTGGCTAGGTGTCAACTGCTGCATCCTTCAGGACATAACATATTGTGCCTTTAGGAATCCATCTTCCAAGGATTCTTCTGGGCTGTATACTTTTCCGTGGATCCCTGCACAGCTCCTGCTGATAGTCTTGCTCAAAATTCTGTATACTTGGTGTTCTCTGTTGTTAAACCTTTCAAAGGTGCTTTTTAAGATGCTGGATAAATGGTTTCAATGTGCTTTCTCAAAGCTGAAACGTAAAGCTGTGACATACATCATTCTCTGTTGCAACGTGTGCTTTCCAGAATTTAGCTTTAGCAGTGTTATTCTAACTGCAAAACTCTCTAACAATGCTTCCTTTTTTCTCATCAGCTCACACAGATTCAAAATGGAGTCCTCACACCTCAGAAGCCTAGATTGGTCAATCAGTATTTTAAATCAGCCAATCAGAGCCAGTGCCTGGGCTTAGGATCAGTTGGACATGTGAAGGTGTGATCTGTACATTATGAGGTTGGAATAATATATAAATAGGGCCTAGTTCAGGGACTTACCTCCCACTCCCAATTCTGTATATACATTTTACTTTGTAGTCTATCTAATGAAATATAGTCCTGAAACATAAATTGAATTGGAGTCAAATTCTGAGGTCCTTTCTTTGCCTTTAACCAGGCAAACTCTCATTTAATTCAGATTTGAATCACTGACTTCAGTTGGAGCATGCCTGAGTAAGGCTATTGGACTTTGCCCGAATGAAGAACTTGGGATTTAACTTCTTGCAAAATATAAGAATTCAGAAAGAATGACTCAGCATCTCAGACAATGGTTTGTTGCACTGTTACAGACCTCAAACCAAACACTGTTCTGAGGGAAAGAAGCTCAACTTTTATTGACTTGGATGAGCATTGCAACTGTTTACACCTTTGCAAAAGTAGGTCCCTAGTGTCTCTCTGTAGGATGGTAGTGATGGAGGACATTGTGAAGGGAGCTCTCTGTCTGAGGAAAGGCAGGAAGATATATTTCAGCATCCCTTTCCAGCTAGCCATAGCTTATAATGATAAAGGAAATTGGTAGATTTATAACACTGAAGAGATAAATGGGACAAGGGAGTTCCCACACTCAGATAATTATCTGAAGTCCCTTCCTTGCAGAATGGAGAGCCCCATCATATATACCATTGAATGGGTCAGTATAGAAGAACACATGCTCATAATTCTTATGTTCCCCCCTCAACCTAGAAACATACAATAGATTTATTTCCTACGTGCCAATTTTTCAGTAGTGCTAAAGCATACCACATGCACTGGGCATTGCACTTCTTTTGAGGGCTAGTGCAAACATGAATGGTGATTTCTGATGTGATCAGTTTCTGATGTGACCCAGTGATCAGTTTACAAAACATAACTGCACCTCTTGCATATGTAAACCACTGGTCAGTGTGTATCACACATCTGTCCTCAATCCAGAGGACATGAGTCGGCTACAGTGCCTGGCTGTCTAGTTCAAGCTATAACAACTCATGCTTTTAGCTCTGGAGGGCCCCAGTTCAAACCCTTGCCAAACTGGCAATCATCACACACAGGCTGACAAAGTGCCTACAGCTAAAGATATAAACAGATCACTGTTTCTGCACAAGAGTTATTAGGCTGATCTACTGTACGTGCTGTTGTCCTGCTGTTTACTTTTTAAACTTATGGCTTTCAGTTATGTTCTTTTTATCCTTTTAATAGTAGTTGCTCGTAAGTTTTGTATATTTACAAACCCACTGGCTAATTTTAACAAGCATGAGTACATGTTTGTAATAGAAAAGATAAAAGGGGACTCTTTGGTTTAAAGGGCACCTATGTTCAAAGGGTAGCTGTGTTATTTCTTCCTGTTTGTATAAAAATAACAAACTGTTCAGATGATTGGAGGGTACTTAAAGTTGATTTTGTTTTAAAGATTCTGTTATTTATTTTATTTGGGATGACTTCCTTTCAATACAATATAATGTTGCCACCTCTTGCGTTTTATATGAATCTCATAAAATGTAGTGTTGGTGGGGGGGATGTTTAGTGTATCCAGCTCCTGCAATCCTGTGATTTTTAATGTTTTTTAATGAAAATTTCTAACGCCTCATAGTTGCAGAGAAAAGCTTGAAAACATGACAAAAGTGTAACCAAAAGGGTCTACAACCCAAGACACAAATTGTATTTTTTTAAAATGTCATGATCTTTTTAACACTGGGAGTTGGCAGTGCTGAAGCTCTGACTTCGTAATACCCTGAAAGAGACTTAAAATATTTCATTTCTGGCTTTCACTATAGGTTGGGTTTGTAACGTCCATCATTTATGGAGCTGTTTAGTTGTTGGTGTTTTTTGTCATGTTGACAGCAATCAGCATTTTAACAACATTTTAGTCCTTTTTGAAATATGACTTAGCTGTCAGAGGGTATGGACACTGCATCAGATTGAGAACTTAGAGTGGAATTTTCAACAGCAGCTTAACTGATTTAGAAGCATGGGCCCTATGCTCCTAAGTCACTTAGGTCCTTTTGAAAACCACAGATCCTGCAGACCTTACTCAGGCAAATAACTGGAGGGGAGGGATAGCTCAGTGGTTTGAGCATTAGCCTGCTAAACCCAAGGTTGTGAGTTCAATCCTTGAGGGGGCCACTTAGGGATCTGGGGCAAAATTGGTCCTGCTAGCGAAGGCAGGGGGCTGGACTCAATGACCCTTTGGGGTCCCTTCCAGCTCTATGAGATAGGTATATCTCCATATATTATTATTATTATTACCTTGACAAGCAGCTCAGCTGACAAGCAAGGATTGGTGAAACATAAACAGACAATCTGATAAAAATGTATTTTTAAAAACACACCTAAGAGGACAAGAACTTTTCAGGCTCAAGCAAGCGCGTGCAGTCTCAAATACCGGAGGACACTTGCATTTTGCTTTTATCCTTGAGGCTATATCAGAACTATTACTTAGCCCATTTCCTCAGGGTTTCCCTACAAGCAACCAGCTCCAGTCTACTGCTCTGGCTTTGCACAGGCAACTGGATTTTCCTAGTAGCTGCTGATTTGCCACCTGTGTCTCCCTTAATTATTTCCACCTGCACCTCTCTCTACTCCTGGAAGCAGCTGTTTGCTTCACAAGCTTTAACTCATACCAGGAAAGCTAGCTGATCCTCCTCAGGCAGACCAGTTCTCCAATTTAAAGAAAAGGGTGTTAAGAGCTAAACTGCTAAAACAGAAAGGGTGGTTTCTTCTTGGGGGTAAAATGTAGAATGCTGTAGCAACTGGAAGAAGAATAAGAAAAGGAATGACAGGTAAGTTTAATTTATGTTTTAGCCATATCACAAAGATGCATTCCTCCCAGGAAAGATTCCCCTAGCAGGAGAGACTGCAATTCAAGGGGAACATTCCCAATGCCTAGGAAGAGATGAATGCAGCTCCTTCCATCTCTCTTCAGGAGTGTTGCTCCTGAAGATTTCAGGGTTCCCAAACTTCGTTGCACTGCAGCCCCATTCTGACAACAAAAATTACTACAGGACCTCAGGAGGGGGGATCAAAGCCTGAGCCTGCCTGAGCGCCAGCAGCCCAGATGGGGGGGGGGCCAAAGCCCGAGCCGCACCACTCCAGACGGGGGGGCCAAAGCCCAAGCCCTGTAACCTGAGCCCCGGGCTAAAGCCTTTGGCCCCAGGTGATGGGGCTTGGGCTTCAGCCCTGGGCCCCAGCAAGTGTAAGCCAGCCCTGGCGACCCCATTAAAACGAGGTTGTGACCCACTTTGTGGTTCCCCACCCACAGTTTGAGAACTGCTGCCCTAAGCAAAAAGAGGCAATGGCAGGAATTCTCTCCTCCCTCTGCCCCATGCTGTACTCTGCTAGCTTTTTCTGGAGAGCCCAGATAAACAAAAAAAAAAATGAAAACCTAACTTCTAATTAGACAGCACTCGATGGGAAATCTCAAGTGGACAAATTTTGTGATTGCAGTGATGGAAATCCTGTTTAACCACTGCCTTCCAAGTGCTGATCTACACAGTGCGCTAATAGACTGTGACTGAAATTAGAATTGGCTTCCTTGATTTCAGTAGGATTATTGGCAAAAGTAAGAGTTTCAGGAGCAGGCCCTTAGATACAAAGCAGCTAATTTGTGTTTCTGTGAATATTCTGTGTATTACAACTGAAGTGATAAAAGGTTCTTTATTTCTCTGACCCTGGTCTACAACTGATCATGACTTCCATTGCAGCCAATACAAAAAGCTCCGTATTTCTATGGGGAAATGTTGTTAATAGTAGCTATTACAAAGAGTTTGCCTCGGTAATAATTCTCCAAGCATTTGCTTTAAATCAGGTATAGAAAATAGCTAGGCTTCAGCACAAAAATCTTTATTTATGTATGAGACATCGTATTCTTAAAGCATATGGGGTTTATATTTGTAATTATAGGCACTTGTTTTTAGTTTAACTATTCTATAATGGAAAAACATTTCTTATTAGAATGATTTCCTCGAAATGGTCTATTAAGGAACAAATAGTGTTTTCTGGGCTATCGTTGACTTTTGTCACTGAAGCAGAACTGCAAAATATTGTCTGACCATCCTGATTTGAAAATGAGATGATTAGAGCTGTATTCAACTATCATATCTTGGACTAGATACAGAGAACGTGTTAAATATACTGTATGTAGTTCAGATGCATGGATAGTGAGACGTTTAATGGAATGGTTGTAATATAAGACAGTGCAATCAGTGCATGCAGACTTCCAAGATGGCAGCATCTCAGGTTTGTTTGCAATATAGTTGGTGATTTGGCTTGCTACCTTTTGAAATCAGCATAGTTTTATTCACAGAACCAGCAAGTAGTAGTGTAGTTTTCAGAAATTATGTAGCTTGGCTGTAATTTCAGGGTTTATACCATTATGAAAGTAATTCAGATCCAAAATACTAAGTTATGGTTTTGTAAATTGATAAATGACGAAGTTCCTTTCAACATTTTTTTTGTAATATGTGTTGATCTGGTGTAATCTAGCTCTACCATTGTTCTAAGAATGTTCATTTGATGTTTCTAGCCAATTTAGCTTTTGGCTGCTGAAAGCACAGTAGGTAATTATGGTTATTTACTGTAAATATAGACAAGTTGTATGTAAATAAATTTTTTGCCCTGATGTAACTTAAGTATGAGGCAAGTTATGTAAAAGAAAGAACACAGGTCAATAATTTAAAATATAGGTTTTAATTATCTATAGCAGTACCCTAATCCTTATTTGTTTATATGCTGGTAAAATCTTCATACTCTGTACTGTATTCTCTGAAAAGCTTTTAAAATAGGCTCTGCCATTTTTCTGGTTCATATATTTGCATATCACTTTTGAATATATTGGTGATCCATGTAAACAATGTCAAACTGAGAAATGTTTCACATTGAAATGAAACATCAAATTTTAAAAATCTTAGGGAAATTCAGTCGATTGAAATCTATAAAAATTTAGTCAAAACTAATAAATACAATAAATCAGTTTTGTCACTTTTTGAAATTGTCTTTTTTTAACAAATATTTCCACGTGTTCTTTTTGCACCCTGCTCCTGAAGCCTCTGAAATCCTCATTGTTTGATGGAGTCTTTTGCATTGATTTCAACCAGAAATATTTTGGATTGGTCATTAAATCTGATTATTTAAAGAGAGACTCTGACACTCTTACTCATGTTGAGTAGCACCTTGTGCCACAAAGCTGATCTTGTGGAGACTTGGTACGTGTGCACTTCCATGCATTGCAAGTGGTCCCACTGCAGACACACACGGTACCACAGATTTCAGTGAAATCAGGTTATTGGAATTTGGACGTTAAACTTTTTAACGTACAGTTTTTCAGCATTTTCTAAGAGCAACGGTTACCAAGTTTGTGCACCATATTCTGATGATGCTGTAAAATTTGATTTATTTTTCCTTGCTAAAATGTGTCCCCTTTGTAACATTGCAAAGCTCTAGTTGTGTCAAAATAAATTTTTTGTTTTTTTCATTTTGCTTTTGTTCTGAAAACTTGTAACTTTCACTGTTCATAGATGCTGAGAATTTGCATGCATAAGGAAAACATTCTAATGGTACACTTCAAAATATTTTGAAGTGTTATCTTCATACTTGTACTCATAGCATGTAGTCTTTGAGAAACTCAGCAAAAATCGATAACATATTTAAGTGTCTGATTTTGCTGCCAATAATTTTGTATTTATTTTACATGTATTTTCACATCTGTAATTTCTGTACAGTTAGAGTACAAATCATGCAAGGTAGCTAGCCAAGACTCACTTTAGAAGGGAAAGACTGGAGGAGAAGGTATTACAATTTCAAATGTTAAGATAAAAGGCTTAATTTTAATACATTAAAAAACAGAAATGAGTTTCCACTAGTCCAATATTTACTATTCCAGCCTTAAAGGTACCTGATGAGGAACTACTACCTTCCAGCACATGGGCCTTATCCCGTACGCAAGTAGTCTCATGACTTCATCTTGGAGATGCAGAACTGCTCACCTGAGCTATAGGGACAGGCCTGTATAGATATTTGTAGCATTTGATCAGACAGACTCATCAAAATATTTTTACTAATCGAATGTTTAGTCTATTGTATATCTATATGTTGCATTTAAAAATAAAACAACCCACAACCACCCAGACTGTTTCTATGGCTAATCATGAGGCATTGTTATAACTTAAAAATGATGGACATCATTGTCTTAATACAGTTAGACATACCCAACTACCTGAATGAAGCTTTTGAGCATGGAATACCAGCATTCCACCTAGCTGAGCAGTTTGTGACTTTCCACTTGCAGAATCATAGAAGTGTAAGACTGGAAGGGACCTCGAGAAGTCATTTAGTCCAGTCCCCTGCACTCATGGCAGGATTAAGTATTATCTAGACCATCCCTGACAGGTATTTGTCTTAGCTGCTCTTAGAAACCTCCAGTGACAGAGATTCCACAACCTCCCTAGGTAGTTTTGATCCAGTGCTTAACTACCGTGACAGGAAATTTTTCCCAAATGTCTAATCTAAATTTCCCTTGCTGCAATTAAGCCCATTTCTTCCTGTCCTAGCCTCAGAGGTTAACAAGAACAACTTTTCACCCTCCTCCTTGTAACAACACTTTATGTACTTGAAAACTGTTATCATGGCCCCCCTCAGTCTTCTCCAGACTAAACAAACCCAAGAATCAAGCGCTCTCTGTGTGGGGAGAGGAATTTAATTTCTGATGTAATGTATTCTGTGTTATGAAAGCCTGTGCGTGTCAGAGACTTTAATAAACAGATTTTTCTAGTCTTCCCTATTAGGCAACTTATATAGACTATCACCATGGTGTCTAAATGCAGTGTTAAAGACATCACTAAGCATGCCCTAAATGGCAAAATTCCCAGCCTTCTATGTTCCCCGTGTGATGGTTTAGGTTTGTTCTTGTTTTGTTCTTTTCTTCCTAGTTGTTTTCCCCCCATGACGGGTTGGATCACAGAAACCCCCTTGGGAGCTGCCGCCCGATGTGCAAAGACTACTTCTATTCCTGTTTTCCCTGCCTACTCCGGACTTCAGCACCCTGTCGTGTTGAGCCAGACACTCCCGTCTGCTCCAACACAGACCCAGGATCTGAATTACCTGCCCCAAAGCGGCAGGTTTACCTGAAAACAGCTCACAGAAGTGTGCTTGTCTTTAGCACTCAGATGCCCGACTCCCAATGGGGTCTAAACCCAAATGAATCCGTTTTACCCTGTATAAAGCATATGCAGAGTAAACTCATAAATTGTTCACCCTCTATAACACTGATAGAAAGATATGCACAGTTGTTTGCTCCCCCAGGTATTAATACATACTCTGAGTTAATAAGTAAAAAGTGATTTTATTTAAATACAGAAAGTAGGATTTAAGTGGTTCCAAGTAGTAACAGACAGAACAAAGTAAGTTACCAAGCAAAATTAAATAAAATGCGTAAATCTATGTCTAATCAAACTGAATACAGATAATCTCACCCTCAGAGATGCTTCAGTAAGTTTTTTCTCAGACTGGACACCTTCCAGGCCTGGGCACAATTCTGTCCCCTGGTACAGCTCTTGTTCCAGCTTAGGTGGTAGCTAGGGGATTCTTCATGATGGCTCCTCTCCCCCCTCTGTTCTCTTCCACCCCTTTATATATCTTTTGCATAAGGCGGGAATCCTTTGTCCCTCTGGTTTTCCACCCCCCCTCACTGGAAAAGCACCAGGTTAAAGATGGATTCCAGTTCAGGTGACATGATCACATGTCACTGTAAGACTTCATTACCCACTTGCCAGCACACACATATACAGGAAGACTCACAGGTAAATACAGCCATCTGCAGACAATTGTCCTGGTTAATGGGAGTCATCAAGATTCCAAACCACCATTAATGGCCCACACTTTGCATAATTACAATAGGCCCTCAGTTATATTTTATATTTCTAGTTTTAGATACAAGCGTGATACGTTTATACAAATAGGATGATCACACTCAGTAGATTATAAGCTTTGTAATGATACCTTACAAGAGACCTTTTGCATGAAGCATATTCCAGTTACATTATATTCATTTGTTTTTATAAAACTATTCGTTACATTATAGTCACTTATTATCATGTTTATAAAACCATATAGACTGCACAACGTCACACACCCCTCCATGCACCCCTGGCTCATTGCAGAGGGGATAGTGCCCACACAAGACCAGCTATGTGTACAGAAGCTGGTAGGTGTTTTATATGCATACGTATAACCAAAGCAAATCACAGGCAAGGTGATGTTAAAACAGTTGTCAGGGATGGGGGAGGTGAGGATAGAGGCCTTTTCTCCACTGTGCAGTTTAAATGGAAGCTGTTTTGAACAAGGCTTGTTACTGCAGTGGTAATGCAGCTGTGACATAGCACTAAATGCATAGAGCCCTATGGTAGGGTGAAGCCCTGCTCCCTTTAATATGGAGGAACAGCCTGGATTTTTTTTTTTTTTTTAAATAGAGAAGATGTCACTTCTTTTGGCGAAAGAGGCAACATTTTCCCTTATGAGACCTATCTGTTTTGTTAAGCACTGGTAATTGCTAAGCAGAAAGACAGATATTAGCTGAAATGCAAGTGATGTGCTATTGAAACCTATTGCTTTGTTTGTATTCTGAAAAAAAAATAATTGTAAATTTTATTACCACTGACGGGGAGTTAGATAGTGAAGAAAAACTGCTGCTAATGCTGGTTATGGTGACACCTTCACAAGCAACAGGGCAGATTATCTTAATTCCCTTGAAATCCATAGTTGCATCAGAGATGAATAATAAACAATGGTTAGAGTGCCTTACATCTGAAGAGCTCCGAGATACAGGCAATGAATTAAACACCACAACACCTCGCTGCTGATTGCATTCGCTCTGCAGTGCTAAGGGAGGTAAAAAGGTGCTATTGTTACATAAACACAGAGCTGCATCTCTTTTGCATTAGAAGAAATTGGTCTGAGGTTGGAGCAATCATTCTGTATGCCCTTTAAATGGGGGAGAATTGATTTTTTTTTCCCCTCAAGCTCATTAAGTCAGTGAAAGTTGATGCTACTGGAAAAGATTCCGTTTCTTCTGTGTATTGACACACACTCCCCCCTCCCACCGCTCAAAAGCCCTGTCATTTTGATGGTTAACATTCTCTCTAATAAGTATTAATGAGTAGGCTACTGCATAAAGCACTGTTGCAGTTTCATAAATCTGCATAAACTCAGTTAAGCCTCTTGTATATTTCATAGGAACTATGATAATGAATATAGACTGTCAGCAGAACAAAACTGGTCGGTTGCCTTTACTTGTATATAAAGTGTCAGACTGAGATTTTTTTTATCATCTTCACAAGTTCTACTTAATAGCCTCAAAAATTCAGTGAAGCTCTAGTTGACACACTTGCTATTATTACTTCTCTATCAGTTATTAGCCAAACAAACGTGCACTATTAATAACTCTTAGAGTAATTACATGAGCATAACTAGGTGCATCCTCTGTTAAAGGGCTGTTAGTTTCCAATTCCTGTTCTGCCTATTAGTCTTGGCAAAACTATAGTTTTTTCCATGCTTTGGTTCACAGCTATTTGATGCAATGAGTCAGGAATTCCTGATGCACTATGCCACTGCAAAGTGTATTAGAGCTAACATGGATGCTCCTAACCTAGCCAATGTCAAGCAGCTTATCAACCAAACCAGTCAAGACACATGAATTCACAGATTTCATTAGTGAAATGGAGAGGAAGGTGCATGATCATTTTATCATGGCTATGGGGCTATCAGCATTCCTAGTGCACTAAAATATCCTACAATAAAATAATAATCCAAATATTCTTCTTCAAGCAGTGTCCTTATGGGTGCTCCACTCTGCTCCCTTGCGCCTCTAATCAGAGATTTTAGGTAGCAGTGTCCATTCAGCCCACACGTGCACTCTGCCTTGAGGCTATCTAGCGCTCCGTGGGTGAACCCCCCCTTAGTTCCTTCTGGACCATCTTTAGCCTCAAACGCAGCAAGCACTTGTCTCTTCATTCTTTGCATCATTAGTATAAGTAGTCGTTCTTTTGTTCTTCTTAGTTAGTGTTTCCATTTACCCATTTGGGGTTTAAAAAAGAAGAAAAATAACTTTAGTTTGTTTCCTGGCCCTTTTGGTGGGGAGATCCTCCCCCTCAGAGGTGTTCAGAAGATATTCTAACTTCTTTTTTTTTTTTTTTAAGTAATGAAATGAGAGAAGGAAGAAAACATCTTTCTTCTGCATTCCTCACTGCTAGAGGGTGATAGTCACCCCAGGCATAGATGACTCCTGCCTCCCCATACTGGGAGGGCACAATCTAAAGGGGAGGACACGTGACCATCCCATGTGACTGCCCAGCAACACCTCCCCAGCCCTGCGCCCAGACTGGGGCCACCATGCTCTCCCCACCCCACATTATCGGGGGGGGGCTCTGTTCTTCTCCTGTTGCACCCCTCACCCCACCTGCGACATGTTCGGCCACTCACTGGCAGCCGGGTTCAAGTGGGGAGCAGGACGGAGTTGCCTCTCACAGAGCTCAAGCTGGCCACTCCAGGTTGCTGCTCTGTGTAGCGCAGCAGCTGCCTGAGAGAGCCTGGCTGGGGAGGCGGTGGCATGCCCCCCTTACACATCTCCTCTGTGCCCAGGGGCATGCCCGGCTCGCCCAGCTTCAAGAAGTGCCTCTCCTGCAAGGAGTTGATTCCAGTAATGGACAGACACTTTTACTGTGTGTCTGGTGCCTCGGAGAGTCCCATGTCCCTCAAAAGTTCTCCCTCTGCCACCAGCTAAAGCTGAGATCTCACAAAAAACGGGAGCTGAAGTTAAAACTCCTTACAGAGAAGGCACTTCAGCAACCAGAGGACTCCAATACCATCCCTACATCATCCCCAGAGCCTTCAACTTCCAAGGGAGTCATGGGGGAAAAAACAGCAGATTCCCCCCCCCCCCCCCGTAAAGGCTTGAGAAAACGAGCTCCAAGCCCCCAACCAGAGTCGTTGGCTAGCCAGAGGGGTTCCCCAGCATGATTGGCCACCTCGGTGTCGACAGCACTGATGGCTCTGACATGCGGGACCCAGAAACATCTAGGAGCCTCCACTACAAGCTCAGCTGCATCTTCTAGATGCCAGGGGCTCAGGCTCTGAGGCAGCAGTAAGGCTCCCTAAGGAGAAAGACAAACAATATACTCCACTATGGGAGCGGCGCTGAGTAAACCATCGGTACTGGGTACAGCAAAGCTCCTGTCTATGGGGCACTCTACCCATTCACAGCCATTGGTACCAATAACTTACCACAGACACTCCTCCGCGATACCGTGTGAGCCAACTGTACCACAGGAGTTCCGGTGCCCTAGAGACCTGATGGTTGGGGAAGAACTACAACCCCCGTTACTCGGTATCAGGGCCCCGATACTGAGCACATCCCAGTGCCCAGAACCTGCACCGGGCTGTGTACCGCCAATACCCCAGTCAGCGCTGCCCTTAACCCATACGATCATGATTGGAAGAGGCTAGATCTCTTTGGGAGGAAGACATATTCGTCGGCAACATTGCATTTAGAGTTGTGAACTACCAAGCTGTCGTGGCCAAATACAATTTAATTAATTATTGGAAACTCAATTCGTTTGTGGAACATCTACCAGAGGTTAACTGCACCTTTGAGACACACACACACACCCCTTTCCAACCCTTCCTGAAGGACTGGGGCTGTTGGATGGGAGGACCTGTCCCTTTATTGGATCAGAAAGAAGCCCTGAGTCAGTGTTGACTCAGCTTTTTATCCAAAAATCCTTTTTTTTGTCTGATGGTCTCTGGACAATCCATCTTGAACCAGGAGCATCCCCCAGAGGTGGTACCTCTCTGGACATGTTACAGCCTGAGTGATTAGCCTTAATCACCTTCTACTGTTTCTGGTTCCTGGAGAAGCTGTGGTAACCCTGTTCCTAGCACTGAATACAATCCCTAGCCCACAGTGATACTGTTACATAAACTTAATATAATATGGTCTCCAAAGGTATTGCATGGGATTGCAATATCAGTATCACCTTGAATCTGCTTTACATTAAATGGGATGAGGATGTCTGCATCTGGAAGCAATCTGCCTGCCTGAATGTCTTCCTCACACTTCATGCTCCCTTACCCTTAGAGGCAATTACAGGCAATAGTTTGTCTACACTGCAGTTAGACACCTGTTACAGGCCCACACCATCTGATTCGGGCTCGCAGGGCTCAGGTTAAAGGGCTTTTTCATTGCAGAGTAGACACTCAGGCTGGATATTAGATTCTAGGACTCTGTGAGGTGGGAGGGTCCCAGAGTTCGGTCGAGCCCGAATGTCTACACCACAATTAGCCCCGCGAGCCCAAATCAGCTGGCATGGGCCAGTCATGTCTAACTGCAGTGTTGACGTACCCTAAATGTACAAGATGAGGCCCCAGCACCTATCCTGCAGTGAGGTGAGCACTGGATAGAACTCCCAGGAGCCTTTAAGAACGAGACAGGAAATTATCAATCCAAAGCCACAGAGTTGCTTACAGAGATGAGCAAAGGACTGAATTCTTGTATTGGGAAAAGTGAGGAAAACGGAGAGGAATAGCAAGAGCTATTAAATAAGTTCCAAGTCTTTAATAATGTTCTTTAATCTTCCTCTTCTTATCCCACTCCTGGTTAGGCTTTGTCTAAACACCTTACGATGAAGTACATTAAGAGCTCATCCTTCAGTAATGTTAATTCCTTTCCCAAAAATCCAATGACACGTTGGCTCTGTTTAAGTGGAATATTCATATTATTTTACTTGCTTCCCTTAACATGATTAGATTTCTATTAATTGGAAAACTTGCTCTTTCAGTCGTATCTTGAAGCAAACTCACAGGTTGGCTGGGAAAGCACCAGCTACAATCTGTACTCTGAGAAAAATGACAATAAATGCTAAATAGTTTTATCAATCTTCTGGGATTTTTACAAAAGTGAACTAATTAATCAAACTAAAACAGATAAGGCAAGTGTCATTTCCGTTGCCCAACTGAGGAAACTGAGGCAGAGAAGTGAACTGACTTTGCAAAGGGCACAGATGGAGATGGGATTAGAACTCGGAGGTCTATGGCTCATGGCCTAGGTTCACCAGGCCACAACTCTCCCCAATCAGACCCTGACTATAGAATTCCGGGATGAAATCCTGGGAGCATTAGCCACTCTGCAGTCCCTCTGGGGAGGAGGTGTGGGTGCCACTGGGGCCAAGAGACTGCTTTTTTGTGTGTGTGCTTTATGTAGGAGATGAGCTGAGTGAAGGAAAAACGGTGAGGAGAAGATCAGAGTGAAAAAGAGAACAGATGGAGAGAGGGCAAAGTTCTTTTCCATCTCCCAGACTCTGAAGTTAAATCTATTATTAAAATCTCAATGGAGTTGCGTGTGTGGCATAAATACAGGGAAGCAGGCACGCTACTTGAGTGCATGGGCGGTAGGTATAATAGGCCTCGGGAGGCTAAGCCTCCCCTAACCCAGGCCATGGCCCGACTCACGCTCTGCCCCGAGGCCCTGCCCTTGCTCCCCCTCAACCGCTCTTCCCCCAAAACTGGCGGGGGCTCATCTTGGGGCTCAGGCCAGCTGGCAGCCCGGGCCAGCCTGGGGGTCAGGGCAGCTGGGGCGGGCTGGCTGGTGTTTGAGGCGGTTCAACTGGGGTTCCTCCAGCCACAGTGGGGGTGGAAGAGCTGCTCGGGGCTCCAGTGGGAGCGGGGGTAGGGGCCTCGGACGTAAGGGGCGGGGCTGGGTGGCTAGCATCCCCGAAGGGGGCATTCAGGGGCCATCCATGCTTCAGTATTCAACAGCAACTGGCAAATGTTAACAGAACAGCTTTGGCTACTGTTAAGGATCACAGGAAGAGAAAGGGGGAAATGTTGCCAAAAACTCCCAGCCAGGGAATGGGTATTCTGAACATTACTGATGTTCATGAAGGTTGTTGTTTACGTATCTGCAAACATGAGTAGAAATAGGATTGTGGGTGTGAGAGGGGATTAGCGGGTGAGGAGCTCTTCACTTGGGATTTTCACCCGTTGTCTCCCCCCACCACCACCTTTCATTTGTGGGTGTGGTGGTTTAATGGTAATGGGATAATTATTAACTTTGCATTCCAGCTGCAAGTCTGGCTTAAACATTAACGAAAGTTTCTTTCAAAATCGGTTTAACCCACAACTGAAAACAGTTGTTCCAGGATTTCTAAAATCAGTTGAAGTTCCCTGGTGGGGGTTTTCGTGGGTTTTTTTTTTTTTGGTTTTTTTTGGTTGTTGTTTTTGCTATTTTCAGTTATCGTATGTCCATTGGGGGGGAGAGAGAGAGACTAGAGTGCTTACTACAGTTGTTTACAATCATTTTCCTTGTTTTGCCAAGTTTTGTTTCCCTAGGTCATAAACAGCAGGTCACTTTTAGAAATCCGCAATGTAAATAAATTGTGTGTGAAAAGTGCTGGCTCGACAGTCCTGGAAGCAGAAGTTGTTGTACAGTGTTGAACAACAGCAAAATGGGCATTGGCAGGGTATTGATGCACTCCACACTGTGCCTCAGACCACTCAAGCCGGACACTGTTAGCTGACTACTGCACACCCTTGAGTGGCTTATTGCTGTGAGAGTATGACTCACTGACTCATTTATTTAAATAAATGTGTTTTTGGAGGTGGGGGTAATTATGCAACACATCACGCTGCTATCCAAAACACTTCCCACTAGAAGGGCGAGATAAAACAGAAGGGAAAAGTTTTCCACTAACTGCATCCTAGAAGCTGTCAGAGGTTTTGGCATTTGGGTTCAGGATGGTAGAGGTTTATGGTGGAATGGTGAAGTGGAAGTGGGTGGTTTGGGATTGTGAGAAAGCACATTACCTGGATGTTCCTGCTACTCTGATCTGTAGTGAAATAGGTAGTAGTGGTGACATTCAGATTGCCCTAGTTAGGTTTCAGAGTTAACACCATTGACATGAGTGGGCCAGATGACACACATCTTGGAGCTATTGTTTCAAGCTGTCTGCTGACTCAGGCAAACATTTCATGGGTTTAAACTCTGCTTCTTTTCAGGATTATCTCCACAACAAGGAGGCCTAGAGCCTAGCTTTTATCAAAATTAAAGTTTAAATGCTGGGATGATTTAGTTGGGGTTGGTCCTGCTTTGAGCAGGGGGTTGGACTAGATGACCTCCTGAGGTCTCTTCCAACCCTGATCTTCTATGAGTCTATTCTAAGTGGTAAATATGTGGATTCTGTGGTCACTCTCCTGTAGCACATAGGGTCTTGGTTATAGACAATTGTGTAATGTGTTTCTTTTGCAGCAACAGGGTGAACAGTAGAGCTTTGCTTCTTGTCTCAAGCATATGGACGTGAAATGAAGTACTGTGCATTGTGCACATACAGACTGATGGGTGATTTTTCCTATTGTGATATTCAGTCAATCATCATCACCTTCCAGCCAGTCTCCTATTTATAGAGAAGCTCCCAGAAGGAAACTTAGTTAACGTAGCGCCCTTGTCAGCCTATGTAATTGCTAAGGAAACATGAGACAGAATCCACTATACTCAACATATTTGTTTTAAAGGTCGGTACTTCAATCGCCTTAATAAGAGAAGCAGCAACTACCTGAGGCAACAGTGTGTGACTTATACACGACCCTAGTGTGCTGGATTCTCACGGGCTTGGCCACGCTGTATTAAGATAGCTTCTCCCATTTTCATCAGCTGTATCATAGAATAAACTTACACGCTTTTGTTCTGGGGCTCATGTATAATTCTGATGTCTTCATAGCCAGCTCCAACCCAAGGCTTGTAAACGCTAGTCCATCCCCCAGACCGCAAGCAGTGAAGTAAGAATTGTTCAATAGTGAGCTGGACCGGTGAGTCCATAGTGAGGCAAATTTTAATATTTCATTCCAAGGTTGCACTGTATGGGAAGCTTTATCAAGAGAAATATCTCATGGACGTGTGTGTCTATAAACTGTATAGATTAGCTACACAAAAAACACTATTAAGGTTGCAAAGCCAGGCACTCAAAAGTTAGGAAATGCCTGTGCAACCTTAATTCGGTCCCTTTGTGAATGAGTTTGAAACAGTCTTGAATTATGTAACGCTTCTGCCAGGTGTTGTCTGCAGCAATGGGGGCTGAGTTCAATATCTAGGGGTTCCTCTTAAAATTACAAACCAGAACCATCTCAAGCTGGTGAATTCAGACCATAACAACCCCCTTTCTTGCCCCCCTGCAGAGCTCCAGTGTCTCCAGTGTGCACTCCTTTCCCTCATATACCCCTGCAGAGCTACAGTCCTCCCTGCTCCGCCACCCTCTCCACAGCCTCAATTGCCCCTGTGCAGCCCCACTTTACAATGTGCTTCCCGGACCCGTCCTGTCTCTGCTCCCTGCCAGGTTCAGCTTTTCGATGTCACGTGGATAGTGTTGTAGCTAGGTATCAGTGGCACTGCTAACTGTGCTGTAGGATGGCTGTATATGGGGAAGGGTTAAAGAGGAGTGGCGTTAGTATTTGTTTGCTTTGAGAGTATATATTTTATTTATTGTTACTAATGAAGGTGAAAAGACATCTGCTTTATATACATGCCAAACCCATAAAAGATCTAATGTCTCCCATTTTTGCCACAGTGAACCATTTAAATTCTGCACTGCAGGATCATTGGAAACTTAAGCCTTATGTAATTTTACAGTATTTCAAATTCAACAGCTTTTTGCATCAGCAGATAAATCAGGAGCAGCTTTTGTTGCTCACTCCAATGCCTACCAACTTCTGTGATTTTGAAGGGACTGGCAAGATGGATTTACAGCAATGGTATGTCATCTAGTAGGCAAGGCATGCCCAAGCTACTGTGCGTTGTTCAACTGGAAGCCGGTGTGTAGCATCTGCCCTCTCCTCCATTCCCTGTGGAGGATGCCATTTTGTGCACAGCGTAACCTATACATACAGCATGGAGGACACCTTACAAATGGTGTCCTCTGCAATAGTGTGACCTCACAAGCACCCTCCGTGCAAGGTCACACCACATGGTGGATGCCATTTTGGACCACCTAAGGCATGCAACAAATGTCACCGCACACCACTGATTTGCAGGCAGGACTGCTGATGGCTGGATTCATTGATGGACTTTGGCGGATACACTACTAGATTTTAAAAGAGTTTATGGGTATGGCATTGGCAGTGGAGGCAGCTACAAGAATGGCACCAGAAGCCGCTATAAAAGGTGGTATGGCTAGGGCCTGCTGGAAGTGGCACTACTAACGTGCTCCCTGAGTGGAGGGTACCACTCCTTCGATCCAAGGTTCTCAACCTGTGGACTCTGGATTGCAGCAGATGGTGGTCCCAGGACAGCTGGTTAATCACATGCTACTTTATTAAGGATATCTAAGTATAGGGAACTGCTGTCATTTCCACTGGGATAGTGAAGGAGAGGGAAGGTAGTCCTTATAATTGAGGAAGGGAGATGGCCCATGAGCCCATCTCTGTATTAAGATGTGGTCCACACTCTGAAAAGCCTGAAACACTCTAAATGATTTAATGGGAGGCTTTTAAAAAAGCAACAAACTGCAGGCTTACCTGCAGGAAGAGGACACATCTCGGAAAGCATGGAAGCTAAGCTTAGTTTTATGGACCTGACCAGCAAGAGGCTGAGTCTACCCGTACCCAAGAAGTTTAGAAGGAAAACATAAATTAGTTTTTCATTTCCATTGTTGACTGAAGTTCATGTAAGAGAGCTTGATCTATGATATATTAAGTTACAATCTCCACAAATAGAAGCAGACACTGGGACAGACAGCACTAGTTATTATTTGTTTAAAAAAGAGAAACTTGAGACATGGCATGCAATCCTTTTTGATCCCAAAGTAGCTTTTTTGAGCAAATACAAGGAAATACGTTATGACACTGAGGGCCTAAGAATAGGCTGGTGTTCTGGCAAAGAACTGGAAACATCTTTGCAAGTGGCCCAGAGGGAGCCAGATTCTGATCTCTCACTGATGTAAGGAAGAACTAACCTAAGTGATGTCAGTGGAGTTACACCAGCAGAGATTAGGTGCAAGTGGGACCAGAATTAGGTCCTAGATGCTAGTTAAGATCTACTGTGATTCTTAAAGTTAGTAAGAACTAATAATTGCACCGTGGTTTGTTTAGCTGTGCAGAAGGGGAGCGGGCACTACTCAGAAAATAGCTGTAACATCTACTGAGTACTGATCAAGATCACTTTTATCATGGAAGTATCCCAAGTGGCATTAAGTACTAGATAAGGAGTATAATTCCACATTCTTTGTAGCCCGTTGTATGTAATCTCTGGTTTAAATCTGCTGTAATGAATGAAATGGAATGCTAAACTGTATTATACTCTTAAGCCACTAGGTGGCACTGTGTGTGACAGACTTTATTTAAACTAACCTCAGCCATACCTGGCAGAACATTAAAGGATTTTAAGATGAACACAGCTGGTGTATATCTGGCTCAGAAGCAAATTCTAAAGTCACTCCACTTCTGGAACAGGAGCATGACAATGAACCGCTCCCAGTTTCAATTGTTGTTGCAGAACTGTTTAATTAAGCATTGCCTGTTGTCCCTAACAATGCTGCTAATTGTGTAATGATCAGAACCAGGCCAGTGTGCTGAATATTTGCTAGCTTCCCCTTCTTATGCTGCATTTCCCACATTTTATTCTCTAACAGCTTTCTGAGTCCTGCACAGTGAAGAATGTATGTTACTGTATTTTTATGGCAAATCCATCCGTCTTTCAGTTGAAATGTAAAGGCCGACTGCTGGCAGTGACCGTGTTCCCTGTCACTGGAGTCTGTGAGAAGGGTCAGGGGTGGCAGTTTTGTATAATTTTTGGTGGTGCTCAGAACGGGTCCAAGTCCCGCCCCCCCAACCCCACACACACACCTGCCTAAGGCTCTGGGAGGGAGTTTGGGTGCAGGAGGGGGTACGGGCTCTGGGAGTGAGTTTGGGTGCGGGAGGGGGTTTGGGGTGCAGGCTCTGGGAGGGAGTTTGGGTGCAGGAGGGGGTGTGGGCTCTGGGAGTAAGTTTGGGTGCGGGAGGGGGCTTGGGGTGCAGGCTCTGGGCTGGGGAAGGGGTTGGAATGTGGGGAGGAGGGGTTCGGGCTCTGGGAGGGAGTTTGGGTGCAGGAGGGGTGAGGGGTCGGGCTCTAGGAGGGCGTTTGGGTGCGGGCTCTGGGCTGGGGCAGGGGGTTAGAGTGCAGGAGAGGGTGAGGCGCTTACCGTGGGCAGCTCCCAAAAGCGACCTGCACACCCGTCTGTCAGCGGTTCCTAGGCAGGAGATCAGGTGGTCTCCGCACGCTGCTGCCCACAGGCACCGCCCCCTAGGGTGACCAGATGTCCCGATTTTACAGGGACAGTCCCGATATTTGGGGCTTTTTCTTATGTAGGCTCCTATTACCCCCCCACTCCCTGTCCCGATTTTTTTTTCACCGCACCCACAGCTACCATTGGCCGCAGTTCCCAGCCAATGGGACCTCTGGAGTCAGCGCTTGGGGCAGGGGCAGCACGTGGAGAGAGAGACACACACACCCCGGGGCCACAGGGACATGCCGGTCGCTTCCGGGAGTGGCGCAGAGCGAAGGCGAGCAGGAAGCTGCCTTAACCCCACTGCGCTGCCGGTGGTGGCGGCGGCCAGGGACCCCCCGGAGACGCTCCAGGGGAGGTGTGCAGGGGCAGCAGAGGAGACTGGGGGATAGACCCGGCAACAAACATTGGTGGAGCCGGGCCCCTGGACCCTGAATAGTCCTGGAGCATGGGCACCATGGGCCCGTATAACTCGCCGCCCCAAGAAGGGTTCAATACTAGTAGGAATTGTAGACCAGCTCAACATCAAGACGTGGAAGAAGAGGAGCTTTCACGTAGTTCCAATTGGCGTGTAGCTGATCGTGCACCTCTGTTCATATTGGTTCACCGCAGTTAGGAGTGCTAGCTCCAGTTTCTGGGCAAAATTCCAGCTGAGTCAATGGTACTGTCTCCCTAAATTCACACGGTTTAAATCTGATCTGATACCTGCCACTTTCTGGCCCTCCCTTTTGGAATTGCTACAAACCACACTAAGCTTTTCGAGAGGAGCGAGGTGGAATAGGAATATTATTATTTATTTGTATAACCTAAGGGTCTGAGTCATTGTGCAGGATGCTGCACAAACACACAAGGAAAAGATGCCCTTTTGCTTTCCAGTAGTGATCCCTGCAAAGAATTGGATGTCAGCAGGAGGGAGCCACATGAAGCACTCCTCAGTTGGACTGGCTTGGGGCATCTAAAGAAAGGGAAGAATTGGATTCCTTCCCCTCCCTCCCCTGCAAAAAAACCCAAACTTTTAATCAGTATGAAAAACACTTTCAACTTTCTAGTTGTAATAACCAACTAGTATACAGTGATATCAAAGGAATTGAATGTCTTGAGTTACTGAAGCTTGGTGTAACTATAATGTGCAGTAAAAGTGACTGATTTTTGACCTCCATACAATAAGAACACTGCAGCAGTTGTCTACCAGGTCATGCATTAGTGGAAAGGTGTCTCTGACCTGTGCAGATAACTAATTATTTTTGCTCCACTGTGAGACTGTCAACCTCAATCCTCCATTCAGAAGGTCGCTTGAACCCTAATCATTTTCTTTAGCAATGCACCCTGTTAAGAAAGAAGGTATCAAGGTTTTCCTACAACAGTCTTCAAATCTTCCCCTTGATAACTGTTACAATTGCAAACCATTGGAGATATTCGGGTGTTTAATTTACAGCCTGTCTTCCTCTGTTTATATAACATGGATTACACAGTTATTGCTCAATAAATAATGATAGCCCTATACTTAGCTACTTGCTATTAATTAGTTCAGGCACAAAAATAACGTTAGTATTCTATTCCTCATTATTTACTGTTCCTCCTAATTGCTTCTGGGCAAACTGGAAAATCTTGCTATATTGTGGGAGGTTTTGTATCAATGAAAATATCAGGGGGATTCATTAGTGACCTTTCTGGCATCTTTCTAGGACTGCAGAATCACACGGACAAATCTTGAAGTCCTTAATTCTTAATCAAGCAAAAATTCTCTTGATGTCATTGGGAGCTTTTTGCCTGAGCATAACTGACTTGGTCAAAAGAAAAGACTGACTTGGTCTTCTAGCACAGCCCTGTCAATGCACATTTATTCCTGATGGAATAGTTTCTAGGTCAATTAAGCTTTGGGGAAATGGAGGGACAAATAATAATCTGTCTTCCCCTCCCCAAAATGCAAAACCAGCCCAGTGTACCATAGTATCATCGAAGTGGATAGAATCTACTTATGACTGGTGGATTGAGTCTGAATACTTTTTTTGAGACCCACCTAAAAATGTGCAGTTGCCTATGAGTGTGGGATCTCTTCTCTGCAGTATGGACTGGGGATGGGAGTTGGGCTCTGAATTTGTAAAGTGGTAGCCCCAATGTGCTTGGTGCTGTACAAATTCATGAAATGACATGGCTCAAGACAAACAGCCAGCAGGCATGGGCAGCAAACAGGAGGGGAGAATGACGGTAACAGTGAAATGAAAGAATGACCCACCTCTTTGATCAATACAGGTGGGCAGTAGCACCCTCTGTTGTAAGTAGCATTTTTATAATATACATATCTGTGTGTGTACACACGTGCCGCGGGGAATGGAGAGACATACATATATCTGCATTTGAATAATTTAGTATAAAATCAAGTGGTGGTGTGTAAATCCTATACAACAGCCTTGCAAAATCCCCTCACTAAGGGCCAGTATTTTTTTTTAAGTGAGCAAGTAGAATAAATGTTGAGGGCTCAGCTGCCTGTGCCTGGCAAGCTCTACCCCAGAGGAGATTTTCTCCCCATTTACCACCTCTGCTAATTTGGAATACAGGCCTGAACGCTGCCAGCACCACCCCTTTATCCCCTGCCCCAGTGTTGGCAGTGCTCATGTTTGATGTGTGTTTTGTGAAGGCCCAACTCCTGGAGCCATGTGATATGTGGTAATACCAAACCCTGAATTAGATTATATGAGAATCTAAGCACTTTTTTTTTTTTTTTTTAATGTTTCTAGCCCTCAGGGTTGTGGAGAAAAGCTTGAAAAAGGGGAACCCTAAAGGCTCCAAAAACAGAAGAGAAATGAGAAGCCAGATCTATTATGTTTTAAAATCATGATTTTAGAAGAGTCTGACTCAGAATTTCTGAATGCTTGGGATCATCAACACTGCAGCCAGCAAACTGGGAAACCCACCCTCCTTGCCTCATTCAGCTCCCTGTCTTCGTGCCAGACATGCCAAACCTGTGAAAAAAACGCAGAAATTGAGCTTATTGGCTTGTGAATTGCTTGTTGGCTAGTTTTTGGCTTGTAGCTTGTTGCCTTTTTTTTTAATCGGCTCCCAGCAAGCAGGGGCAAAGGGGGGAGAGAGTCAGGGGTGCACAGCAGGCCCACCACAGTCCCAGACTGCACGCTGGGATAATCTAGTCACATAGAGTGTTGGGGTTCTTTGGGATTGGCTTGTTTTGGCCTTGTTTTGAAATGGGATTAACTTGATTTTTGGCTTATTCTGAAAGTCGGGGTGCTTATTTACCACATGAAAGTTGGCAACTGAGCTTTGTGCTGCTCCTTCCTTCCCCTGGCTAACCTTTCCATGTCCCTGAACTGGCGGCTGCCCTTTCCCTTGTCCAGGAGTCAGTGTTGTCTCCTTCCAGGCCATACAACAGGCATCCCTTCTGCCTCCTGCTCCCCAGTCTGTGTCTGTCTCTGAAGCAAGGGTCGAAAGCAGCAGCAGCATCCACCACAGAAAACTGAGTTTGGGAGGGCGGGGAAAGCTCGGAAGAGAAGCTGAGCAAGCAGCCACAAAAAAGCAAGGAATTGATTGGGGGCAGGCAAGGGGAGAGGAGGAGGAAACCTAGGCACAGGCTCTCATTAACTGCAAGATAAGTCATTTCAGCAGGCTATGGGCGTTTGTAAGTTTCCATAGGAATTTGCTGGGCTGCAATACATAGTAGTGCTCAGGGAATAAGTTAGGCCTGCTGCTTTATTTGTCTTAGCTGGCCCACTCTGGTCTTCTTGCAAAATGTTCTAATCTCCCTTTTCTTTACTTTTGCAATGCTGATATTGGTGCATAATCTAGTAGCTCACATCATACATAGCTATTGAATTTGGATATTATGTGAGGTGCAATGGTGGGTCAGCCATGAATAGAACATCTTAAGAAAAAGAAACCTGCCAGTTGTAATCCTTTGAGTGCCTGCCAAACTTCTGCCAGCTGACAATCTGCAGGAAATATGTTTGTGAGAAAGAGGTCTGAGTCCTGTGCTTTGGAGAGCAAATTAGGACTCTAACTATGAGTCTGTTTGTTTGTTTTGAAAGGCTTGCTCAGAGGAAACCTGCGAAAATGTCATCGGTAAAAGATACGCTTCCAGCCTGAGTGCCAGCAAAGTGTAACAGCTCAGCAAAGCCATGAATTAACAATAGCTTCACTGATGAGAACGGAGCATGGAAATCAATATAATATTTCAGCTTCACTTGAGTTAGGTAGGAAAAGGGGAATTAACATCTGTGTTTGATGGATCTGGAATTGCACTAATGTCTCTGAATTCTTCTTTTTTAGTTTCTCCTGGGGATGGAGGAGAGAAGGATTTACTGTCTGTGTCCAACTTCTGGAGCTAAACTTTGCTTTCCTGATAAATGGACTTTTCTAGCTTCCTAGGGCAACTGAAATAGAAGTCTGCTATTATCTTTGTATCTGGCAGCAGCACAATGGTCAGGGCTCCATTTGTTTTCTGTAATTCTAGCCTCATTTTTACCGGGTTTATAACTAGTCCTTTCTCAAGATAAAATAGCACACCTAGTCATCCTTCTCTTTAAAAAACCAAACCAGAAAAGTAGGGCTGTAGATTAATCGCAGTTAACTCACACGGTTAACTGGAAAAAAAAATTAATCACGCTGTTAAACAATAGAATACCAATTGAAATGTATTAAATATTTTTTGATTTTTTTGTACATTTTCAAAAATATTGATTTCAATTACAACACAATACAGTACAAAGTGTACACTGCTCACTTTATATTATTTGTATTACAAATATTTGCACTGTAAAAATATTGTATTTTTCAATTCACCTCATACAAGTACTGTAGTGCAATCTCTTTATCGTGAACGTGCAACTTACGAATGTAGTTGGGTTTTTTTTTTTGTTACATAACTGCACTCGGAAACAAAGCAATGTAAAACTTTAGAGCCTACAAGTCCACTCAGTCCCACTTCCTGTTCAGCCAATGGCTAAGAGAAACAAGTTTGTTTACATTTACCGTAGATAATGCTGCCCACTTCTTATTTACAATGTCACCAGAAAGTGAGAACAGGCGTTCGCATGGGACTTTTGTAGCCAGAATTGCAAGGTATTTACTTGCCAAATATGCTAAACATTTGTATGCCCATTCATGCTTCGGCCACCATTCCATAGGACATGGTTCCATGGTGATGATGCTCGTTTAAAAAAAAAATACATTAATTAAATTTGTGACTGAACTCCTTGGGGGAGAATTGTATGTCTCCGGCTCTATTCTACCCGCATTCTGCCATATATTTCATGTTATAGTAGTCTTGGATGATGACTCAGCACATGTTCATTTTAAGAACACTTTCGCTGCAGATTTGACAAAACGCAAAGAAGGTACCAATGTGAGATTTCTAAATATAGCTACAGCACTCAACCCAAGGATTAAGAATCTGAAGTGCCTTTCAAAATCTGAGAGGGATGAGGTATGGAGCATGCTTTCAGAAGTCTTAAAAGAGCAACGCTCTGATGAGGAAACTACGGAACCGGAATCACCAAAAAAAGAAAATCACCTTTTGCTGGTGGCATCTGACTCAGATGATGAAAATGAACATGCGTCAGTCTGCATTGCTTTGGATTGTTATCGAGCAGAACCCGTCATTAGCATGGATGCATGTCCTCTGGAATGGTGGTTGAAGCATAAAGGGACATATGAATCTTTAGCGCATCTGGCACGTAAATATCTTGCAACGGCAGCTACAACAGTGCCATGTGAACACCTGTTCTCACTTTCAGGTGACAATGCTGCACGCTTCTTGTTCACAATATCTCCTGGAAATGTAAACAAACTTGTTTGTCTTTGCGATTGGCAGAACAAGAAGCAGGACTGAGTGGACTTGCAGGCTCTAACATTTTACATTGTTTTATTTTTGAATGCAGTTTTTTTGTACATAATTCTCCATTTGTAAGTTCAACTTTCATGATAGAGAGATTGCACTACAGTACTTGTATTAGGTGAATTGAAAAATACTATTTTGTTTTCTACAGTGCAAATATTTGTAATAAGTATAAAGTGATCACTGTACACTTTGTATTCTGTTATAACTGAAATCAATATATTTGAAAATGTAGAAAACATCAAAAAATATTTTAAAAAATGTTATTCTATTATTGTTTAACAGTGCAATTAATCGCAATTAATTTTTTTTAATCGCTTGACAGCCCTACAGAAAAGGTTTAAATTAGCCACTTCCCCCTAGTGCTTTATTATGAAAGTAAGCTTCTGAAAATTCCCTAAGAACAAAGGGACAAGCCCATAAAGTTGTGTGTGTGTGGATTCAGCTGTGCAATTCTCATTAGCACTAATGGGAGTTTCCTGACTAAATCGCTGTACTTTGCTCTAGCATTTTAACTTCATGTACAAGTTTATCTCCAGTTTCTGTGTCTCCATTAAAATAGTTATTTCCCCTGAAATGGGTTAGTAAAATAAGACTCAGGTCCTGCAACAGGACCACACCGACAGATGCCTCTATGCACATTACAGCCATCTACAGGATCCTGGAGGGGTGGGGTGGGTAGTGCCCTGTTCTGACTGGAGGAAGGGAAGTTCATGTGTGGAGAAGTCCTGTACACATGGATTTAAGTGAAACTCAGGGAACCAGCTGGCCCTATGCTAGACAACATTACTGAGCAGTGCTATTCATCATGCTGCCTTGATCATGCCACTGCAAATCAAATCTTCTAATCATATCCTGATCCATTTTTACTTTCATTCCCCAACATTTAACAAAATACAAACTGATGTATCTGACAGACACCTGAATCTCTATCCCCACCACTACAGTGGAAGGTGGTTTCTAGTTAACAGTCCTAGGGCATGCTGAACAACTCTCCATTACTGGAGGTGAAGAAGAATTCTATATGCAGATGAAGCTATTTAAAGGTATTTCTACTGTGGTCTTCACCATAATATCTGAGTGCCCGAAGACAAACGATAGTAGCAAATACACCTCTACCCCGATATAACACGAATTCTGATATAACGCGGTTTCACCTATAACGCGGTAAGATTTTTTGGCTCCCGAGGACAGCATTATATAGAGGTAGAGGGGTACTGTGCACTAGTGATTGGTCTCCAACTGCACGTGGAATTCTCTAAGCTGATATTTTTAGAGCTGCCATGTCATTTTATCTCCTGCGCCTGTGTTGTATCTTGGGAGGAATAAGCAATGTTTCACTATTATAGAATCTTCAATATTATAGGCGTTTTGTTATCAATGAAGTCTGTAGGAACCAAGGATTTTATGAATGAGTAAATACAAGGTAAACCCCTAATATGAACAATTCAGTCTGGAACAAAAATAGTCCCAGGAACAAAAACAGTACCTGATATTTTAATTTGTACACATGCTTCTTCTCAAAAGCTTCTAATGTTTTGATCGCTCCATAACATATGTAGGAAGAAGCCAGAAAATAGTCCACATCTCCAACACTTATCAGCAATGTCTGTTTTTAAATGGATATTTACTATGACTATTACTTTAGCTGAATATGAATGATAATAAGATTCACAGGTTACATGCTGAAGTCCCATGTTTACTGCATCTTCATACCGGTTGGAGGTTTCTTATTCCAAGAGTGCCAGCATTCTGGAAACAGAGGAGAGTCAAGAGATCTCCCCCCCCCCACACCAAAAAAAATCCATAGTCTCAAAACTAAGCAGACACATGAATATCCCAAAGGGAAATCTGCAGAATAGTTCTAAGGGCAAGATCAAGCCTCTAGCACTGCTGAAATCAGTGGAGGTTTTTGTCATTGATTTTGACTGAAGCAGGATCTGGTCTTTAGTGACTATTTTCTTAACACTTAAATTCAAATTTATCTCTTTCTTTTTTTTTTTTTTTTTTAAATAGAAATGCTCATCATTGCTTCAATATCTCCACAACTGGGAGTGGTTCTGGTGTGTCACTGAGAACTGGTATTTTACTGCTGCTTACCAGAGTGAAATCTAGTAGGGTTCTATATAGGCTAACATTACCTCTCTGGCTGATGACCTATGTAGGATCCATGAACCTTTTAAGATTGCATAGTCATCCTTTATTCCCAGTTTTAGGATTTATACCCCTACCCCTCAAATCTCTTCTCTTTCTCTCTCTCTCCCTCCCCTTTTTCCTTCTCATCCTTTTCCTTTTATTTACTCTCTTTCCCCTTGTCAAGAATAAGGGAAAGCATAAGGGGGATGGTGAATCTTCCTTCAAATCTCTCCTCAAGCCCTATTTCTGTTCGGGTGCCTACTGGAAATTGCCACTTGATAATAGCTTGGCAGAGGATCAGTGTAATAGGGGATGGGATTGCTGATATTTTACTTTAAATATAACTGATGTGGAACCATGGAGTTGTGTACACATAGGCGCTGACTCCATGGGTGCTCCAGGGCTGGAGCAACCATCGGGGAAAAATGGTGGGTGCTCAGTATCCCCTGGCAGCTCCCCTATCAGCTCCCCTCAGTGCCTCCTGTCCACTGGTGGGCCCCACAGATCAGCGGCTCCTCCTCCCTCTCCCGCCCACTGCAATCAGCTGTTTTGCAGCATGCAGGAGGCTGGGAGGGAGGAGCCAGGATGCGGCATGCTCGGGGGAGGGGGTGTAACTGGGCGGGAAGAGGCAGGAATGGGGTGGGGCCTTGAGGGAAGAGGTGGAGAGAGGGCATCCTGGAGCAGAGCTGAGGGTTGAGCACCCCCCAACACTTTGGAAAGTCAGCACCTGTGTGTACACATCCTCTAATCTGTGTAACTGCGACAAGGTGGCTGAGGTAATGTCTTTTGAGCTCCTCAAAGCCCAGACCTGAAGAAAAGGTGCTTGAAAGGTTTCCTCTTTCACCAACAGAAGCTGGTCAAAGAAGAGATTTCATCCACCTCATCTCTCTCATATCCTAGGACCAAGATGGCTACAACAACACTGCAAATATCTTTATTACTGTTGCCTTTGTCCTTCCTCCCCATTGCCTCCTATTTTTTGTTACATTTGTTTGCTGCATCTTGTCTTGAATTGCCGGCAACCTTTGCAAGGCAAGGACTGTCCCCTTTGCTGTTTGTACACCTAGCACAATGGGGCTTGACTCCTGATGGTCACCTCTGGGTGCTCTGGGAATACAAATACCAAAGATATGTATTTTTTGTTACTACCGTCAGCATATATGGCTATGAATACACAAAAGCAATATACCTATTGAATGTCTACTTTATGATGGATTTCTATAATCATTTCAATCGGATTACAATTTATGCACCTTTCTAATGATTACTTTATAAGGAATAAGTTCCCATCTAGCTCTAGTTTCTGTCAACCTAGATGAGTAAATTAGAATAAATTATAACATGAGCAGAAGTGGACAACTGCCTAATTTTTATGTGGTGAAGAAATCCAAAAGCAGCTTCATGAAAATGAGTTTCTGACTTCAGACATGATTTAAAGAGAAACGAACCCAGTTTTAACAGTGATTGTAAATATCTGTGCCAAATATTCACCTAAAGATACAAATGCAATCTGCATGTTGTTACCTGCTCAAGGGTAATCCAAGAAGGGGTTAATGTTGAAATTTATGAAAAAAAAGAATCTAGTAAACAAATCTGTTGCTACCTGGGGCTTCACAGTTGTCGCTCTTCTGAATACCCAGCCAGATGAGGCACGTGGTGACTGTAAGGAATAAAACAGGAATCCCCCTGCTCCAAAACCTCTGGCCCCTTCCACTTAAATTGAAGGAGAATATCTGCCAACAAAGGGTTTAGGGCATACAACTGTAGTTGTTTCCATCCTGTAGAGGGCGATAGCATACAAACACACCAACAAAAAAGAAATACTAAGAAGGTTAAATGCTGGAGTTCAACGCACAGTTGACTGTGTTTACAAATCTTGGAAAATAACATGGGGGAAGGAGAAGCTTTGAATTAACACTATTAAACAAAATGGGAAATAAAATAGCAAAGGATGGCAAAACTGCTGAAATATTATCGATTCACAGGGGAGAATACGCAAAAAAAATGACTTGTGCATCCATTGTCACACACATCTTTGAAACCAGCGAAGTAGAGCTATTTAGTGAGTTGGCATTGCTCAAAATCAACTAATCTCCCTGAGCAGACTTAGATTCAAAGCAGACCAGAGAGCAGCTCTTTGTTAATCATAATAAAGAATTTGCTGTATTCAAATGAAGTTACAGCAAAAGTGGATCTATGCCAATGCAGTCCCAGTGTTCCAAAAGGGAATAAAGGCAAGCTCGGAAATTATACACCCTTCATCTCAATGTCTGCAATTTGCAAAATAATGGATACAATAGTGGAGTAAGTTTTCAAAATGCATGTGCAAATGACGTATCATTCTCTGTAATCTAGTAGGAAATAACTAATAGGGATAGATACTTTTGGTTAATGATCTACTTTTTGACAAAACTATAATACACTAATAAATTATATTTACATATTTGGAATATTAATTCATGAGACAGCCTAGTTATGGGATCAGTGGTAAAAAGATTGACTAAATCTACCTTTAAAAAAAAAAAAAAAAAGTAAGTTTACAATTTCTAAGAGGAACTTGATGCTTCTATGCAAAAATATTAATCTAGATTCCAAGTCCCGTAAGACATGGGTTTGCAGGTTACCTAGATTTCTGAACTGCACACAATTAGGACAGCTAGAACCACTGAGACAGAAGAAAGTGAAACTATTTGTACCAATTTTAAGGACCAGATTCTGCCATATTTACTTTCGTTGAGCAGTGGCATACCCCAGGAATTGTCCCGTAGGAAGTGGTACAAGAACCCCAAGGACTTGGATGAGGGGTCTGGAGTGAGGGCAAGGAAGAAGGAATCAGTGTGTGTAGGGTACTGTCAGACATGGAAGGGGGGTTCAGGGGAGAAGAAGATAAAACACAAATCTCTTGCACAGCTTTTCAGAGGATGGAATGGTGTGCAGGCCATGGGAGAGCATGAAGAGCATGCAGTAAGCTGGCATGGGTAGGGACAACAGAGTCTGGAGTGTGGGGGAAGTAGGGGAGACTTCCCAGGAGACTAGGAAGGGATGGACGGAGACTAAGACATGGAAGGGGGGCAGGGGAAGTGGAGTGCAGAAACCAAGGGAGAGCTGGAGGTGGGATGGGGCTGCTGAGGCTCAGGGGAAGCATCATGCTACATTTCAAACACTCCCATTTGTAGATATAAAACTTCAAGTGATTAAAGTTTTCAAAATGTGTATTAAAACCCTCCTGTTCTCCCACTTCAATCCCTTTCACTGCCCCCTTCCCTATTCTACCATCCCCCCAGGCCATGTCCCACCCTGGTCCCTTGCACACTGCCATCTGTGCCTCTCCCAGTCACTGCACACAACCTCTACAATCCCCATCCCATATTCCCTGGTCCCCCTGTAGTTCCTTATATGCTCCGTTCTATGCCTTTGTCCCTTACATTACTCCTCGCCCCTAGTCCCCTGCACCCCTTTCCATATCCATCCTTTATGTCCCTGACCCCTAATTCCACCCTTCCATGGGCTGCTTATCTACTGCCCACCTTCATAATCCGCTCCAGCCTTTCCCAGCGTGCCTTCATTCTGTCTTTGTCTACACTTGGATTTCAAGATGTGCTGTAACAAGGCTTTAGCCAATGTGCTCTGATTGACACATTCCAAAAGTCTAGTGTAGACAAAGCGGTTGGTATTTAAAGCTAGGCTCTTATGTGACCAGCTAACACACGTCAATGCATCCACTGCCTTGTCTAATGCCTTCTTACAGCACATCTTTAAACCCAAGTCTAGAAAAAGCCTTTGAGACTAGTGGTATGTCTACACTACGAAATTGGGTCGATTTTATGGAAGTAAATCTTTAGAAAGCAATTTTATACAGTCAACCGTGCGTGTCCCCACTAAGCGTATTAGGTTGGTGGACTGTATCCTCAATACCATGGCTAGCATCGATTCTCAGAGTGGTGCACTGTGGGTAGCTATCCCACAGTCCCTGCTGCCCATTGGAATTCTGGGCTAAGCTCCCAATGCCTGATGGGGCAAAAACATTGTCGCGGGTGGTTTTGGGTACATGTCATCAGTCTCCCCTCCCTCCTTGAAAACAACGGCAAACAATTGTTTTGTGCTTTTTTTCCCTGGGTTACCCGTGCAGATGCCATACCACGGCAAGCATGGAGCCCGCTCAGCTCACCACTGCTGTTGTGAGCATTGTAAACACCTCGCACATTATCCTGCAGTATGTGCAGAACCTGGCTAGGAGACACGAGGACAATTGTGAGGAGGACATGGACACAGATGTTCCTGAAAGCACGGGATGTGGCAATTGGGACATCATGGTGGCAGTGGGGGAGGTTGATATAGTGGAACGCCGATTCTGGACCCAGCAAACAAGCACAGACTGGTGGGACAGCATAGTGTCGCAGGTATGGGATGATTCCCAGTGACTGAGAAACTTTCGCATGTGTAAGGCCACTTTCATGGAACTGTGTGAGTTGCTTTCCCCCACCCTGAAGCACAGGAATACCAAGATGAGACCTGCCCTGACAGCTGAGAAGCGAGTGGCGATAGCCCTGTGGAAGCTTGCAACACCTGACTGCTACCGGTCAGTCGGGAATCAATTTGGAGTGGACAAATCTACCGTTGGGGCTGCTGTGATCCAAGTAGCCAAGGCGATCAGTAACCTTCTGCTAGCAAGGGTAGTGACTCTGGGAAATGTGCAGGTCATAGTAGATGGCTTTGCTGCAATGGGTTTCCCTAACTGTGGTGGGGCGATAGACGGAACCCATATCCCTATCTTGGCACCGGACCACCTTGCCAACCAGTACATAAACTGCAAGCGGTACTTCTCAATGGTGCTGCAAGCACTGGTGGACCACAAGGGACATTTCACCAACATCACCGTGGGATGGCTGGGAAAGTTGTATGACGCTCGTATCTTTAGGAACTCCGGGCGGTTTGAACAGCTGCAAGAAGGGACTTACTTCCCAGACCAGAAAATTACTGTTGTGAATGTTTAAATGCCAATAGTTATCCTTGGGGACCCAGCCTACCCTTTGCTCCCATGGCTCATGAAGCCATACACAGGCAGCCTGGACAGTAGTAAGGAGCAGTTCAACTATAGGCTGAGCAAGTGCAGAATGGTGGTAGAATGTGCCTTTGGACGTTTAAAAGCTCACTAGCGCTGTTTGCTGACTAGGTTAGGCCTCAGCGCAACCAATATTCCCATTGTTGTTGCTTGCTGTGTGCTTCATAATATCTGTGAGAGTAAGGGGGAGATGTTTATGGCAGGGTGGCAGGTTGAGGCAAATTGCCTGGTGGCCAATTTTGAACAGCCAGACACCAGGGCGATTAGAAGAGCACAGCTAGGTGTGCTGCGCATCAGAGAGGCTTTGAAAACCAGTTTCATGACTGGGCAGGCTACGGTGTGACAGTTGTGTGTGTTTCTCCCTTACGCAAAACCGCCCCCTTTGTTGAATTTACTTCCCTGTAAGCCAATCCCCCTCCCCTCTTTGACCACAGCTGGCAAAGGAAATAAAGTCCCTATTGTTTTGAATCCATGCATTCTTTATTTATTTTTTAAAAAGTGAGATCACTGACAAGGTAGCCCGGTGGGGTGGGGGAGGAGGGAAGGACAAGGCCACATTGATTTGTAGTGTGGCTACAATAAGCAAAGCTGTTTGAATGACAGCCTTCTGTTTCTTGTGCCATCCTCTGGAGTGGAGTGGCTGGGTGGCCTGAGCCCGCCCCCCCACACACACACACACGTTCTTGGGCGTCTGGGTGAGGAGGATATGGAACTTGGCGAGGAAGGCAGGTGGTTATACAATGGATGTAGCGGCAGTCTGTGCTCTTGTTGCCTTTCCTGCAGCTCCACCAGATGCCTGATCATGTCCATTTGCTCCCCCATTAGCCTCAGCATCTCCTCCTGCGTGTTCTGATCACGCTCACTGAATGCTTTCCTGGTCTCTGCCACCGAATGCCTCCATGCATTCAGCTGTTCCCTATCAGTGCGGGAGGACTGCATGAGCTCGGAAAACATGTCATCGCGAGTGCGGTTTTTTTCGCCTTCTAATCTGCGATAACCTCAGGGACGGAGATGATACGGGGAGCATTTGCACCTGCAGCGGGGATAAAAAGGGAGAGTAAAATTTAAGAAAAGTTTCTGAGAACAAAAGGGAGACTCTTTCACAGTGAATCAAGCAATTCACAGCAGACAGCACATGTGCTTTAGGTACAAGGTCACATTTTGCCTTTTATATTGAGCGCCTGCCGGTATGATGACACATCACACACGGCTGGGTAACAGAATTCGGTTTCCAGGCAGCCATGCTAAGCCAAAGGGTACGCGGGGTTGGCTTTTTCCACCTTCATAACATGTGGAAATGGTTTCAAACTGCAGCGCCCTCCTTTCCCATAGCAAGCAATGCCGGTTGGGTTTGCCGTTTAAAAGGAGGGGGCTGCAGTTTTGGGTTGGATGTGCAGCACACCCCTCCCCCCACTGGNGCCTTTCCTGCAGCTCCACCAGATGCCTGATCATGTCCATTTGCTCCCCCATTAGCCTCAGCATCTCCTCCTGCGTGTTCTGATCACGCTCACTGAATGCTTTCCTGGTCTCTGCCACCGAATGCCTCCATGCATTCAGCTGTTCCCTATCAGTGCGGGAGGACTGCATGAGCTCGGAAAACATGTCATCGCGAGTGCGGTTTTTTTCGCCTTCTAATCTGCGATAACCTCAGGGACGGAGATGATACGGGGAGCATTTGCACCTGCAGCGGGGATAAAAAGGGAGAGTAAAATTTAAGAAAAGTTTCTGAGAACAAAAGGGAGACTCTTTCACAGTGAATCAAGCAATTCACAGCAGACAGCACATGTGCTTTAGGTACAAGGTCGCATTTTGCCTTTTATATTGAGCGCCTGCTGGTATGATGACACATCACACACGGCTGGGTAACAGAATTCGGTTTCCAGGCAGCCATGCTAAGCCAAAGGGTACGCGGGGTTGGCTTCTTCCACCTTCATAACATGTGGAAATGGTTTCAAACTGCAGTGCCCTCCTTTCCCATAGCAAGCAATGCCGGTTGGGTTTGCCGTTTAAAAGGAGGGGGCTGCAGTTTTGGGTTTGATGTGCAGCACACCCCTCCCCCCACTGGGTGGCTATTCTCTGGGATGATCCCTTTTAGCCAAGTGCAAACAGCCCAGCATGAACGGGGTCCTTTTACTGTTCCCTTACAAAAATTCCCCTATTTTAACCAAGTGACCATGAACGATATCACTCTCCTGAGGCTGACACAGAAAGATAAAGACCGAATGTTGCATGAATGCGACCAAAACCCAGGACCATTCGCTGCCATGCTTTGTGCTGCAATGATTCCAGACTACTTGTTACTGGCTTGGCGTGGTAAAGTGTCCTACCGTGGAGGACGAAATAAGGCAGCCCTCCCCAAAAACCTTTTGCAAAGGCTTTCAGAGTACCTCCAGGAGAGCTTCATGGAGATGTCCCTGGAGGATTCCCGCTCCATCCCCAGACACGTTAACAGACTTTTACAGTAGCTGTTTTACTGTGGCCGCAAATGCATCCCAATTCTTCAGGGCAAATCAAACATTAAACACAATTGCTTTTAACCCCTGTAATGTAGTTACAAATATGCCCTCACCAGAGGTACCTTCTCTGCCTTCAGGGTCCGGGAACCCACCTTCGGGGTCCTGGCTGCTGGGGAGAACGGATTCTCCACTTGCCTGCTGCGCACTCTCCTCCTCCTCCTCCTCATCCACAAAATCCTCCTCCATGTTGCGTGAGACTCCCCCCTTGCAGGTGTCCATGGACAGTGGTGGGGTAGTGGTAGGGTTCCCCCCTAGAATGCCATGCAGCTGATCATAGAAGCGGCATGTATGGGGCTTTGACCCGGAGCGACTGTTTGCCTCCTTTGTCTTGTGGTAGGCTTGCCTGAGCTCCTTAACTTTCACACAGCACTGCTGTGTGTCCCTGGTGTAGCCTCTCTCCACCATGCCCTGTGCGATTTTGGCATATATATATCAGCATTTCTTCTTTTTGATCTGAGTTCTGCCTGCACAGATTCTTCTCCCCATACAGCAATCAGATCCAGTGTCTCCAATTCACTCCATGCTGGAGCTTGTTTGTGATTCTGGGGGGACTGCATGGTCACCTGTGCTGCTGAGCTCGCCATGCTGACCAAGCAGGAAATTAAATTCAAAAGTTCCTGGGGCTTTTCCTGTGTACCTGGCTAGTGCATTGGCGTTGAAAATGCTGTCCAGAGCGGTCACATTGGAGCACTCTGGGATAGCTCCCGGAGGCCAATACTGTCGAATTACACAATGCTGCGTCTGCATTACCCCAAATTTGACCCAAGAAGGTCGATTTTTAGCGCTACTTCCCTCGCCGGGGAGGAGTACAGCAGTCAATTTTAAGAGCCCTTTAGGTTGACGGAACGGGGTTGGTTGTGTAGCCGCATTGCTTATAAAATCGACCTAATGTGGCTAAATTCGACCTAACCTCATAGTGTAACCAGGGCTAGAGAACACAGCTCTGTTCCATCCCACTAAGTGCCCCCCCAAGTCCTTGCCTTTCCTCATTTCCCCCCCTCCCTCCCGTTTTCCTACCCCCTTCCATGCTGATGATATCTCTGTTTTTTGTCTCAGGCCTGCTGCTGCTGCTGCAGCAAAGCCTGGAGTAGCAAGTCAACTAATATTTGTAAATGCTTATATTTGAAAAGTTTACTCTGAAAACACTTTAAAAGAACCCTTTATATTTTAATAATTCTACATTCTTATAAGTCAAAGTTCATTTAAAAAAATTAATTACAAGAAAATGTTTGAAAAATCAGGACTTCAAATTTTTTCTTTGGAATTTCACGAATCCTCCCAAAAAACCTCTACCCCAGAATGAGATTCAGCATGTGAAATAGTGGGGGGGGGCGGGGAAGGGGGGCGGAATCAGTATATTCTTGGAGAAGTTAGGGTACCGTTAGAAATTGAGTTTTTAATGGAAAGTTAGCTTCAGCCTTGACTATCCTCTGAGATCTTTGTATGTAAGACACTAAGTAAGTGCCATGTGTTTAACAAATATTAATGCCTTAAGATAAATAATAGCTCTATGAGATAGGTCACTGTCCCATTTCCCTATGGCCAACCCCAAGCGTTCAAAAATCATGAATCAGGCCCCCAAACTCATGAGAGTCAATAATAATGATTTTCGAGCCATTTTTAAAACAGATTTTGGGTTCTTTTTCTTTGCCTTCTGGTTTCTTAGAGTTTAGCGTATGCTTGGGTCAGATTTTAAAGCTTTCCTCCACAAACAATGAGGGCTAGAAACTTTTTTTTTTTTTTAATAAAAGCTGAGAGTCTCCTGAAATCACTTGTTTCCCAGAGTTCCAGCTTTAAGAAAAAAAAACAAATTTAGTGAGATGCGAAATAAAATTGCGAGAATTGGCAATGCTGCATTTTACAGGTGGGGAAATGGAAACAGGAAGAGCTTAAATGACTTGACCAGGCTTGCACAGGAAGTCTGCTCCACAGCCAGAAACAGAACCTAGCAATCTTGACATCTCAATCTTGGGTCTTGACCACAGGACCATTGTCATAAGAAAAATGCGAGTAGTCCTAATTATTGGAAAGTATTTTAATTATGGTGACCAGATGTCCCAATTAGGGACAGTCCCGATATTCGGGGCTTTGTCTTATATAGACACCTATCACACCCTACCCCCGTCCTGATTTTTCACACTTGCTATCTGATCACCTTAATTTTAACAGATCACAACACTGTACGCTTCCACCTAAAACTACAAACAGTTCATAAAAGCCCACTGCCTAATGTTCATCTTTATGGATTAAACAGTTTTATGGCTGATGGAAATATAATTTGTCACATTCTTTAGAACATAATCTCTGAGAATCAGCGAGAGCTGCCTTGATGACAGCTCTGAAACGTTCTCAGGGTGTATTCCTTCCTTTCTCTCTCCATAGACGGTGCAACAGCATTGCTTTTCAAGCTTATGTTTTTGTTATGGAACAAAAACCTCACTCCCAGCTGTGGCGCCAAAATCTAGTGCACACTGTAAAAGTAACTGACAGATCGGATGTGTAGTGTAGTGGAGGCCTGCTGGAGTGAATCTACCAATGGCAAGCTCCCTTTCTCTGAACCACACATGTTTACAGACAGCATTCTGCCGGTAGGTGGAATAGTCAGAATAAAAATCTGTACAGGATCCTGAGCAGGAGCATGGATCGAATGCATTGTGAGCATTTGTGACACTGGCAAACTGAGACATCTGCTCAAGTGATGCAAGGCTGCTCCTAAAACAGTAGAATTTCAAACAGGAGGATTACATACATATACACACACACACACACACACACACACACACACACACAGACACACACACACACACACACACACACACACCCACACACACACACACACACACACACACACCCACACACACACACACACACACACACACACACACACAGAGCTGCACTCACCTTTGTAGGGGAGAACATAGACAATGTTTTTCTTAAATGCACAAAATAATTTTCATGCAAGTTAACTATTCTAAAAGGTTACACGCATTCATTTTTGTGGGAGGAAGAGAGGTAATTTCAGATTCCTCCAAAGGTCATGATGCACGAACAGTAGAACTGGTCAGGGAAAAAGGGGAGGGTAGAGCAAGAGTTTCTGTGAAAAAAATGTCAACAAATGATTTTTTCCCCTCCAAAATGTTCAGACTTTCACTGAAGGGTTTGGCAACTGAAAAATGTCATCTTTTTTTTTTTTTTAAATTTAAGCCAAAAAATGATGAGGAAAGCAGACATTTTTTGGGGGGTGGGGCGGGGGGATTCCATCAAAACATTTCAAATGACAAACTTCAACCAGTTCTAATGAACAGTATTTACCTGCTGTAAAGCTCACTATTTTTATGTGACACGCTCATCCTTAGCTTTTCCCTTTTATGCCCTTTAAGGTAAAGTTGATCATATTTCTAAAATTACCAGTATGAAAATAGTCAATTGCATCATAACGTAGCATTTATCTAAAGCGGTTGTCTTCTAATTGCTTTACAAACATAAATTATTCCTCACAACACCCCTGCCAGGTAGGCAAGTTAAGTATTATGCTCATTTTACAGTAGGGGAAACTGCTATGAGTAAAAGAACATACACGAACTTCAGATTGTTCATCAGGAAGCCAGAATTTTTTCCCAAAGCTTAATTTCTTACAGAAAAGGATAAATTGCTATTAAAAGCAAGGATGTAAAATTACACTGGTGTGAAGGGTCAGATTTGTTAGACGAAGTGGTGTTGCTATTCTGTGGAGCCAGAGACTAATTTAGGGCTCATTATACCACCAGGAACTGAGAAGAATTCAAACTGTGGATTCAGCTTTCCATTTGTCTATGGCAGTGGTGGCACATGAGTTATCAAGCTATCTGATTAATTTTCCCTTCAGTTCTGACACAATTTTAATGGCCACTACCTCAAGAACTGTTAGAAGTAAAACCAATGTAGCACATAATCTGAAATGTTCAGATCCTGTTTTTCAAAGGTAGATAACATTCATCCATAATACCAAGAGTTTGTGTAAATCACTGCTGCTAAAACTACACCAAAACTGAAGTCAGGGCCTGGGGCAGCCAAGATGACGACATAATTAATAACAATCAAAGTTATATTGTTTTAAAAATGTGTATGTCACCTAGTTTATTGAATTCATTATTTCAGTACTTTGTCAGTTGTTGATTGATAACTGTGTAAAAACGTTCGGTAGTATCACAAACCTTACAGTGCAGTTTTACCCTAAAAAGTGAGTTGGTAAATATGGCATTGTGGGGTTCTCTAGTTATTGTGTCTTACTAAACTCCTGATCAAATCTGCTCATCTTGCAAGGAAAAAGTGTTGGTTGCTCTTTTTAACTGCTAGCCCTGAAAATTCAGCCTAGATTCTGGGACTCGAGATGAATTGTTTCCATTTCACATGTCACCAGTAAAGATAAGTTAATGGCCCCAATCCTACAAATGTTTCAGCATATGTTTAATGTACCTCACACGAGTAGTCCTACTGAAGTCAGTTGGCCTACTCTCATGCTTTAAGTTAAGCATGTGTTTGTGTTTGCAGAACCGTGGCCTATAACTGTGTACTTCCCATGCTTGGTACCCTATTGCAGTAAAGTCTGAGAGGCTGTTTTAGTCCAATGCTGCCATTTATGTCCGAAGCAGTGTCTATTTCTCATTGGCCTAAGTAAGTTAAGTGGAGAAAACATTGGTTTTACAATTTTTCTAATTTCTCCTCTTGTCGCTCTTTGTGGTTTATGTTTAGACAGGGAAACAGGAAGAGCCCATGATGTCAGCACTAGTGTGAGACACGGATGACCTCTCAGGCTTTTCCAGGAGAGGAAACCATGCAAGAAGCACAAATATTAGCTTTAATTTTTGTGAAATTATTGAAGATTTATATAGTTGACAAGAAACAAAATTTTGGTGGGGGGAGACACCTTTTAACCTAGATGACACCCTTTCTTCATGGTCTGATTTCTTATGATCTGCCAAGGCTAGAAATACTTCGTTGGACCAGCAAAAATACTTTCAGGACTAGTAAGCTTTTCTAAGTACTGATCTTGTACCAGTGATCAGAAAGAGAAATGTTTGACTGCTGATTAAAACTGTTACTATTGACTTCATTCCAACACATGATTACTATTAGAACCTTCTTAATGTAAATGTAGCCTTGATTGCATGGTGGAATTGCTCCACACAATAGCCGGATTCAGAAGCAATCTTGTGCTCCCCATTCTCTAGATGAGTGGGCACAGGAATGTCACAGAAGTGATGATTTGGGTTACTAAAGAGAGGGTGGGAAGGTTGCCACCTCTCTTCTTTTGAGCAGCATCTGGTAGACAATGTACAGACTAATGTTGTCAATCATTCCCTTCTTCTTGAAGGTGCCTGACTGTCCTCCCAGCTGGAGAGAGAGCTTCAGTGATCATTGCAAAGCAAAAAGAATCAGAAGTTCACAAAGAGGGTGGGGAGAAGGCAGGTCCCCAATTAAAGAAGTTGGCAGCAGCTCCAACGCCTGGGAGTACCAGAGCAGTAGCAGAATACACACATAATAAATGCAAGTGCTGCTTTTAAAGGTACAGCTCAAGGAAATACAACTACATTTGTTACACACTATAATTAAGTATTAGAAACAGAGAAATTAGGATCATAAAGGAGATCTTAAGTCACCCCTCTGTACAGGAATGTTCCCTGCAATATACTTCCATACACATTTACAAGATGTGGTGATTGTCTAGTTTATGGATTAGAACAGGGGTGGGCAAACTACGGCCCGCAGGCCACATCCGGCCCGTGGGACAGTCCTGCCCGGCCCCCGAGCTCCTGGCCCGGGAGGCTCGCCCCTAGCCCCTCCCCTGTTGTCCCCCCCGCAGCCTCAGCTCGCTCTCTCCACCACCGGCGCAATGCTAGTCTGGGCGGTGGGGCTGTGAGCTCCTGGGGCAGTGCAGCTGCAGAGCCCGGCCTGACCCGGTCTCTGTGCTGCGTGGTGGTGGTGACGGCAGCGTGGCCCAGCTCCAGCCACCGGTGCTCCAGGCAGCGCGGTAAGGGGGAGAGGGGGTTGGATAGAGAGCAGGGGAGTTTGGAGTGGTGGTCGGGGTGGGGTGGGGGGGTGGATGATGGTTGGGGGGGGAAACGGGGTTGAATGGGGGCAGGAGTCCCAGGTGGCAGTCAGGAAGGGGGGGGGTTGGATGGGGCAGCAGGGGGCAGTCGAGCAGGGGTTCCGGGGGCAATCAGGGGACAGGGAGAAGGGGTGGTTGGATGGGGCAGGGGTCCAGGGGGGGCTGTCAGGAATGAGAGGAGGGGTTGGATGAGGTGGTGGGGGTCCGGGGACAGTCAGGGGACAGGGAGCGGGGGTGTGTGGATGGGGTAGGGGTCCCGGGGGGGCAGATTGGAGGTGGGGGCCAGGCCACGATCCCCTCCCCTAACCAGCCCTCCATACAATTTACGAAACCCGATGCGGCCCTCAGGCCAAAAAGTTTGCCCACCCCTGGATTAGAACAAGGCATTAGAATGAAGCAACTCTGAGATTAAAATAGGGGTTTCTAGTGGAAACAAGAAAAAGTGTTTGTTTTTAACACAATGTGGTGTTCACATTACATATACCCAGGTGGTTGTGATTTACTTCTCATTGCTGCTAGGTTTTAAAAAAAGCAGGGAAGAATTGAAGTACAACACGAGTTGCGGGGGGTGGGGGCCTTGTCTCTGGTGATAAAAGGCCAGCATTAATGGAAAGGAGAAAAAGATGGATCAGAGACTAAAGAAAGAAAACCAAGAGTTCAGTCATTCCCTGGCAAGTGAAGGCAGGTATATATAGACTGGGATTGGGAAGTATCTTGTGCCAGTGGTTCTCAATCGGGTATGCAGAGGTCTTCCAGGGGGTACATCAAATCATCTAGATATTTTCCCAGTTTTACAAAAGGCTATATAAAAAGCACTAGCGAAGTCAGTACAAACTAAACTAAAATTTCATACAGGCAATGACTTGTAATGACTAAAATGTAAGTACAATATTTATATTCCAATTGATTTATTTTATAATTATATGGTAAAAATGAGAAAGTAAGCAATGTTTCAGTAATAGTGCACTGTGCCACTTTTGTATTTTTATGTCTGATTTTGTAAGCAAGTAGGTTTTAAGTGAGGTGAAACTTGGGGGTACACAAGGCAAATCAGACTCCTGAAATGTGTACAGTAGTCTGGAAAGGTTGAGAGCCACTGTCTTGTGCTATAGAATTCCTGCTAGCCAGACCAGGATTCTGCATGGTGGGCCAGCAAAATACATAGTTAACTGCATCTTGCTGCTCCCGCGTGTAAGAACAAAGTGCACCCTACCTGAGGATGATTAGCGCTTGCTGCTGCTGGCAAACTAGCCAACTGGCTTGGCTACAGACAACCCTAATTTGCCAATCATGTCCCATAATAGTTTTGGGACCAGTGAGTTAGCTGACTGTCTTTTAGGGCCTCCATGAGTGTTCTGGTGAGTCTCTCTTGCTGTTTTTTAAAAGAAGGGGCTCCCAACCCCTGGGCACCAGGCTGTGCACAGAAGACAGGATTTAGGCTAAAATAGGATCACAGTATAAACTAACAAAATCTGGAATGAAAGAATGGTAACTTTAAACAAATGTGAGTGAACAATTACACTAGAAATAAGAGACATACATAATTGAGAAATGGGCCAGTAATGATTTCAATGATAAAATTTAGAGTAAAATAACGGTGAAAAAGATGTAATGTAAGGAAATTCTACCAATCATTTTAATGTATAGACAACATAGGTCAATGCCAATGATGGCTAGAGTTTTCTTCTGTGGTTAACACATGGCACTGTCAGGACGATACAATGAGAACATTCAGACAATGTTTGTGTAAGAATAAATGTGAGACAGTAGGTGAAACTCAGGGATTTCACCACTAAAATTAAGGAAAAAAATGTTCCACTGCTGATAAGGCACCCCCACCTCAGGAATGCCCCTAAAAGAGTTATAACACTAAGGGTTGTAAAGTAGAGACACCCAGGCGCTTGGAAGTTTAGGGAGGAAACAGAACAACCCCAAGAATTGGTAAAATGGATAAAATAAGCTCTGACCAGTGAATTTATGCTGACTATCTACAGAAACAAAGAAGGTCATAAATAAGTTACAATTTGGACATGAGAGATACAATGTAAAAAGAGTTGAGCAGGAGAAAACATAGGTGCCAGTGCGTGATTGGTTAAATTTTGTTACGTAGGGGTGTTGAATAATATCACAGGTTTAATGATGTTAAAGGAGGTAACTAGTTTTACCTATATAATGTAACTAAAAAACAATGCTTTTTGGGAACCATCTCCGGATTTCAATTTAACATTAAGTTGCTAGAACTCTGACCCCTCTGCATGACTGTGGTGTGCAAAGGCAGCACCCGCACCCTCAGACAAGAGGATCCTGAGTGGCCATTGTAGCAGAAAGAGAGCCTGAAACATAAGGCTTTGTATCAGAAGCCCAGTGTGCTCCAGGTGAAGTTTGTGTGGATATTGGGAGTGGTGAGCATAAGAGATTGGCTTCGTATATGTACTCTGTGTGTGTTGCTAATAAATAGATGTTTAGAGCACAGCTGTTTAAGGCTCTTTCACTGGGAAAAGGTTCCACAGACTCGTAGAGCCCTGAGCCCCATGGGAAAAGGCAGGTACTTAAATTGACCAGGTTTCTTCCTGAGCCCCAGGGGTAAGGATAGGTGTCTTATACCCCCAACCCTTGGAAGGGAGCGGGTGGGGGTGCCTAAATTGACTGGATCATGCCTTGAGCCCTCAGTAGGATATAGGCAGGGTGCCCTAGATTGTTGTGGGTAACAGCATGGCAAAAAAAAAAAAAGTCATGTGTCCCCTCCCCCCCCCAAGTGCTAAGGCTGACTCTGAGGTAAGGAAATAGGGTTACCAGATGTCCTGATTTTATAGGGACAGTCCTGATATTTGGGGCTTTTTCTTATATAGGTGCCAATTACCCCCCATCCCCTGTCCCAATTTTTCACACTTACGATCTGGTCAGCCTGTAAGGAAAGAGAGTTGATTGGGAGACAATGGATTCTGTTTGACTCCTACATTTGACTCCTAACACTTAGTGGACCTAGAAGAATACAGATTTAGAAGGGCTGTGGAAGCTCTGCATTTAATCCGTAAACTGTTCTTACAAATCTTTTTAGGACATCGCTTTTTAATTAACCTCTCGGGAAATCTGTGTTAAACTGCTGCTCCAGGTGCTGCAGGATGAGAAATGGGCTGGGGAGAAATGGAACAAATAGTGATTTCTGTCCTCCAGGTGTACATGAAATGTTGAGAAACTATTCTTGCTACCATCCCAATCTGGCTCAGCTAGGAAGTGCTAAAAATCTCAGACCAGTGTCTGCTCTGTTTCCCTGGTCTAAATCCAATGCACAGACAATAATTATCAAGTCCACTGAATTCTACAATAATTCTGGGGAGAAACAGTCTAACTGAAGGTTTAAATACACAGAGCTGTATACTGAAATTACATTGAAGAAAACAGGTTTACTATAGCTTCACCCCAGCATAAATTAGTGTAGAATGCAATTCTATGTAAGTATTTAAATACATTTGCTTTCCTGGGCCAGATAATGGAGTCTTTATTTAGTCCATCACATTCTAGATGTGTGGCTGCATAACCTTACACTTGTGACAATGATTAATTCAATTTGCCTACCATTTGTTTTCTCATTTCCCTTTTAGTGTATAATTATGACTAAAACATATAGGGGTGGTTTAGGGTGGAATCTGATGTCAGTTTCAGCACTGTAAACCTTGAATAATTCCAGTGAATTGACTCTGAATTTGACTCTGTGAATTTGAATTCAGTGGAATTACTCCAGACTTATACCAGTGCAAATGAGATCAGAATGTGGCCCACTATCCCCCATAAAGTGTTTATAATTTAAACTACTGTGGACTTCCTCATATGTGAAGCCTTTTTTGCAGATGGCTTTGCTCTACCTAGTCTTAGTGTAGCCAGTTAGTTCATTTATCATTGTAGTATGTGATGTTATGGTCAATTCATATGCTATTTCATATATAATCAATGTGTGCGAAATAGATTTGTTACTAGGTCATAGGCTTAACAATGCTTGACATGAGGGTGAATGATGAATAACCCTATGCCAGTAAAGTCACAAGATTATGGCAAAAGATGTGCCAATAGGTAATGTAATAAAAAACTAGATTGCAATAAATGGTAAGGTAATGTCCAAGATCACAAGACACCTGATTGTAACATCATGGAATGTCCTGTCCTGACCACAGGGTACATGTTGTACATAGTTCCTCTTATGCTCATTAGCACCTAAGAACAACCTAGGAAAACTGGGGCACCGCAATATCCATGGAGTATGGAAGCACAGATAAGGAAAAGAGGGTTGAAACCCTCATGCATATGCATAAGGTGTTATGTATGCTCAGAACAAGATAAGAGATTCCCTGGTTGAGTAAAAGTGGGAAGACCCAAGGGATGAGCCCAAGAATTGACCTCGCAGGAAACCCCAGCAGGAACCATCCCTCTATTGATGATTGTCTATTGAGCAGTCCATCGGACCCTAGAATATCTTTGAGGATGTGAGTTTGATTACAGTCTTAGATATTGTGTAGGATTTCTATTTGCATGGGCAACTGTAACCTTACTTATTGATTTAAAAAAACTTGTAGTACAGATAAGACGTTGTATTTGTGATTGTGTCTGTGGTCACTATCCTTGGACTTTGAGTGCTTTTAGAGTCTCCAAATTTGAGAAAAACACCAGAGGTAATTTTCACCCAGTTGTGCTTGAAACTGTAGCAGTAGGAGCTAAACCCATGGTATAGTTTAATACAAAATTACTACATTAAATTTAAATAAAAAGGGCTATAATAGTGAAAATTACCTACAGCTTATCCTTGACAGGTTCTCAGAAACAACTAAACAGTTTGGACTCACTATCTACCTGGACAAAACTGAAGTCCTCTTCCAACCAGCTCCTTCAACCACTACCTCTGAGCCAAATATAATCATTGATGGTCCAAAATTAAAGAATGACAATCAATTTGCATACTTTGGCAGTGTCATCTCAAGTGATGGTTCTCCAGATCAAGAAATATCAAACAGAGTTCAAAAGGCTTAGGGGACACAACCAACATACCATCAAACTCTCGACAAAACTGATGATATACAATGCAGCAATGATAGCATCCCTTTTATATGGGTATGGAACATGGACAATTTACTGCAGCCACATCAAGCAACCTGAAAAAAGCAACATGGGCTGTCTTTGCTCTCTTCTGAGGGTCCATTGGCAAGACAGAGTCAAACATTAACATCCTTGAAAGAGCAAAAACAACCAACATGGAGGCGATGACTATCAAAGCTCATCTTAGATGGACAGATCATATTATGACAGACTCCTGAAAAGTGTCCTCTATGGCTAGCAGAAACGCAGAAAGTGCAGGAATGGTGATCAACGTAAATGCTTCAAAGACACTCATAAGCAAAATCTCAACTCATGTAACACAATTATTGATAACTTTGAAGACACAACTGAGGACAGACCTGAATGGAGAGCAACACTTTGAAAGAGACAGACATGTAAAACTGATTGGGGAAAAAAGGGTCAAGCTTTATGCCGAGCCTTCAGCAGGAGCCTACACATTCCTACGTGACATCTGTTTTGCTCCTCACAGATTAGACTATGGAGCCACAAGAGATGTTGTGACATCATTGTTGGATACGAGAGACCGCCATACTGTGGACTTAAGGTATTATGGAAGATCAGAAATTAGATTTATGATATTCAAATTAGGGCTGTCAAACAATTGAAAACAATTGTGATTAAGCATGATTAAAAAATAATTGTGATTAATTGCAGTTTTAATCACACTGTCAAACAATAATAGAATACCATTTATTTAAATATTTTTAGATGTTTTCTACATTTTCAAATATATTGATTTCAATTACAACACAGAATACAAAGTGTACAGTGCTCTCTTTATATTATTTTTGATCACAAATATTTGCACTGTAAAAAAATAAACAAAAGAAATACTATTTTTCAATTCACCTCATGCAATTACCATAGTGCAATCTCTTTATCATGAAAGTGCAACTTACAAATGTAGATTTATTTTTTTTACATAGCTACACTCAAAAATAAAACAATATAAAACTTTAGAGCTTACAAGTCCCACTCGGCCAATCGCTAAGACAAACAAGTTTGTTTACATTTACGGGAAATAATGCTGTCGTCTACTTATTTACAATGTCACCTGAAAGTGAGAACAGGTATTCGCATGGCACTGCTGTAGCACTGCAAAGTATTTACATGCCAACTATGCTAAACATTTGTACACCCCTTCATGTTTTGACCACCATTCCATGAGCTCTGTAGGAAAACATCAAAAAATATTTATAATACACTTAAATTGGTATTCTATTATTGTTTAACAGAGCGTGATTAATTTAAGTTGAGTTAATTTGTTTTGAATTAATTGCTTGAGATAACTGTGATTAATTGATAGCCCTAATTCAAATACATGAATGTACTGTACATGTGGATTCACTCAGTCTTTAACCTTTCAAGGCTTTTAGGCCTTGGGCATGATGGAATCCACATTTAAAGCAAAACTTAAACCCGTCTCTGGTCTTCATTTACACTATCCATTTTGCTTTCCAATTTATATGGTGAGAAGTGAAAAGAAGCAAAATTTATTTTTTGTCTCTTTTTCAAAAGCAGAATTGAGCCACTAAACACAACAGAGGTAAGAAGCTAGATAATCATGTGTATGTCAGAAGATATGAGAGAACTGCACATCTAATCAATGACGACTATTGTCAAACTTGTCAATCCCCAACTGAGCAAAAGAGTGTGAAGCTACAGTAAAATGAGTCTTTCAAGTGCTTGCAGTACCTACTTCCAAGACTCTTGGGAAAATATATTGAATAAGAACTAGCTATAGGGGAATTGGCAATGGTCAGTCTGTTCACAGATCCTGTCACAAGTACAGAATGCTTTAGAGAAAGGTGTAAAATCCCCACCTACCCAGAAGCAGGCGGTAGAGAGAGAAAAGAAAGTTATTTCTATTAATAGCACAGCACCTTAATGAATTTAAAAATAAAGGGGGGGGGGGGGACAGCAGAGGTGAGGGTGCTAATAGCTGCCATAGTCCTATCACATTGGCTAGGGCTCCAGTTCTTTAGAACAAGTGTTCAAAGCCCAGGGCTATCCTCTAAAGCTGCTGTTGGTAGCTCTGATTCAGTCCTTTTTAAAATACCAAAGTATCCTGCTCTGGAAAGATTGTTGTTTATCAATGAAAGTGCTATATCTGTTTAATATAGGCTATATCATCTACTAGGACAATATTCCATGCACAGAGGGGTGGATTTAAAAAAACCACAAACTTATTGGAGCATCATCTCTAACTCCTGTGATCCTTTATACATGGAGACACACGTTGCTGTATAATAGTTAACTGATTCGTAATTCCTTATTTCTGTTGTAAATAACTTTTAATTTTGATAAAATATGGGACACCAAATTGGAGTAAAACGCAGGGAGCTGTGGGACTCAAATGAATGATGCCCCTCGCAATGAGGTAAGGTTGAGAAGGGGAGTAACCGCCGAATAATGATTGTTTTCAAAATGACTGGTTTTGATTAATGGTGGAAATCTTCTAGTCCTAAGTGTTTGTAAGAGCTTATTTAAATGACAGCACCCCTCCAGTGTCAGCACGGGGCGGCAAATGTTAAGTACTGCTAATAATCTGGCCCTGGCTCCCTTTCTCAAGCAGCAGCGATGCTTTCCTCCCTCCCTGGGAGAGGCGTGGTGGTGACAGCGCTGGAGCATGGCCATTGCTCTCCTGCGAAGCGCCTGGCTGAGCGGTGAGCGGGAGGAATCCAGTCCGGGTTTTGGGGCAGGGGACTAGCGGGCTGCCTGCAAGGAGAGGCGAGTAAAGCAGGAACGCACCGCTGCCGACAGCTGGGGCAGAGCAGAGGGGACGGGCAGGCCCGCGCCGAGGGCAGCGGGAGCAGGTGGGGAAGCCGCGGGACTGGGGGGTCAGTGCCCCTCCAGAGCCGATTGCACCCGGGCTCGCCTGCCCCATGGCTGCAGCGCGCCCATTGCGCCGCCCCACTGCCCCCTCCAGCGGCTGTGTCCCCCTGTGAGCGCCGCCGCCACCTCCCGAGCCCCGGGTGTCTATGAGTGGCCGGCGCGGGGCCGCCGCCCTGAGCTGAGGCGCGCCCCGGGCTCCGCACCATGCAGGCGCGGCGCTTGGCCAAGCGATCCAGCCTGGGCAGCCGGCGGAGAAGCGTGCCGCTGGCAGCGCCCGCCCCGGATGGGGGCCGGGCCCCCAAGCCCGAGAGCGGCTGCTGGAGGCCGCCCCGCCGAGAGGGCTCTGCCGCGGCGCTGGAGGAGGAGGAGGACGAGGACGTGGTGGTGGAGGAGGAGGAGGACGAAGAGGAAGGCGGCTTGGGGAGCCCGCCCGCGCCGCTGCCCATCCCCGCCAAGGGAAGCCTGAAGGTGCGTCCCGGGCCGGAGGGCTGGAGTCCCACCGGCCTCCTCCCAGTTAGGGAGGGTTTTGAGTGCCCAGCCCTGCCCTGGGCTCCCTCAGCCCCTGCTCCGGTGGGAGGCGCTGGCGGGTGTCCCGCTCCGGGGTGTCGCTGTCCTGGCCCGTGCTGCAGGCGGGGTGGGGTGGCGGCCGCTCCCTAGTCCGGAGCGAGAAGCTGCGCTGGGGGGCGGGGGCGGGCTGCCCCGCTCTCTGGGATGGGGCCTGGACGTGTGCGTCATGGGTGCTGCTCCCTTCCCGTGGTGGGGTGACGGAGCAGGTCGAGGGTTGGGAGAACTGGGGTGTTGGGGGCGGCACCCGTGACCCCACGACACCTGGGGTGTGTGTGTGTGAAGACTGGGAGCGTGCTGTGAGTGCCACCCTCTTCTCTGGGGTTGGGCATGGGTGAAAGGGGAGGGGCGGGGTGCTGCCCTTCTCAGGCTGGAGAAGGGGAGCATTGGGGG